>CAUYUJ010016123.1:81350-108850 GCA_963575745.1 Prorocentrum cordatum
CCTTCTGGTGCAGCCGCGGCCCAGCCACAGGAGAATTTCCTCTCACCCGCCCACGCAGCTGCGCCTCGCCCGCACGCACGGCACGAACACGAAACCGAGATCGATTTCCCGGTAGGGGGGCTCTCCGTTCCACTTCGATCTCACCCCCCAACCTCCGATATACATCTCAGACCCCCCCGCCCCCCGATGGGTTCTTGGTGGCGGTGGTCTCTTTTTCTTTGAACCCTGGCGTGACAAGCAACCCGCGCTTGACCCTGTAGGCCCCCGCAAATTCCAGATCCAACTCGAGGCTCAAATTTCACCAGGGCTGCGGGCGTAAGGTGTCGGATGGGGGGCCCCGCTCGAACGTAGGCCCGCCCAGCCTCCTATAATCAGCGCTTGGCCCTGCTGCGCGCCCCCGAAGGCGAGGCGCCAGTCTGGTCCCCCTGTAGGTTCGAGGGTCAGTTCTTCTTTCGTCGTAGGAGTAGCGAGGGTCTCTCTGGGGCTCTGGGAGGCTTCAGCCGCCGTGCGGGCGGCGTTCACGGCCGCCTGCTGGGTCTGGTGCACCAGCCTGGCGTCGAGCACGACCTTCTGTTCCTCCCTCTTGCATGCGGTGTGTGTGTGTGTGTGTGTGTGTTGTGTTGTATGGTGTATGTATGCATGTATGTATGCATGCATGCATGCATGCATGCATGCATGTATGTGTGCATGTCTGTATGTATGTATGTATGCATGCGTGTATGTGTGTATGCATGCATGCATGAATGTGTGTATGTATGTACATGCGTGTATGTATTTACATGCATGTATGTATGTATGTATGTATGTATGTATGTATGCATATGTATGTATGTATGTCTGTCTGTCTGTCTGTCTGTCTGTCTGTATGTATGTATGTATGTATGTATGTAGGTAGGTAGGTAGATAGGTAGGTAGGTAGGTAGGTAGGTAGGTATATATGTATGTATGTATGTATGTATGTATGTATGTATGTACGTATGTATGTATGTATGTATGTATGTATGTATGTATGCATGTATGAATGTATGTATGTATGTATGTATGTATGTATGTATGTATGTATGTATGTATGTATGTATGTATGTATGTATGTATGTATGAATGTATGTATGTATGTATGCATGTATGTATGTATGCATGTATGCATGTATGTAGTGTTGTGTATTGTAGTGTATTCTAGTGTAGTCTAGTGTAGTGTAGTGTAGTGTTATCCATGGATGTATATCTGTATGTAGATATGTATATAGGTATGTATATACGTATGTATGGGATATTTTACATAGTGAAGCATGTGTTGCAGCGCAGAAGGGCCGTACTTGTGTCGGCTCAAGCTCTCAATCACCAGATGCAACACATCTGGTGGGAAGGTCTGAAGGATTCCATTGTGGTAGGCATCCACTACTACACTGCCTCGCTGGCGGCGGTCTGCCCCGCCTGCCCCGAGGCCCACTTCCCCAGCCTTACAGCCTGCCCGCCATTGAGCTGTGGGGACTGCCGTTGCCCCGAGGGGTCGTCTATCCCTCACGTGGCCGCCACCGGGGCCCTCATCGCCGTGGGCTTCCTGACCTTCGGCTTGGCGGTGGGCAGTCTCATCGGGTTCCTCGCAGGCCGGCTTCTGCCGGCTCTGGCTTGCCCGCTGCGCTCTGCAGGCGCGGGCGCGCAGGGGCCGGCGCCACCGGCTCGCGAGCCGACGGGCGTGGCGGCGGCGCTGCCGGACGTGCCGCACCTGCCGACCTCCGTGGTGGGGGAGGACTTCGCTGCTGAGGCGCGGGCCCAGGCCGCCGCCGTGCGCGAGAGGCGCGCGGCCGTGGCCCTTCGCGGCTAAGCATGGCGGCGCCTGGCGCCGGCCCCCTCCTGGTCCCTCCTGGGGCGGCCGCCGCCCCCCCAGGGCCTGGCGTGGCGGCTCCCGCTGCACAGCCGGAGCTGGCCCATGCGCTCACGGCGGCTGGCGTCTCCGAGGGCGACTTCATCGCGGTGAAGTACAACGTCTCGGGTGCTGCTCTGTGGCACGAGAGGTGCGTCCTGCTGGTCTCCAGCCAACCACCGCACTCGTTCACGGGGTTCACCCCCGACGGCGACTGCTACGAAGATGACCTGATGCCCGGGGGGGACATCTCGGCCTGGACCCCGCTCGAGGGTCGCGCTGCGGGCGGTGGTCTGCCGGCTCATCTGGCGGGACAACGAGTACACGGGTTTCGTGCTTTTCCTTTCCTGCACACCTTCGTGGCTGCACGGGCGGCGGCCGCTGCCCGTCTGAATGTTCTGCCTGCTGTCCACTTCGCTGTGGATGTCGGCCGTGCCGCGGCCGGAGGCCCGGCCGCGGCGCCCGCCGCGCTGGCCCCAGCAGGTCCCGCGGCAGCAGGGCCACCAGGTGGCTTGGCGCCGGGCGCTGCCCCCGGAGTGCCTGGGGGGGCGTTGGTGCCTCCCGCCCCGGCCCCGGGTGGCGGCGGCCCGGCGCCAGGCGGCCTGGCGGGTCTTGCGGCCGCGTTGGCCCCGGCGGGGCCTGGCCTGGCGCCCCCCGGCGCTCTGGCACCCGGGGCCGTGGCGGCCCCGGGGGCGGGGGCCCCTGTGGGGCCCGCGGCCGGGGGTGGGGACCCTGGGGCCCCTGGCGCTCTAGCGGCGGGAGCTCCGCCGGTGCCCCCGCCGGCGGCCCCGCTGCTAGACGCCAGGGTCCTGCCGATCATGCGGGATCAGCTGGGGCAGCGGCATTGTGTCTTCAGAGATGCGGTGCTTCAGATGCGAGAGGACCCATGGCCCGACTGGCCTCTCTCGGGCCCTCGCACCGCTCTCTGTGGTGCTGCCGTTTTATTTCGGAGAACAGCATGACTCCTTCGGGACGCCACGTCCGCTGGCGTCAGGAAGCTGGTCTCGCCGACAAAGACTTCGGGGTTGAGGAACATGAAAAATGCTGCAGGTCCCTGGAGCTCGCTGCCGTGTATGACCAAGTCAATGTGCCCAATCGCGCGAGCCTCGAGATAGTGTGCAGAGACGTCCAGATTCAGGAGGAACGGTATATATATATAGAGAGAGAGAGAGAGAGAGAGAGAGAGAGAGAGAGAGAGAGAGTCGCCAACCCCGATCAGGCCGGCATCGATCGCCACCTTTTCATGGGGACTGGCAAGGTTCGTGGGAACCTTTGCATCTGCCCTGACCTCCAGAGTTGGGTCACAGCTGAGCTGGCCCGCGAATATGCAATTGCCAAGGAACGTCGCAAAGCCCGTGAAGAAAGGGCCCTGGCTAGCGGGACCTCCAGTGCTGAGGCGAGCGGCAAGCCAGGGCCCAAGAAGAAATGAGAGCTGCGGGGGAGGAGAGCTTCAGGCCCCTCTCCTCCTCCTGCGCACAGGGCCCGTCTTCGCCATCCCGCGGACCGTGTAGTCCCTCGTCCAGGCGGGTGCAGCGAGACCTTTTTCCTCTGCCTCTCCCCCAGACCCAGCAATGTGTCGTCGGTGTGGCCAGGCCTAGCCGGAGGATGTGGAGGCGCCGTCGGTGTCTGGAGCATGCTGATGCATGGGCCGCGGATGGAGTCGCGGTTTTGAACGATCTCTATGGTGCTCGTGCCCAGCCCACCTCCCCGAATGCGGGTCAGGAGCGGGTACTGCGCCACATCCAGGAGTCTCACCGGGGCCTTGATCGCCCCCCGGGAGGCCCCGATTTTGCACAGAGAGCCTTCAGCGAGCTCCTGTCCGGGACCACGATTTATGCTTCTGATTCGGGTCCCGTGGTCCTTATTCTTTTGAGCGCGTTTCCTGGCCCTCGCGGGACTGTAGACCGGTTCCTGTCCTGGATCTGTTGTCCTCGGCCGACGCGTCTGTGTTTAAGGAATGGCGAGAGAACCTGCTTAGGCCCCCGGCTGAGGCGGAGGCCCTGCGCCGCGAGGCATGCCCGCGTGGGGCTTACATCGATCCTCTCCTCTCCTCCAACCCTCTCGAGTACGGAAAGTTTTTAAGGGGGGCCCACAGTCGGGGCATGCTGCATTTTCAACGTGCCCTGGGCCGAAAAGGGGCCATGGGAGTGTTTTTCGTCAGCAAAAAAGGGGACCAACAAAGATTGATCTTCGACGCGCGGGTGGTCAATTGCTCCTCTAGGTCCCCTTCCAGTACCCGTCTGCCAACTCCCAGTGCCTTGCAAGCTTAGAAGTGCCTGGGGGTAAGTGCCACATCGCTTCGGGGGACCTCGAGGCCGCTCTCTATCACATGGAGGTCCCGGCCGATATGTCTGATCTGTTCTCGCTGCCCGTGGTCGACGCTGGGGTCCTCGAGTCGCTCGGAGTGCCGGACGTCCCGGGTGGCCCTGGGGATGCCATACTGCCGTGTCTGAGGGTCATGCCCACGGGGTTCAACTGGGCCATGCACGTCTGCCAGGCCTGTCTCCGTAATGTCGTGCGTGGCGCGGGGTTCGTGGATTCCGATCTGGTGGAGGACGGAAGGCCTGGCCTGTGTCTCAGGTGCCCCTCGTCAATAGGTGCCGCCGCATATGTGGACAATTTCTTTACCCTCGGCAAGTCTGCGAGGTGCGTGAACGATCGCCTTCAGTATATCTCTCAGCGGCTGCAGTCCCTCGACCTGGCTGTCCACGAGCTCCAGCCGGCTTCCGAGGACGCCGAGTTTTTGGGACTGACCCTTCGACGTGGGCGAGAGCTGTCGGTGCGCCACAAAAACATCTGGCGCCTGCGTTATGCGTTGGAGGAGATACTGAGGATGGGGCCGCTGCAGTGGGGCCCTCATGCGGGTTCTGGTAGGTCATATCACTTGGACTACCCTCATGCGCCGCGAGGGGCTCAGCATCCTGCAGTCCGTGTATGCCTTCGTTGAGTTTTCGGGATCTACTCCGTCCACCCTGTGGCAGTCGGTGCGTCGAGAGCTTTGGCAGGTTCGGAGCCTTCTCCCGCTGCTTCGTCTCGACGTGTCGGCCGAGTGGCATCATCGAGTTTGCTGTAGTGACGCGAGTGATTTCGGTCTCGGGGTGGTTCATCGACATCTGGGGCCAGATCGCGTCGCCGCTATCGGTCGTACCTGTGAGCGTTGGCGGTATCGTGTCGAAGGGGCTGAGCGAGCCCGGGAACGTGCCCTCCATCAGGATCATGAAGAGCATACCCCTTCGGGCAAGGTCACGGCGGTCTTCTCGGGTAACCTGGAGCCCAGCTACCTGGAGGTCTCGGAGGCCGAGTTCGACGAGGTCCCGGCGGGGCTTCTTCATCCTGGGAGCTGGGGGAACGTCGTGGCGGTCAAGGTGCCGCCGGGGTCCAACATTCTGGAGCTGGAGGGCGAGGCCCTGCTGCTGGCCCTGAGGCATCTGTTCAGGGACTCGTCGGCGGTCGGCAAGCGTATCCTTGTGTTCGTCGACAACCTCCCCTTGGCCCTTGGGGCCGCCAAGGGCAGGGCCCGCTCAGTCCATCTCCGGGGGCTTCTGCGGAAGCTGGCTGCTTTGGGCCTCGCCACAGGGAGCCGCGTCCACGTTCGCTGGATCCCGTCCGAGCTCAACCCCTCGGACCCCCTCTCTCGGGGCCGTCTGGGCTGGTTCTCAGGGGGGCGGGCTCCGCGCGCCCAGGGTCCCGCGGCAACGCCTCTGCCGCCGGCCGCGGATGGCGCCCGAGCGGCGGCTCGCCGCAGCCCCGCGGCGGCCGAGGACCGCTGCCAGAGCCCTGGCCCAGCAGCGGGCGCTGCCGGTGGCCTCGCTGGTGGCGGACAGCCGCCTTGTCCTCGGCCTGTCCGCCCTGAAGCGCGTCGCGGTCCTGCCAGTGACCGAGGCGCCGCTCCGCAGGCTGGCTCTCTGGTTCCGCTCGAACTGCACCGGCGCGGAGAGGGACCTGGCCACCTGGGCCCAGCTAGACAGCAACCTCGGCGACTTCAGGAACGCGCTGCTGGAGTCGGGCAAAGCGTCGGACACCGGCCCCCAGCCCCTGGAGGCGAGGGCGTACTTCATCCCGGAGGTGCAGGGCGCTGCCAGGAGCTTGCCGCCTCGGAGCTGTCACCGCGCCGTGGCGTGGAAGCGGCGGGTCCCTCCTCGGACCCGCTGCCCGCTACCCAAGGCGGCGGCCCTGGCGATCGCGGGCCACCTGGCCTGCGCCGGTTCTCCCAGCTCGGCTCTGGGGGTGGCCCCGGCGTGCAGTCGCTACCTCTGGCCGTGCGAGTGCTTCCGCCTGAAGGGCCGGGACCTGGTCCGCCCCCCGCCAGCCGCGGGCCCGCGGTACTCAAGGCCCGCGGAGACGCAGAGGCGGGGCCCGCGGCAGGCCCCCAGCTCCAAGAGGCGGTTCGTGAAGGAGACGAAGCTGCTGGCGAAGATGGGCCAGGTGCGCGTCGATGTATTCAAGCTGGGGAGGCGGGTGGAGTCGCTCTTCGCTGGCGCCCTGCTGGGCGGGCTGCTGACCCAGCCCCTGGCCGGCGCCGTGCCTGCCCGCCTCCAGGCGTGTCTGCGCGAGGCGCCGACCGAGCGGCAGGCAGCGCTGCGCGGTCGCGTGGCCCGGCGTCGCTCGGCTCGCCCCGCGTCGTAGAGCAGCATCTCACCCAGAAGTTCGAGCGCGCTCTCAGAGGCGCTCGGCGGCGCAGGCGCTGCCTGTTTTTAGAACTCTTTGCAGGGCGCGGCCGCGTCGGCCAACAGTTGCGCCGTGCTGGATTCGCTTGTCTTTCGCTTGATATTCTGAACGGGCCTGCAGAGAACCATCTGTCCCTCACCTTCCAGCGGAGAATCTCGGGCTGGGTGAAGTCCCGCGCTGTCATCGGGGTGTGGCTTGGCACCCCTTGCACGTCCTGGACTCGGGCCTCTCAGGCCCCCCGAGCGTCCCATGGGTATAGATGGCCTTTCCTCGGCCGAATCTTCCCGATTGAAAGTCGGGAACGCTTCCTTCCATTTCACGTGCAGGGTGATTGGGCTGTGCGCATCTCTCGGGATTCCAGTCTTTTTGGAGAACCCTGTAACTTCTCTCATGTGGCAGGCTCCAAGGCTCGTTGCCCTTTCCCGCCTCCCCTCGTTCCCCTGCTCTATCTGTCATATGTGTCAATGTGGCACTCCTTGGAAGAAGCCTGCCCGTATTTGTGCGTGGCATGGTGGGTCTGGATATCACATCTGTCAGAAATGTCGCCCGTGCGGGCGGGTGTGCTCCAGGTCTCAGTGCCCCCACCTCGTGCTTAGCGGCAGAGCCCCTGGCGGTGTCCATTGCGCCGCGTTGGCCGCCTCCTATTCGCCCGCCTTTGCGCGGGCAGCGGCTGCGCAGATGATCGAGAGCGCCCATGTCGTCCAATCCAGACGTCTGGCTCACCTGTGGGGTGTCTCTTGAGCTGCCCGTTTATTTTGCGTTTTTGGTTGGAGGTCGTGCGTCATTTCTAACTGCGACCTTCGGCCATTTCCGCCTTTCGGGAGCGGGTGCTCAGTCGAAGCCTCGTGCAGCCGGCGTCCACGTGGTGCTGACACGTCTGCCTCCTTCGGTCTTCTCAAAAATGCATCGTCTGGCCCTGGGGGGCAGCCCAACATGCTGGGATATTTTACATAGTGAAGCATGTGTTGCAGCGCAGAAGGGCCGTACTTGTGTCGGCTCAAGCTCTCCCGCCCTCCCTCCGGGAGCAGCCCAACATGCTATATGTATCTATGCATGTATGTATGTATGCATGCATGCATGTATGTATGCATGTATATATGTATGTATACGTATGTGTATATATATGTATATATATACATATATCTGTATGCATGTATGTACGTATGCACGTGTATATGTAGGTGTATGTGTATACGTACATGTATATGTAACTGCAGATGTTTATGTGTATGTATATGTGCATATATATGTATATGAATATGTATATGTCTCTGTCTGTGTTTATGTACACGTATATGGATATGTATATGTATATGTATATGTATGTGTATATGTATATTTATGTATATGCATACGTATATGCATATGTATATATATGTATATGTATAGGTATACATGAATGTGTATATGCATGTGTATATGTATATGTTTATATATGCATATGCACATATATACATATATATATATGTATACGTATTTGTATATGTACACGTGTATGTATTGGTATATGTATATTTATATTTATGTATATATGTATATGTATATGTATATGTGAATATATATGTATACGTATACGTATACGTATATGTATATGTATTTGTATACATATATATATGCGTATGCATGTGTATCTGTATTCGTATATGCATATATATACACACGTATGTGTATATGTATATGTATAGGTATATGCATATGTATATGTATATATGTATACGTCTATATTTATATGTATATGCATATCTCTATGTATTTGTATATGCATAGGTGTATGTGTACATTTATGTGTATGTGTATGTCTATGTACATGTACATGTACATGTCTACGTCTATGTCTATGTCTATGTCTATGTGTATGTGTAGGTATAGGTATGTGTATATCTATTTGTATATTGATCTGTATTTGTATATGTATATGTTTATGAATATGTATATGTATATGTATGTGTATATGTCTATATATATATGTATATGCATATGTATTTGTTTATCTACATGTATATGTCTATGTACATGTCTATGTATATATGGTTGTATGCATTTATTCTAATATTTATGTGCATCTATATGGTTACATGCATGAATACATATATGTACATACTTACATACATACATGCACACATATATCATCATATATTCTATATAATATCATATTATATATCATTGCATTGTATTATATTATATTATATCATTCAATATTTTAGTATATTATAGTATATTAGATTACAATATATTACGGTATATTATGTTGTAGTACATTATATCATATTTCATTTTATTATATTGTATTGTATTGTATTGTATTATATCATAATGTATTATACTGAAGTATATTTTATTGTATCATATTACATTTTATTATATTTTATTTTATTGTATCATAGAATATTATATCATATTTCATCATATTATATTATGTCATACCATATCATATTATATCATATTATATTATATCATATTTTTCATGTTATAATTTATGAAATTATACTATGTTTTATTTTATCCGATCGTTTTTTTTTTTTTTTTTTTTTTTTTTTTTTTTTTTTTTTTTTTTTTTTTTTTTTTTTTTTTTTTTTTTTTTTTTTTTTTTTTTTTTTTTTTTTTTTTTTTTTTTTAAATATATATATATATATATATTTATATTATATAAATATAAAAAATATAAAATAAAATTGTATTATATTCTATTCTTAATTATTATGTATTATATTATATTATAGTGTATTCTATTATATTATATTATAATATCTTATATCATATGTTATCATAGTATATTGTATGATATGATATTAGATGATATTTTATGTTATCATATTCTAGTATACGATATTAATATATTATATTACATTATATCATATTATATTATAATATTATTTATATTATATTAACTGAATATATATATATATATATATATATTATATATATATATATATATATATATATATATATATATGCCCACGAGGCCCGGGCGCCCGGGGCCGCGACCTCGGGCGGGCATGGCGGGACTGGGGCCTCCGAGACCGCTCCTAGAGCATCCCGGAGGGGCCGTGGAGCCCCCAGACTGCCCCAGAGAGTTCCAAGACGCTCCCAGAAGCCCCCTGGGGACTTCGACAAGCCCCTCTAAGACAGCCCAGATAGCTCCAACGTGGCTCCAGATGGGTTCCAGACCAGAAATTCACAGCCCAAGCGGCCTCCACGAGCCCGAAATTTGCTTGGGACGAGCCTCAGACGGCCCAAAAGAGCCCCAGGACAGGCCCAAACTGGGCCCCAGAGCAGGAGCGGGAGGCTCCAAGGCGCTCCAAGACGGCCCTAATGGCCCCAACGTGGCCCCAGATGGGTTCCAGACCGGATATTCACAGCCCAAGCTGCCTCCAAGAGGCCCCAGGCGAGCTCCGAGAGGCGTCCCGAGAGAGCCCGAAGAAGCCCATGCTTTTCGCTTTTCGCTTGATTTCCAGTCGTTTGTTCCAATGCTTTTCGCTTTCTCGCGTTCTCGAGCTTCCAACGCTCGAAGACGGCCGAAGACGCCCCGAAGATCGCCCCGAGACCGCCGAAGAGGCACCCAAAAGAGCCCCAAGACAGCCCCAGGGAGCCCGAAAATAGTCTTGGAGGAGCCCCAGGCGGCCCAAGAGAGTCCCAGGACAGGCCCAAGCTGGGCCACAGAGCGGGAGCGGGAGGCCCCAGAGCTCTCCAAGACGGCCCAGATGGCCCAGGCCTCCCCCCTCCGCCCCTCCTTCCCTCCCGCCTCCTCCGCTTGCCTCAATTCCTTCCTCTCTCCTCTTCCTCCCCTCACCCCTCAGCTTGCAAGCTCCTCCCTCTCCTGGGACGGCCCCGCCAGAGCGCCAGACATGCCCCGCCAGAGCGAGCGGGGCATCGCTAATTACACGCTATCATTTCACAAATTGCTGTCCCCCCCCCACCCCTCGCTATACCCTACCTATACGACCACCCTTCGGGTGATCAGGAGGTTCGGGGGGGGAGGAACCAACGTCTCACTCGATCGGTTCGCTCGATCGATCTCCCTCGATCGATCTCACAATCGATCAACGTCATCAAATCATAATCATATCACCTCGATCTCGCTATCACAATCAACGTCATCATAATCATCATCAACACCAACATCAACATCAACATCATCATCACCAACATCATCATAATCGGGACACCGTTCTCATCATCAACACCAACATCATCATCATCACGGTCATCAACATCATCGGGACACCACCACCATCATCATCATCATCATCATCACCATCATCACAATCATCGTTATCGTCAACATCATCATCATCAGCAGCATCGGGACACAGTCCTCGTCATCATCATCATCAGCAGCAGCATCATCATCGGGACACCATCATGATCACCATCGTTATCATCATCATTATCATCATCATCGGGACACCATCATCATCATCTCATCCTCATCATTGACATCATCATCATCAGCATCATCAACATCATCATCAGCTTCATCATCATCATCATCGTCATCATCGGGGCACCACCATCATCATTACCAACATCAGCATCAACATCAACATCATCATCATCATCATCATCACCATCACCATCGGGACGCCATCATCATCAACATCATCATCATCACCATCATAATAATCTTCATCATCGGGACGCTATAATCATCATCAACCTCATCATCATCAACATCATCATCATCGGGACACAATCATAATCAGCATCATCAACATCAACATCATCATACTCATCATCATCGGGACACCATCATCGTCATCATCATGATCATCAACATAATCATCATGATCATCATCATCCTCATCATCGGGACACCATCAGCATCATCATCATCATCGTCATCATCATCATCATCATCATCATCATCATCATCATCATCATCATCATCATCATCATCATCATCGTCCTCATCGTCATCATCATCATCAGCATCATCATCATCATCATCATCATCATCATCATCATCATCATCATCATCATCATCAGCATCATCATCATCATCATCATCATCATCATCATCATCATCATCATCATCATCATCATCATCATCATCATCATCATCATCATCATCATCATCATCATCATCATCATCATCATCATCATCATCATCATCATCATCGCGGGACACCGCGGGACACCGGCGGGACACCGCGGGGCACCGCGGGACACCGCGGGACACCAGCGGGACACCGGCGGGACACACCCGTGCCACCGGCCGCCCGGCGGAGAATCATTTGGTCCGGCCGCGCCTCAGCCACAGGAGACTTTCTCTCGCCCGCCCACGCAGCTTCGCCTCGCCCGCACGGCACGCACGAACACGAAACCGAAATCGATTTCCCGGTAGGGGGGCTCTCCATTCCACTTCGATCTCACCCCCTCACCTCCGATCATCTCACAAGTTGCTTTCAGCAGAGCGAGAGCGTTATGATTACGCGTTTCTTTGCGTCGATGGCATGGGCCCGAGAACGCTGGAAATCGTCGTTGTGATCACAGCGGGGCTTACAGCGGCACCCGTGCCTCATCTGCTACCAGAACGTAGGCGTTCCCTAGAGCCTGCCCATAGGCCTGCTCTTACAGGCCTACCGCTTGGGCTTGCCCCAAGGTCTGCTCTTCGTTCCTGGGTCGACTCCTCGGGCCTAACCTTGGTTTAGCCTTAGGGCCCGCCCCTGGCATTGCCCCAAGGCTACCTCCAGGGCTGCCCGGGGCCTTGCCTTCGCCTGCCCCGTGCCCGACCCTGGGCCTTTTCCTTGCGCCGAGGCTTTGTAGTATGCCCGCCCCTCAGTGTTCCTGCGATCCGGCGTCGCCGTCCTCCGTCTGCCGATCCGTTTTCGCCGGGCAAAGCATGGGGGGAGGTCGACAGGGGGGGCGGGTCGCAGAGGGGGGTTCAGAGGGGGATCTAGAGAGGTGGGGTCTAGAGATCCAAATCCATTTTAATTGTCTGGAATCTGTCCTCTCCACTGCTCACGGGAACGTCCCTGCCTCCTACCCTCGACTGTTCGCGAGGCCCATTGAGGCCGTGGCGGCGGGTGCCAAATGGCACTTGGCAACGACGCCGACGACGACAGCGACGACGACGACGCCGACGACGACTGCGACGACGCCGACGACGACGCTGATGACTTCGACGACGACGACGATGACGACGCCGACGACGACGGCGACGACGCCGCCGACGCCGACGACGACGACGGCGATGACGACGCCGACGACGACCGCGACGACGCCGACGACGGCGACGGCGCCGACGACGGCGACGATGACGACGCCGACGACGACGAAGACGACGACGACGTCGGCAACGAATACGACGATGACGAGGGAGGAAGGAGGACGACGACGGCCACAACGACACGAGGGGGGAGGGGTAACGGCGACGACGCGAACGACGAAGGAGGGGGGGCGGCGACGCCGACGACGACCCGGACGAGGGAGGAGGGAAGACGACGACGACGACGACGGCAACGAACTAGGAGGGGCGACGACGAGACGCCGACGACGGACGACGACGACGACGAGGGAGGAGGAATGACGAAGACGGCGATCACGACGACGGAAACGACGACGACGACGCCAAAGAGGAGGAGGACGACGACGACGAGGAAAGAGAGAGGACGACGACAGCGACGACGACGACGACGAGGGAGGAGGGGGGGCGGCGACGACGACGACGACGACGACGACGACGCAAGAGCGCGCTTGCGCTTTTGTTGAACATACTGGGCGCTCGATTTTGAAAATCTTGCCGAGACATAAGGTTTTGGAAGGTCTTCGGCGCGCGCGCGCGCGACGCCGCGCGCGCGTGTATTTTTTTCCCCAATCAGAGCTTGCCCTTGTAGGGGTCCTAGCGGATTCATATGGTTAGGTTCGGTTTGCCGCCGATTTTCGCTGCGCGCCCGGGTGCCCGGGTGCCCGGGGGTGCCCTAAAGCCTTATAGCCCTAGAGCCCTATAGCCCTATAGCCCCATAGCCAGCCAAATAGCCCTACAGCTCTATAGCCCTATAGCCCTATAGCCCTATAGCTCTATAGCCCCACGATTGGGGTTTTCTCCGGTATCATTTAAACACATGTTTTGCTTTTTTCTTTTCTCGAGGGTTCTCGCGACCGCGCGCGCGCGTGGGCGTTCGAGCGATTTCGACGCGCGCGCGAAGCCCGTTTGGTCGTCCTCTTTGAAGTTCTTGACGAACTTATGGTTTCTTAGGATTTCGGAAGAGCGCGCGCGTGAGCTTTTGTTGTAAATCCGTGTTGCGAGACGTTGTGTTGTTGTTTTTTTGTTTGGAAGCTCGATTTTGAAATCTCTCGGAAACCGAAGGTTTTAGCGGGATTTTGGCGTGCGCGCGTGGCGACGCGCGCGTATGCATTTTTTTTTTCCTTCTTCTTTCTTCCATGTTTTTCGAAAACATATGGTTTGTGAGGCAGAATCAGGCGTGAATTGCAATGCGAAGGGGGTGGTCGTTAAGTCCCGGGGGGTATATGTGTATATATATATATAGGTGTAGGTGTATATATACACGTATGTAGTATGCATGTATGTCTGTATGTCTGTATGTATGTATGCATGTATGTATATGTTTATGTATATGTATATGTATATGTATATGTATATGTACATGCACATGTATATGTATATGTATATATAGAGAGAGAGAGAGAGAGAGAGAGAGAGAGAGAGAGAGATAAAGAGAGAGAGAGAGAGAGAGAGAGAGAAAGAGAGAGAGAGAGAAAGAGAGACAGAGAGAGAGAGAGAGGGGGATAGAGAGAGAGAGAGAGAGAAACAGAGAGAGAGAGAGAGAGAGACAACGAGAGAGAGAGCGAGAGAGAGAGAGAGAGAGAGAGAGAGAGAGAGAGAAAGAGAGAGAGAGAGAGAGAGAGAGAGAGAGAAAAGGAGAGGATAATGTATGTTAACGACCGAGTTGGCGCATCCCATGCTCTTCCAAGCATCCCGCCTTCCCACCCGCAACTTGGTTTGCAAAGCCCGCGCGTTGGCGATTGCGTTGCATGCGTGGCGTTGGCTGGGGCATCTCTGCGGCCGCGCCAACCCTGGCGCTCGCGCAGCGGCCAGCTAGTTTGGCGCCGCTGACGCGGCCGCGGTGGCGCTGGCCACCAGGCGGATCCCAGTGGGTGCTTCGCTGCGAGTCGGCGACTTGAGCGAGCGCGGGTTCATGGCAACGCCGACGACGGTAGGCGCGATGATAATAGTAGCGATGCTGGTGGCGATGTTCGTGCCGACGAAGGCGCGGCCAGTGCGGGCGCCGATGCCGATCGCGCCGACGACGATGACGGCGTCCTCGCGTCGGCGATGAAGATTTGGAAAGAGTTCGGCATGCGCGCGCGGCCGACGCGCGAGAGTGGCCCGCGCGGTATCTTTTCGCGCGGATCGTGCCCCCCCCAGCACGCGCGCCAGGGCGTGCGAATGATGGGCGTGCGTCCCCAGAGGCCCGTGTGGCAACATGCCATGTCAACGTTGGAAAAAAACGTAGGATTTTCTTGAGCATTCGCAAGAGTGCGCGCAAGCATGTCTTTGAAACTGATGTTGCGACACCTGTGTCATATTTCCATTTTTTGGCAAAGGGTTCTCGGTGCGGCGCGCGCGCGGGGGCGTTCGAGCGATTTCGACATGCGCGCGCGCGAGGCTCGTTCGGTAATCTTCTTCCGACAATTTTTGCAGAAAACGTATTTTGTGTTGGCAAGAGCGCGCGCGCTTTTTTTCCTTGCGAAACCATGTGTTGTTTATGTTTTGTGGGGCGCTCGATTTTGAATTCTTGACGAAACTGATGGTTTTGGAAGGATTTCGGCATGCGCCTGCGACGGCGCGCGCGTGTGCACTTCGATTCATTCTCGGGCAAGGGATTTGTGAAAAAACTTGTGATTTGTGATGATCGAATGCGCCCGCGTTTTTTTTTGTGCAGAGGATGGCGGGGGGGGGGTCGCAACCGGCTGGGCTGGGAGGTGTGGGTTCAGCAATGGGCGATTTGGCAGAATCATATGCGATGTGCAACGCAAGAAGGTGCGCCGATGGAGCGGCGGGGCGGTGGTGGTGGGTCTTAATTCTTTTCTAGGGGGAAGAATCGAAGAAGGGGGGTCTAGTTTTACAAGGGCGGTCTACAGAAGGGGGCGTCCAGAGAAGGCGTGCGCGGAGGGGGGGGTTGCAGGGGGGGGGTCCGCAGAAGAGGGTCTAGAGAAGGGGGGGTCCAGAGAGAGGGGGTCTAGAGGGGGGTCCACGGGAAGGTTTAGGGGTCTAGGGGGGGGTGTGCAGCAGGGAGGTTTAGAGAGGGGCGATCAATTGAGGGGGGTCTAGAGGGGGTGGGCGCGGGGTGTCTAGGGAGGGTGGTTCTAGAGAGGGAGGTCAACAGAGGGGGCCCGCCGGATGGGGCCTGTGGGGGCGTGGTCTGCAGCGGAGGGGTTTGCAGAGGATGGCCCGATTGATCGGTGGTGTCTGGGTCGGCCCGTGCGTTGTGCTGACGAACAAGGGCGGAAGCGCGTGGGTGAACCGCTAGGGCGAGCTGCGGCAGTGCAGCCCGGAGCAGGCGAGTCTGGCGACCAGCGACGAGTGCGCGGGGGCCGAGCTCCAATCGCGCGCTGCGATTTCCCGCGGGAGCAGCTGGGGCTGCGCGGGGAGGCAGGGCATGGCGGATATCTCCGCAGAGGGAAGGGGCATGGGGCGGCGACCGGGCGTTCCGTGGGCTTGAGGATCTAGCGCCTGGGCCTCGACGCTCGGAGCGCGCGCCGCTGCCTGAAGAGCCGGTCCGCCGCGGGCGCGGCTCAGCCAGCGGCGCCGCCGGCGCCGCCAGTGCCCCGCGATGGGGGCTGAGAAGAGGGGGGGATCTTGCTTCCCTGCAGCCGCGGGGGGAAGCTCCAGCAGATGCCGGGGCGGAGGCGCAGCTGGGGGCGCGGTGGCAGGGCGCCGAGATGCGCGAGGCCCTTGCTCTGGAGGTCAATCAGGCGCTGGAGGAGCCACTCGAACGCGGCGCGAGGTCCCGCGAAGGCCTCTTACCGCAGGAGGAGGGTATCGTGAATGGGGGGGGCTGCAGCTGCCGGCCAGGGCATTGAGGCAGTGCGTGTTTCGCCAGGAATGGAGCTGGGCACTGCGGGCTCGAGCAAGACGAATGTGTGCGAGATCGAGCCGGGCAGTCTGATGTCGAATGTAATGCCTTCATGCAGTTAAACGCGCGCGAGGGGGGATGGGGGGCCCCGCGCAGAGCGGGCTCGCGGATGGCTGCCCGGCATGGTCCTGAGAGCGCGGGCTCGGAGACGCACTTCTGCATTTCCGCGAGGGTCTGAAGGGGGGCCTCCGGGGCCTGGGTGCCGGCGGAGCGCGCTC
Organism: Prorocentrum cordatum; assembly: GCA_963575745.1. NCBI lineage: Eukaryota > Dinophyceae > Prorocentrales > Prorocentraceae > Prorocentrum > Prorocentrum cordatum. Next base: position 98,201 of record CAUYUJ010016123.1, read on the forward strand.
GAGGCGGCTGTCCTAATGGTCTTCCCAGAGGGCGCGCCAGCGCAGCCGCCGATTCGTCTGGCGCGCCTTGGGTGTCAGCGGGAGGTCGCCGGGCCAGGCGTTCAGGCTCTGCCAGACGCGGGTTGTGTCGTGGTGGTGGAGGTTGGCGACGTATTCGGCGTCGGGTGCCCGCGTCGCCAGCGACAGATGGACCATTTGCGCAGCCGTCGGAGATTCGGCGATGTCAAGTGCCGATGGGGGAGAAGGAGGGGGCCATGTTCAACGGGCGGCGCTATCCTGGGATGCTGAGTTCAAATTCCACGCGTGCATGAGGAAATTCTTGGAGAAGTGGTTCTCGTCCGCGCAGGTGCCGATGGAGGGGGGGGGGCTGGAGCTGACGTGCGTGCTCTGGGGGAACGGTGTCAAGCGAGGCCAGTGCTGGGATCTCTGAACTGAATCGCGCGACAGCGTTGGGCAGACGGAAGTGCGCGATGCAGTCACGCCCCAGCGGGCGCGTAGCAGTGTGACTTACGGCGACGTCATGGAGATCGACCAGCTGGTCAAGCACATGAAGGAGACTGTGGCGCTGGGCATCGCGGCGTCGTCGATCCCGTTCGAGGAGCTGCCCGGGGGTGTCCGTGTCGCACGCGAGCCTCCACGACGGCGGCGAGGGGGTTCCCGAGAGGCTTTCGCCGTGCTGGCCACTGCTCGCGGAGTTGCTGATGGATAACAGCAGCCGACTAGCCTGTTGGCCAGGGGGGGGCTTGCCGATGAACCGAGTGGTGGACTCCACGCTGCGCGCGGAGACGTTATCGCTCAACGCGGGGGTGGCATCATTGGGGTGGATGGTGACGTCCTGTCCCGAGCTTGCGTTTTCGTGCGTTCGGCTCGACGAGTGGGGGCGGTGGTGCGAGCAGGGACGGCTACTGTCGCTGGCTGGGCGCATCGACGATGTGGGGGATGCAGAACTCCTGCGCAGGGGACACTGTGTGGTGGACGCGAAGTCCTTGTGCGACTACCTTCTGCGGGGGACTACTGGAGGACGAGAGACCGCGAGTGCTTCGCGCAGGCCCAGATCACACGGGCGACCATGAACGCGATGGGGTGCGATATTCGCTGGGTGGATCACCTAGCAATGCTGGTGGACGGCGTGACGAAGCGTAAGATGAATATGGATCGCGTGGTGGAGCTGATTAGAGGTGGGTCGATGTGCATCGTGAGTGAGGGGGAGACCATGGAAACCCACCTTTCACGGAGTGCCGATGGGCAATGGCTTCAACGCTGCGCCAGACCTGACATATCCCTTCCGTGCCACAGTGCAGTGCTGTTTTGACGTATGTGCATACGCGTGCATACATACACAAACATACACACATAAATACATACATGCACCATGCATCCATACTTACATCCATACATAGAATATTCATACATTCATACGTACATACATACGTACAACCATACTGACATACGTACACACATACGTACACACATACGTACACACTTGTGCATCTATGTGTATATGTATACGCAAGCGCGCCTAGCCTTAGATAGGCCCTGAGGATGCTCCGCATTGGTGGCTCGTTCGCTCGCTCGCTCACGCTGTGCACCAGTTTCCGCCGCGACAGCTGCATTTGCCGCTGATGTGCTGGAGAGGCTCGTCATGTTCGCGGCAGAGACTCTGAGAGTGCTGGCGCTCCCCCGGCGCGCCCTCTTCGGAGCAGCCCATGCGCCGATGCCGCCGTCGCTGCGCTTCACCGCGCCGCCTCGCGTTGCGCGTCGAATCTATGAGTGGTGGGAGTGCGGCTGCGGCGGCGGCGCGGCTGTCGGCGTCCTCGGGCGCCTGCGACACGCGACGGATGCGCAGCGGCGCGTTTTTTTTTTCTTCCTCTTCTTGTTTTTTGTTTGTTTTTTTGTGTTTTTGTTGGGGGGGGGGGGGGAACGCGGAGGCCCGACCGCTGTCAGGCCCGTGCGCCACCAGACGCCTTCGCCGCGTCGTCCGCGCAGCGCGGAGACGGCTGATCGTCAACAAGTTTTGCGTCGGACAAACCCAGCAGCGCGGCTGGGGCATGAACCGCGATCTTTTGGTAGGGTTGTCGTGCCAGGGCCAGCGTTCTGTGGGCCAGGCCAGCCATCGAGCCGCGTTTTGCTTCCGTCATCGCCCCTCTTTCCACCCTCCCCCGTTGCTCCTTCATCCCTTTCCTTTGTAGATAACTGCTCCCTGTCGCACCCTTCGACGTGTCGGTAGGACGGTCCAGGAGCTTCGCTTGAAATTACTTCACCATGTAGATCCTGACGCTTTCCATGTGGAGCAGCTTCAAGGATGGAGGGTGGGCCGTTAACAAAACGTGACTCTCGCCTTTGCGCCGCCCGCGTCTTCAATGTGCGCAGCAGTTTCTAGGCTGGAGCGCGGGCCGTTTTCAAAACGTGGCTCTTGCCTTAGCGCCGTGCGCATTCGTCTTAAACGTTCGCAGCAGCTTCCAGCATGGAGGGCGGACCGTTTTCAAAAGTGGCCCTCGCTTTAGCGCCGCGCACAGTCGCCATAAACGCTCGCACTTTCACGTTGATCCGCGGTGGTGAAGTCCCAGGAGTGGCGTTCTGGAGCGATGAGTGATTTTTATCGCAGCAGTTTCCAGGATGGAGAGCGGGCCGTTTTCATGATGTGGCTTTCGCTTGAGTGCCGTGCGCATTCGTTGTGAAAGTTTGCAGCAGTTTTCTAGGACGGACGGCGGACCGTTTTCAAAACTTGGCCCTCTCTTTAGCGCCACGCATATTCGTTATAAGAACTCGCAGGAGTTTCCAGGATGGAGAGCGGGTCGTTTTCAGAATGTGGCTTTCGCTTGAGTTCCGTGCGCGTTCGTTGTGAAAGTTCGCAGTAGTTTCTAGGACGGAGGGCGGACCGTTTTCGAAACGTGGCTCCCGCCGTAGCGCCGCGCACATTCGCCATAAACGTGCGCACTTTCACATTGATCTGCGGTGGTGAAGTCCCAGGAGTGGCGTTCTGGAGCGATGAACGATTGTCAGGAAGCAACAGTCACGTTGATACACGGCGTTGGAGTCCCGATAATGGTGTTTTGGGGCACGATGTCGGATTCTCACACGGTTCTCTTTTCATGGGACACTTCCCGCAATGACAAGACATCTGTGTAGGGACCTATGGAAAAGGAACTTAGAGGGAGGGTGTATTGCAACATCGTTGATGCGTCTTTGGGTTGCACCGGCCCTCCTCCTCCGTCTCTCTTCGTCTCTCCGCCTCTCCTCCCTCCTCCGCGTCCCTCCCTCCTCCTCTCTCCAACCCCCCATGCACCTCTTCCTCCTCCACTGCCTCCTCCCTCCTTCCATCCCTCCTTCCTGCCTCCGCCTCCTCCTCCCTCTATCCCCGAGGCCGCAGCAGACGTCTGCTCATGCAGGCCCGCTCGACAGCCTGGCCGCGCCACGCGCTTGGACCGCCGGGCGAGAGGCGCAGCAGGTTCGAGGAGGTGTGGTGCCTGTTTCGGTCAGCTGTGACCACAGTCGCACACTTGCGGCAGAAGACCCTGGACAGCTTTGCACACATCTGCACGACGGGGGGGCACGACGGGGGGGGGCACGATGGGGGGGGGCCCGATGTCGTGGGCCCGTGCTCCCTTGCCGGGCGCTAGAAGCAGCATGCAGTAGAGACCCATTCCAAGAGACGCCCTGATTGCATCCAAGGTGCCCTGGGTTTCTTGGGTTTCGATGGTTTCGCCATGGAAAGCGTGACGTTCCCACACCAAAAATCAATGGACGTCCTGGGGTCTCAGGGTTGGGTTTTTTGTGGAAGGCTTCTTGTGGTCGGCCCCTACTGTATGGCACCCGTGCAGACCGGCTGTGCATGGAGGACAAGCTTGCACTCCCAGCCTGCCGGCCTGCCGCAGGCGGGCCCGGCTGACTGCGTCGCTGGTCGCCCTGTGGGGGCAGGTGGAGCTGCTCAGCGGCCACGGGCCCAGAGGCCCTCGCCCGCCGCCGCTGCGTGGTGGTGGTGGTCGTCGTGGTGGTCGTCGTGGTGGTCGTGGTGGTGGCCGTGGAGGTGGTGGTGGTCGCCGTCGTCGTGGTGGTGGGAGCGGTGGTCGTGGTCGTCGGGAAGGGAATTTGGAGGAGGGGAGAAGTGCGAGGAGGCGGGTGATCGGGAGGACGAGGAGGAGGAGGAGGAGGGCGGAGAGGGAGGGGAGAGAACGGGGGAACACTCTGGGGGATGGGAAATGATGAGTTGGATGTTTTTGAAAGGCCCTTCGCCGCCACGTCTGGATTCGCCTCAAAGGCTCCCACGGCCAGTCCGAGTTCCCTCTTGGACTCATGGGGCTTTTTGGGAGGCTTTCTGGGCCGTCTTGGGGCCCTCACCATTTTGGCCTCGTAATGGCCTCTTGGGCATCCTGTCTGAGCCCTCTTGTCCTCGCAGGCCTCCGACGGCCTCCAGGTGCTAGCCTCCGATGGACTCTGGAGGCCTTCGAAGGTCTCCGCCGTCGCCACTGCCGCTGTCCTCGAGGACCTGCGTCGTCGTCGTTGTCGTCGTCGTCGACGTCGACGTCGTCGTCGTCGTCGTCGTTGTCGTCGTCTTCGTCGTCTTCGTCGTCGTCGTCGCCGCCGTAGTCGTCGCCCTCACCGTCACCGTCGCCGTCGTCGTCGTCGTCGTCGTCGTCGTCGTCGTCGTCGTCGTCGTCGTCGTCGTCGCTACCGTCTCTGTCATCGTCGTCGTCGCCGTCGTCGTCGGCGCTGGCGCCCCCGTCGGCGCCGCTGCTATGGGTGTCGTCGTCGACGCCGTCGCCGTCACCACCATCGGCGTTGGCGTCGGCGTCAGCGTCGGCGTCGGCCTTGCGACTGGGAGGTCCGGCGGCGAGGGACGCTGCGGTGGAGGGCTTCGCAGCGAAGCCAGACTCCAGCGGGCGCGGCGGCGGTTTCGGGTTCCTTCCGCCCCCGACGACGACGCCCGACGCCGACGCGACGATCGACCACGGTGACTCCGCGCCATTTGGGGTTTTTCTATTAATTTTTCGGCCTGCACGGGGTTGTTTCCAGGTCTTCGGGGCCGTCAGAGAAATCGTCCTAGGATGAAAAGCTGTCCAGGATGGACCCCGAGAGGGGTCTCAGGATGGCTCTCGACCAGGTTTTTGGCCAGGCGCCGAGGACGACGACGACGACGAAGGCCCCATATTGCTGTCGTCTGTCGGGCCTCCACTCGGGGGCACATCGGAGACGAGATCGTGGATAGAGACCTGAGGTTCTTGGCCGTCTTTTGTTTCTTGGGCCGTCGGAGGCCTCTGGATTCTTCCGAGGACCTCCAGGGACTCCCCAGAGCCCCCTGGCGACCCCATCTGCCCGTTCGCAGGAATGTCAGGAGAGAAAAAACACACAGACACAATTTATCGTCGATTCCGCAGAAAATATGGGCAAGTATGGGGAGTGGGGGAAGACAAGAACCCAGAAAATATGGGAAAGTATGGGAAATCCTGTTATTCGTGCTCATTTTTTTGTGTGTCCCAGGGTCCCTTCAGCATGGGGGGGGGCCTGTTCTTTCGCCGGCCGCCGCCGAAGCTTCAGGGCTCCGCGAGCCTGGCACTGCACTGCCGCCAATCTCGCTCCTGTCCCAGCGGATAGCAATGCGCCGCACTTGATTGCGACCTGGCGCGGGGTCGCCGCGCTGAGCGAGACGAGGCTGGAGGCGCATGCGGCGCGCCATCAGGTCGAGCTCTACACGGCGCCGGCCGTCGACACGTCGCACGCGACCGGGCAACCTGTCGAGGTGGACGACAACTACGATCAGGCGGAGGACACGGGGGGCCTGGAGTCCACGACGCGCGTCGCCATTGGCGCCAATGTGATGCTCCGCCGCAATCTGAACCAGCGCGACGGCTCTTGAGCCGTCTGTGGTGCCTTTCAACGGACTTTTTGGGCCGTCCTGGAGTGATCTTGGGGGCCTCTTAAGCTGTCTTGGACGATGTTGAACCCAAAAGAGTGGATATGTAACGAATGTAAGTTTTCTCCGGAGTTGCTGCGATTTTGGCGTCATGGGGCTCTCTTGGGTCCATCTTGGCGTACCTCTTGGGGCTCTCTGGGGAGGGCTTGTTGGCTTCTTGGGCCGTCTTGAGGCTATCTTGGTGTTTTTCGAGGCCTCCAGGGCGTTTTGGAGCTCGACCTGGGCAAGCGAAGGTGGAATCTTAGGCATCTTGGAGGCCACAGAGTGTGAAAATGGAAACTCCAGAGGCCCAGGGGAGTGTTGGCGAGCCCGGGTCCCCCCCGTGGGCCATCGAATCGGATTCCAGACGGGGGAAATGGGGGGAGGGGGACAGCGCGCCTTCGCACCTCCGGCAAGCGGGGGTCGGCGGGCTCTAGTTTCGAGAGGTCGCACTTCTTGGGGTTTCCAATTGTACTTCGACGGCAGGCAGTAGTGTTGTGTCTCGATTTTGTGGTGATGCTGGGTGATGATTTGCTCCAGCCATGCCAGCTCGTGATTCCATCTGTGACCGCGAGAAGACAAATTGTCTGCAGTTGCGTGCCGCTTAGGTTTCGAAGTATACCAGGATCAGTCCAGGTATGATTAGCTTGCGTGAGTCTCGATGGAGCGTAGCAGCATTTCCTTCGTGATTGCCAAGCAGTAGTTGGTAACATCAGCGGCGTATCTGCTCATTGTGTGAACGGCCCAATGTGCTTTGTCCGGTCATGCGTGCTGTTTGGGCCAGATTATGTTCTGAAGCCACGGATTCTAGAGGATGTTCATGAATGGCCGACGTCTCAAATGAAGCCTTGTGTGTGCACGATGCCACCAAGCAGTTGCACATTTTGCCATTTGGTGGCAGCGTTGCTTAATTTGCGAATTCAATGTGTATTCCTAGGCTACGCTGGGTGATGTGCAACGGTTGGGGCGCGCGTCCGCGTCAAATTGCTTGAGTGATGCTGTTCGGGCTACGTGTCTGAAGCTGCGTATTGGTCTGAGTCGGGACCTTCTCAGAAGCCACATCAGCTACAGGATCGAGGAGCCCTGCCCATGTCTGATACGCATGCACGGACTGTGGCCTAACGTATCACTGAACTACTCGTGCTTCCCAAGTCGGTGGTGATTTTGGTTAACTTGTTCCAGCTAAGCCTTGCTCGCTTTGCGTTTTTTTTTTTTTTTTTTTTTTTTTGTTTTGACATTAAAGAATCCACATTACATATATGGGTACTCACATGCATGCATCGCGTCGCAGCACTTGTCGTTTCATTTCTTGTTGGTAGCGCATCCCTTATTCTATTTTACGAGGCCGCATCCATCTGAGTATTCTCACGCGTTCAAGTTCGCATCCTGTTTTTTTTGACTCTGCTTGCGTGTTTGCTGTCTTGGCGCGAGCTCAATCTTGCGTATCTATGGTCGCGATCTGTATGGCGCCCTCCCTCCTGCCCCTTTGCTTCCGCCCTCCCCCCCCCCTTTTTTTGGTTTTTGTTTTTTGTTGTTTTTGTTTTTTGTTTTTTTCCTCTCTCTCTCTCTGTCTCTCTCCGCGTCCTCCCCTCCCTCTCTTCCTCACCCGCCCCCTTCTCCACCTCTCCTTTCCACTTCCGCCCTCCGCTCTCCTCCTGCGTCCTGCGCCCCTGCTCGCCCTCCCCCCCCCCCCGCCCTTCCCCCTCCTCGCCCAGACCCTCTTGCCGACTCGAAACGGAAGCGCGCCAGAGCCGGTTGGTCTGCAGCGTCTGCAATTCCTGGGCGCCTGAAGGCCGTTTCCGCGTCCCGGAACCGCCAGCGGAGACGACTCGGCACGAGACTCGGGGCGGCGAAGAGTCGATTACACGCAAGAGTGACCCCAGGTAAGAGTGAACTTTGGTGCGCGGCTCAAGTGGCGGCCCCTTGGGGACACCGCCAGGCCAGCAAACCGCTGATCTCGCAGCGCATTCAGAGACCGGGGGGCCCCTTTGGGCCCGCACCACATGTCACTCCGATCGCTGAGCGCGATGCGATACTGGCTGCCTGCGCGTTCGGATTTGGCCACCTTGCGCCCCGTTAGTCCGCGCACCGAAGGGCGCTCTTGCCTCGGTTAATTCTTGCGTGTAGCCGAAAGAAAGGTGTGATGTCTAGGGTCGAGGCGTTGACACAAAGATCGTTTTCGGCTCAAACGATGCTCAGATTTTCGGGCCGCTCCCTGGATCCAGGTCAGGGAACCTGTTCGCGGCCAAGACTCGCCATGGCCAGAAGAGCCCCTTCGTTCCTTATCTGGTCTTCCTTCTGGTAGCACGATGTCTCGGGGGTTCGGGAATATCATGGCGGGGGTCATGATATCAATGATATCACCCCAGATTTCATGGCGCCTGTATGGCGACCCCCCTCTTGGACGCCCCCCTCTTGGGCGCCCCCGAGAGACGCCAGTTTTCGGGATGCTGTCGAGAGCCTCGGGGGTGGGCGGCTCGAACGAGTCGAGGCGTCGGAAGTCTGGGGACTCACCCCCCTCCCGCCCGCGCAAGGCTCTCGGGGCAGCCCCTGTCGCCCGCGAGCCCGGCGCTGAGGGTCGGCTGGGTGGACCCTGGAGGCTGCCGGCGTCTATTTTGCGTCGTAGGGCGACGAGATCTATGCATATCCATTGTCCCAGCCCTGGCCCATCCTGGGACAGCGGATATGTATAGATTACCAGCCTGGAACATACCCCTATCCATATGATTGGCATCGCCTTACCTCGATGCCGATCTGAGGGATTCTCTCAGTTTCTGAGGAGGGTATCCCTAAGATTGTCGTCGCCTTTCGGCATGTCAATCTTAGGGGTGGGGATCAGCTTGAGGCTAGTTGGTACATCTCGTCGCCCTATGTTGGGGAGGCTGCGGGGGCGGCAGGAGGGGGGGGCGAGTAGCCCGGGAGCGGCTGCTGCAACGGAGGAGGGCAACGAGGAGTGCGGCGGGAGCAGGAGGAGGAGGACGGCAGGAGGAGGAGGAGGAGGAGGAGGAGGAGGAGGAGGGAGGGAGGAGGAGGAGGAGGAGGAGGAGGAGGGAGGAGGAGGAGGAGGAGGAGGAGAGGGAGGAGGTGGAGGAGGAGGAGGAGGAGGAGGAGGAGGAGGAGAGGAGGAGGAGGAGGAGGAGGAGGAGGAGGAGGAGGAGGAGGAGGAGGATCAGGAGGAGGAGAAGGAGGAGGAGGAGGAGGAGGAGGAGGAGGAGGAGGGGGCGAGGCAAGGTACGCCGTGCACTACGCTACGCTCAAGGTACGGCCTAGTTACAGACACAGCCTGGACACCCTGGAGCCCAAGAGCTCCAGGGACGGAAATCCGTGGCGCGAGCCGGTGACGTAAAAGGTTGGAACGCCAAGGTTTCCAAGAGTTCCCAGTGACGTCCAATGGTTCGGTTGTGAAGGTCAACGCTCTCAAGAGCGACTAGTGACGTAGCAAGCTCTTCACGCCACGGCTACATCGTACTAAGGGCAAGCAGTGACGTAACGAGCTTTGAACGCGAAGGCTCCTAAGAGCAAGCGGTGACGTAAAAATCTTTGAATGCCAGAGCTACCAGTACGAACGATGGCTTCATAGGATCTTAACACAAAGGCTATCAATAACGGACCGTGCCATGAGCCCTCTCGGGCACGTTCTTGCACGGAGGGGTGGGGGGAGGAGGGGGTTTCATCGAATATCGCCCCGAGGAGGCGGAAGGCCTTTCTAGATTTTTACCCGGCCCACGTGTTCTAGGCTTTTATTCCAGCCTGACGCAGTCGGCATTCTAGAATTTTACGCGACGGCGTCAGTCGTTGTTGGCGGTCGTCTCCGTCGGTCAGTCGGTGGGGCGGTGTCGTCGTCAGTCGTCAGTCGTCGTCGTCGTCGTCGTCGTCGTCGTCGGGCGTCGTCGTCTTTCGTCGTCGTCGTCGTCGTCGTCGTCGTTCGGTCGCTCGTTCGTTCCTTTTTTTTTTTTTGTTGTTTGTTTTTTGTTTGTTGTTTTTTTTTGTGTGTTAATATATATATATATATATATAGTAGTCGTTTTTCGGTTTCACTATATATATATATATATATATATATCTATAAGTTATTGAACAATGAGAAGGGTGTTATTTATTGATGTCTTTTTTCGTTTTGTGGTTGTTTTTGTTGGTGTTGTTGTTCTTGTTGTGGTTGTGGTTGTGGTTTTGGTTGTTGTTGTTGTTGTTGCTTTTGTTGTAGTAGTTGTTGTTTTTAATTTAATTTTGTAGTAGTAGTAGTAGTAGTTGTTGTTGTTGTTGTTGTTGTTGTTGTTGTTGTTATTGTTGTTGTTGTTCTTGTTGTTGTTGTTGTTGTTGTTGTTGTTGTTGTTGTTGTTGTTGTTGTTGTTGTTGCTTGTTGTTATTGTTGTCTTTGTTGTTGTTGTTGTGGTTGTTGTTGTTGTTGTTGTTGTTGTTGTTGTTGTTGTTGTGGTTGTTGTTGTGGTTGTTGTTCGTCGTCGTCGTCGTCGTCGTCGTCGTCGTCGTCGTCGTCATTGAATTCTTTGCCATTGAAGAATAATTATTGTTGCTCCTCCCTTCGGTGCACACGGTATTTTTCCAATCAAAGTGCCCCTCCTGGCGCTCGCGTTTTTTTTTTTTTTTTTTTTTTTTTTTTTTTTTTTTTTTTTTTTTTTTTTTTTTTTTTTTTTTTTTTTTTTGTTTGTTTTTTTTTTTGTTTTTTTTTTTATCAGGGAAAGTCTTCCTCCTCAAACTGTGTTGTTGCCCCCCCGGGTTACAACAACAACGGCTCCCGCATG
>CAUYUJ010016123.1:113850-166350 GCA_963575745.1 Prorocentrum cordatum
TGGCCCATCATGTCAGGAATGTGTTTTTCTCTCTTTTTCTCTCTCCCTCTCTCTCTCTCTCTTTTTCTTCTCTCTCTTTCTATATATATATATGTCTCTCTCTCTCTCTCTCTCCCTCCACATTTTCGTCCCTACAGATGCATCTGGTTTTGTTATTGTTGTTGCCGTTGGTTCCGTTGTACATGCATACGTATATGTATGTGTTAATCCGTATGTATTTACTAACGTACGCATCTATGCATGTATGAACATATATGAATATGTATGCATTTTCTTATTTATTTACATTGTTAGTTTGTTTGATGCTTTTTTTGTTTTTGTAGTTCTCTCTCTCTCTCGTTCTCTTCTTTCTGCCTCTCTCTCTAACTCTTCCTTTCCCTCGCTGTCTATCTCTACCTCTCTCTCTGTCCGTTCGCCAGCTTCTCGCAAGACACCACTTTGTGCTTCGCCCGAGCTGCCGCCGGCGCTGCTTGCCACGCAGGCGCGCTAGCGGCCTGGAACCAGGAGCACCCCATGCAGCAGGTGCGAGCGGGCGACAGCATTGTTCTGAAGGAGCCCCGCCTGCACCTCCGCCTCCGCCTCCGCCTCATGCTTCGCCCTGCGCTGTCCGCGAGGCTCTCTCCCATGTGCTCCGTCGGGAGTCCGAGGGTCATCCGCTGACAGGACGGCGCCCTCCTCGGTCGCATGCCCTCCACCTTCGCCTCCGCCTGCGTCCCCCATAGAACAGCGTGCTCGTCTCGGGGAAAACGCCAACCCTCCGGTCAGGCCCCGCTTCGTAGGTGCTGTTTCTTGCGTTCGTTATGGACCTCGGTACACTCAGTTCCTAACCAACCTCCGCCCCCACCTCATCCGCCCGCGTCCGCCTGGCGCTTCATCATCAAAGCGGTGGGTCGGCCAGGCGATGCAGGTCGGGCACGCCGCCTTCACGGCAGCCGACGGCGCGGACGCCATTGCGGCGGAGCCCACTTGCTGCGGGCGCGGCTGCGGGCGACGGGGGGTCGCGCGCTGCCGCGGTGGCGGCCCCGACTGCAGTCGCTTGCCCTGCGACGCCCACGGCACGGCGGTCGCGGAGGTGGGCGCAACGCTTTGGTTCTGCGACGCCTGCGCGGACCACTCGAGCGGCACGCCCGTCTCTCTGCTCCACTGGGCGGCGTCGAAGCAGCCAGGGGTCCCAGCTTGTAGGGGTGTTGCCTTGACGCCCGCCTTGTGCAGGGTGCAGGTCAAGTGCAGGCTCCCCGTTGCAAAGGAGTGGGAAGCAGCTCACCCGCGACCCTCCCTCTGCCACCAGAAGGGTCGCAGCGTCACGGAATTTGTTCTCCTGCAGGCATCAGAACCAGAGTCGGCAAAGGCGCCGGGTCGCCGCGTGCAATCTGTCGTCTGCTGCAAGACATGACCGACTATTATGAAAGTGGGGACTGTCGCCGCCTGTGGCACAGGGCGCGTAAAGCTAATTTCTCTCTAGACGTTCTGTGCGTGTTTCTGAAACAGTGCCAGGCCCAACGGTTCGTGACGCACGAGCGAGCAACCGTGATCACAGGGTGCCCGCGGCATTGCGGCGAGTTGCTCGTGGGCCGCCTACCTGGTGCGAGTCGATGCATCTCAGCCTTGTATGGATTGGCAGGTGGAGCACCTTAGGTTCCCCCTCCCCCTCTTTAAAGATGACCTCCACATCAGAGTTACGGATGATGACTCGGACGTGGTGGTCCGCGTAATTTAGAAAGGCGTTGTCTCTTTGGCCAAGGTGATCGAAGATGAGTCGGGCCATTCGATTGCTCCGCGCAAGTCGATCACCGTAGCCAATTCCGACGGACTTCGCAAGAGGATTGCAAGGTTGCGCGGCCCCATCGCCGGGCGCGTGGCCCTATCCGCTAAGACCTTTGGTGTCGAGCTGGCCGTGGGCAATTGAAGGTGCCGCAGGTATAGCCGCCTGGCGCTGCGCGAACGTTCTGGCACACTTCAGGCACGCAAGCGGCGGTTAGCTGCTCTGCGGAGAGCTGCATAAACATGCGTACGCTATTTACCACTGGGTTGGACTCGTATGGCACGTATGGTGTAGAAGTCACCGGGGTCGATGCGGTCCAATTGCGCCAGTTGCAGTCTTTCTAAGTGTCCATAGCCGGCCCCCGAGGCGATTGCCGTTTGCGGTCAATCTCACCGTCCCTACTTGAGGACCCGACGTGGCGCCAAGGGCTGGCCCTGGCTCTTCTGTGGGCCAAGATCGCATGGCGTGCCGGCGCACATATGTCCGCGCACCGCCATTTCCCCGCGCCTCGCCTCCTCTCCCTCGCGGCTCGCTGCAATCCTCTCCCTCCGGCGGATCGGGTGGGAGATGCATTCGGCGCTTGTTTGTTTGCAAGGGCCCGACAGGCAAGCTGTGGCCCCTTGCTGCCTTCCCCCCCGACTTGTTGGAGAACGAAATTAAGGCTGCGGGGCCAGGCGCCTATTTGCGCGCCATCGGCAAAAAACTTGGTCCGGAGGCAGGTGGCGTGTTTGATTTGTCGGTCGCCCGGCTGGTCCTTTATTGTGGGGGCCTTTCGAAGCAAGATGCGGTCATTTTGTTGTCTTTTCTATGCCGGTCCGTTTGGACCGGGCGTAAGTTGCAGCGGGCAGGTTATGAGGCGTCCGCTGTTTGTGCGTGCGGCGGCCCGTCTGATTGCTTATTGCACTTCGCCGCTGCCCCCTTTTCGCCCCAGTGCGGGCGGAATGGTTGGTGCGGGTGGATGGTCAGCTCATTCGCGACGTGCCCAACAATTTCCCAGTCGTTTTCGGCTTCCTGGCACTGCCTAGCTTCTCTGAAAATGCACCGCGTGGGTCGGGCACCGCGCCGCGCCGCTCGTTCTGCGCGGGTGCCTCCCGAACGGTGCTGGAGGCGTTTGTGGGGGAGGTCTTCACAGATGGCTCTTGCCTGAAGGACGGCCCCGCGGAATTCCATATCGCTGGCTGGGCTGTCATTAATTGGCAGTTGGCGGTGATCAGTTTGCTGCCCTCCGAGGTCCGTGGGCTCGCGCTACCCGCGGACCTCATCGGCCGCCGAGCATGTGGCTGTCCTGGCCGTTATGGAACTCTGCCCGCAGGCGCAGGCTATTCATTCGGATTCCTCGGGCCTCGCTCGCTTGTCGAAAGCCCCGTGGGGCCAGATCGCACTGAGGCGCCACGGGTGCGCAGGCATCCGCAAACAGAGCGCGGGCGATGGCGCTGCCCTGGGCGCCGCCAGCTCCGGCCATGCGCGCGGCCGGCGTGGCGGGGCAGCAGCGCAGGTGGAGGTGGAGGCGCCAAGGTTACTGGACTTGCCTCCGCTGCCAGCGGCGCAGCGCCAAAAGCAGGGTGGAGCCAGCGCGCCGTCTGCCCGCCCAGCCAACGCTCGACGGGCGCGCTGGTGCCTTGCCCATCCTCCGTCCTTTCTTCCATGGCCAGCGCGGGCGCGGTCTCTTTGCGGCGGAGCACCCCGCTGGCATTTAAATCATCTGTCAACCACCGAGCGCTTTCCACTACTCGCGTAGTGCCGACTCGCCAACGTCAGAAAAAAGACACGTTCGCCTCGACGTAATATAGTGTAAATCCCCCACGCGCCGGACCCAGGCCATCTGCGAGTAGTGGCTCTGCGAGAAGTGGAACGTGCTTACCTACTCAAGCACGTGGCAATTACTCTGACGATGCGCGCGCGCTAAAATCTGGATGACAGGTGCCGCCCTGCCGAACTTTCCCGTCGCGCGGTAACCAGGGGAATAGTGCTCGCCAGGGGCAGTCATCGAATTGCTGGCGCGGGAGCGGGGTAATTCTTGGCGGTAAGATGCCCTTCGGCGCGCTGCTCGCGCCCCGTGGTGAATCGGGCTCCCTGGCGAGCCAGGCCCCGTTTTGTGCCTCCGCCTCCTCCGCCGCAGCTTCATTCGGTTGCTTCCCTCCCAATATCATTATCCGGCCTTTTGCTGCGAGTTGCCGCCAGACCCCGCCTCTCCAGAGGTCCGCCCTCCGCCGCGATCCTGCGGGCACTTTGTTTAAAAGGTGATCGCATGTGCAGCCCCCCGTTTGAAGGGGGGCAGGTCGGTTTTCTTCCGACGGGCAGGAGAAGGTTAGCCTAATGGCCGCCACCCTTGCCAGTTTTACCTTGGCCTGCGCCGCTTTGCGCGCTTCGCGGAGGTAGATGCTCCGATCGTGGTGTTTCTGTCTTGCGGGAGGGGTCACAATGCTTCGGGCCCGCCAGGCACTGCGTCGGGCCGCCCCATATGTGTGTGGCATCGGTGTGACATGTTTGACAACAATTTCATTCTTGCAAAACGAGTCTGGCTCCACCCCAATCTGCATGGCCAAGCGCTGGGCGACCAATTTTTGAGTGAATGGCCGCCCGCCGGCCCCAGATTTTCCCCCAAAGTGGTCGCCAGTCCCTTTGCACAATAGGCCAAAGCATTAGGGTTAGTACCAGCCAAGGGAGGGGGTCTTCCATTTGGAATACGACATGTGCGCTACATTGGAGGTTTCATATCCTATTGTGGAGGTCGCACAGGAGGGATGGGCAGCTGAGGTTGCCGCGTTGTCGCTCTGTTCGTCCCAAAGCCAACAGGCACTGCCCTGTGCAGGGCGCCACTCCCGCGCAGTTGCTAGTGTGGGTTGCTCGCTGGGGCTTGCTTTCTAGCAACGTACATGACCAGGCTGCGAGTAGGGGCAGGGACTGATCAAAAGCTGTCCTGGCAGTTTGGTCAGTGATCCTCCTCCTCTGGTTCTGGGAGATTGCCGGAGGTCCTTCCCAGATCCTTCGGGGGCCTTTAGAGGTTTCCCGAGGGCCCAGAAATATCAAACCTACGAGTACTTCTTTTCTCGACCCCTCGATTTTCGATCCTCCTCCTCCTCTTCCTCCTCCTCTTTTCCTCTTCCTCCCTCGTCCCCTGTCTGCAGGCACGTCTATAGATTCTCCCTGCCTGCAGGCAGTCGCGTACCCCAAGGGCAGCTCCTACAGGCGCTATTCGCGGGGCCCCTCTGGCTGCCAAGGCCCGTGGAGCCTATAGGTCGGATGCGCTCGCAGAGGAGAGGAACGCTGCGCAACCGCGAAAATCTACCCAACGGGTCAATCTCAATGGGTCCCTCCCTACCCCCCCCTCTCCTCCCTACCCTTTCTTCCCCTCCCCTTCCTCCTTCCTCGCCCTCCCCTCCCTTCCCTCTCCCCCCCGTCCCCCCCCCCGCCTCGTACCCCTCTTGCCCCAGGGTGGGGGGGAAGGACCCTCCTCGCCTCCCTGTCCCGTCCCAGTCCGTGGGGGTGTGGGGGGGAGGACCGCCGCCTCCGCGCGGAGCTCCGCGACGCAGCCCGTGCCGCGGCTGGCGCCGTGGCAGTCGAGGACCATGGTCTTCGACGTCGTTTTCGTGGTCGTCATCGTGATCGTGGTCGTCGTGGTCGTCACCGTGGTCGTCGTGGTCGTCGTGGTCGTCGTGGTCGTCGTGGTCGTCGTGGTCGTCGTGGTCGTTGTGGTCGTCGTCGTCGTCGTCGTCGTCGTCGTCGTCGTCGTCGTCGTCGTCGTCGTCGTGGTCGTCGTCGTCGTCGTGGTCGTCGTCGTCGTGGTCGTTGCGGTCATCGTGGTGGTGGTCGTGGTGGTGGGCGTGGTCGTGGGCTTTGTCGTGGTCGTGGTGGTGGGTGGTCGTGGTGGTCGTTCGTCGTCGTCGTCGTCGTCGTCTTCTTCGTCGTCGTCGTCGTCGTCGTCGGCGTCGTCGTCGTCGGCGGCGTCGGCGTCGGCGTCGGCGTCGGCATCGGCGTCGACGTCGGCGTTGGCCTCGGCGTCGGCGTCGGCGTCGGCGTTGGCGTCGGCGTCGGCGTTGGCGTCGGCGTCGGCGTCGGCGTCGGCGTTGGCATTGGCGTTGGCTTCGGTGTCGTCGGCGGCATCGTCGTCATCGAAGTTCGTGTCGTCGTCGAGGTCGTTGATGTTTGCGTCGTCGTGGTCGTGGTGGAGGTGGTCGTCGTCTTGTTCATCGTCGTCATCGTCATCGTCGTCATCGTCGTCATCGTCGTCATCGTCGTCATCGTCGTCATCGTCGTCATCGTCGTCATCGTCGTCATCGTCGTCATCGTCATGGTCGTCGTCGTGGTCGTGGTCATGGTCGTGTTCGTTGTCTTGATCGTCGCTTCCTTCCTGCTTCCACAACTCGGCTCCCTGGGGGGGCGGATGAAGCCTTCCCAATAACGGAGAGTGCGGGCCCGACCCCATCTGCCCTGCTCCGCAGCCTCGCAGAGGCCAAGCGGGCAGACGCTGATCGGGCCCGTGGGGGAGCACCACTCACTGCCGCGGCCCCCGCGGGCCACGCCGGGCGCCCCCCCCTCTGCACACGTGCCGAAGTGCACCCTAGTACGTGCTGGGCAGACGCAACCCGTATCGCTTGCAGGATAGATCAAGTATCGCCATCGTCGCTGGACGATACTGCGCAATGGGCCTCGAAATGGGGTTGTCTATATATATATATATACTAGAACCATCGCGCGCGCTTCGCGCGCGCTCAGGTTCTACCCAGGCCGGGGGGGCGCTGGACGATCTTGGACAACGCTATCAAGCACAGGCGCGCGACGGCATCTGAGGAGCTTCTGGGGTGTTCCGCATGCTTCGTCAACTGGCTGTTGGAGGCACCTCTTGGGTGCCTCTTGGGGGGTCGTCTGAGGGTCCCTTCGGGGCATCGGTTCTGCAATCTGAAGCCGTCATTGACCGTCTTGGCTGCGTGGAGGCCCGACTTGAGGCCACCTGCGGCCAGACTGAGGCAATCCGGAAGCCTCCCAGGGGCCTCCTGGAAGCAGTTTTGATGCATTTGGGGCACTCTTGGGCTATTTGAAAGCCTCTTGGACGTCTCCTGGTGGCCTTTTGGGCCCTCGGGGAGCTTTTGGGGTCCTCATCGGACCACTTTGGGGCCTCTTGCAGCCTCCTGTGGGCCTTGTGGGGGGACGGCTCTGCTGTTGGGTCGCGTTCCCCTTCTCGGGCCTCTCTTGGGGCTCTTGGGGCCCTCTCGGGCCGTCTTGGGCGCCTCAAGCACCGTCTTGGGGCCCTCGCGGGCCGTCTTGGGGCCCTCTTGGAGGCCTCCTCCTCTATGTGGGAGCGGTATTGGAAGCCTTTGGGGCCGTCTTGGAGCATCGGGATGCCAAAAGGCAGAACAAAAAAACGTCAAAGCCCAATCGTAAAACAATGAGTTGTGCCTCTCGGGGCCACCTTGGGAGATCTCTTGGAGCCTTGTCGGCCCTCTTGGGAGCTTCTTGGGGGCCTCTTGGATCCGATTGGGGGCCTCCTGGGACTTCCCGAGAACCTCTCGGGGTAGAAAGCTCGGATTCTCGGTTCATGTTTCCCTTCTTGGGCCTCTCTTGGGGCCGTCTTGGGGCCCTCTCGGGCCGTCTTGGGCGCCTCAGGCACCGCCTTGGGGCCCTCGTGGGCCGCCCAGGGCCCTCTTGGAAGCCTCTTCGGCTATCTTGGAGCTGTCTGGGAGGCCTCTTCCTCCTCCTCGTCCCCCTCCTCCTCCTCCCACTCCAGCTCTCTCTCTCCTCCTGATCTTCCTCCTTCCTGCAGCGTGTTCCGGAAGGCTCCCGCCGGAACATGCTGTGCACAAGTGCTGTCACTGCTCCCGCCACCGTGCCCTGGGTGGTGGGTCAGAGGCCTCATGGGTGTTGGTTTGGATCTCGTGGTTGGCCTGTCGGGGACGTCGTGAAGGCAGTTTCGCAGCTTCTCGGTAGCCGTTTTGGGACCGTTGTGGGGCCTCCTCGGGCTGCTTAGTGGCCTCTTTAGGCTTCGTTTGGGCCTCCTGGGTGCCTCTTGGGGGCCTCCCAGGGCCTCTTTGGGGCTCCTTGGGGCCTCCTGGGGCACTCTTCAAGCGGGAGGGTCGAATTGGAGTCGTGGTCCCCCTCTTGGGCGCATTTTGGGGGCCGTCGTGGGGCTCTGTTGGGCTGTCTTGGGCGACTCTGGGGCCGTCTTG
Organism: Prorocentrum cordatum; assembly: GCA_963575745.1. Classification (NCBI taxonomy): domain Eukaryota; class Dinophyceae; order Prorocentrales; family Prorocentraceae; genus Prorocentrum; species Prorocentrum cordatum. Next base: position 121,777 of record CAUYUJ010016123.1, read on the forward strand.
GGGCCCTTTTGGGCCGTCTTGGGGCGCTCTTGGGGGCCTATTGAGCCGTCGTGGAACGTCGGACAGCCGAAAAGGCCCAAATCGGTCGAAAACCTTCGTAAACTTGACGATTTCGGCCTCTGGAAGCGCTCTGGAGAGGCGTCTTGAAGCGTCGTGGAGTGCCTTGGGGGGCCTCTCGGGCCGTCTTGGGCCTATCTTGGGCGTCCTGGAGCGGTCTTTCGGCGACTCGGGGCCCGCTTGGGCCGTCTTGGGAGCCTCTGGAGGCCCTCCTGGACTATTTTGGACCTCCCCGGCCGCCCCTCCTCCCATGGGGGGTCCGGAGACGGCGCCCTCCGAGGCCCAGGACGCGGAAACTCTTAAAAAAACACAGGGAAAATGAGCCCCAGTACCCCCATGGAGGCTTTTCGGCGCTCTTGGACCGATGGGAGCTCGAAAACGCGAGAAGCCAAAAACATTGAAAAGAACATTGAACATATACGATTTTGGCCTCTCTGGGCCGTACCGCGATACCTATCAGACTTCTTGGGGTCTCTTGGAGGCCACTTGGGAGCCTCGAGAGCCGTCGGAAGGCTGACTTGGGCTGCTCGGGAGCGTCTTGGGCCATCCTTTCGCATTCTGGGGGCTCCTAGGGGGCGTCTTGGGCCCTCCTGGAGCGCTGTGGAGGCTGCCCAGAAAGGCTGGGGCAGCAGTGCCGGGAGCGTCCCCGAGATGTGGCCATATCTTTTCAGCGCGTTCCAGGAGCATCTTCCCGGAACGCGCTCGTGGCAGGGCGCCCACGTCCGAGGACGTTGGCATGGGAAACCGCAGCGCGTGATCATTCCAGCGCGTTCCGGCGAAGACCGTCCGGAACGCGCTTGGGCAAGCGCTGGGTTTGAGTAAGGCGAGTGGGAACCGTTCAGGCAGTTTGGGATGCTCGGGGCAAGAGGCGGAAGCCATCCTCAGAAGACATGTAGTCTTCCTGGAGCCGTCTTGCAGAAAACAAAAAAATGAGACCCTGCAGTCGTTCCTGGAGCCGTCTTGGAGCTCTCTTGGGCTGCCCTGGAGCCTGTTGGAGCCCTCTGCGGAATGGTCTTGGAGCCCGCGCCGAGGATCTGGAAAATGTCCGGGACCATCGCGGCGGCCTCCGAGGCCCGGGACGCCGAACCCCCGTGAAAACACAGCGAAAATGAGCCCCGGTACTCGCATGGAGGGTCGGGCAGCTGTTTTCGGGCCCCTGGGTTAGAACCATCGCGCGCGCTTCGCGCGCGCTCAGGTTCTAGCCCAGGCCGGGGGGCGCTGGACGATCTTGGACAACGCTATCAAGCACAGGCGCGCGACGGCATCTGAGGATCTTCTGGGGTGTTCCGCATGCTGCGTCAACTGGCTGTTGGAGGCACCTCTTGGGTGCTTCTTGGGGGGGCGTCTGAGGGTCCCTTGGGGGCATCGGTTCTGGAATCTGAAGACGTCATTGGCCGTCTTGGCTGCGTGGAGGCCCGACTTGAGGCCACCTGCGGCCAGACTGAGGCAATCCGGAAGCCTCCCAGGGGCCTCCTGGAAACAGTTTTGACGCATCGAGGGTACTCTTGGGCTATTTGAAAGCCTCTTGAACGTCTCCTGGTGGCCTTTTAGGCCCTCGGGGAAGCTTTTGGGGTCCTCGTCGGACCACTTGGGGGCCTCTTGCGGCCTCCTGTGGGCCTTGTGGGGGGACCGCTCTGCTGTTGGGTCGCGTTCCCCTTCTTGGGCCTCTCTTGGGGCTCTTGGGGCCCTCTCGGGCCGTCTTGGGCGCCTCAAGCACCGTCTTGGGGCCCTCGCGGGCCGTCTTGGGGCCCTCTTGGAGGCCTCTTCCTCTATATGGGAGCGGTATTGGAAGCCTCTTGGGCCGTCTTGGAGCATCGGGATGCCAAAAGGCAGAACAAAAAAACGTCAAAGCCCAATCGTAAAACAATGTGTTGTGCCTCTTGGGGCCACCTTGGGGGATCTCTTGGAACCTCGTCGGCCCTCTTGAGAGCTTCTTGGGGGCCTCTTGGATCCGATTGGGGGCCTCTTGGGACTTCCCGAGACCCTCTCGGGGTAGAAAGCTCGGAGCCTCGGGCCGTCTTGGGCGCCTCAGGCACCGCCTTGGGGCCCTCGTGGGCCGCCCAGGGCCCTCTTGGAAGCCTCTTCGGCTATCTTGGAGCTGTCTGGGAGGCCTCTTCCTCCTCCTCGTCCCCCTCCTCCTCCTCCCACTCCAGCTCTCTCTCCTCCTGATCTTCCTCCTCCTCCTGCAGCGTGTTCCGGAAGGCTCCCGCCGGAACATGCTGTGCACAAGTGCTGTCACTGCTGCCGCCACCGTGCCCTGGGTGGTGGGTCAACGGCCTCATGGGTGTTGCTTTGGATCTCGTGGTTGGCCTGTCGGGGACGTCGTGAAGGCAGTTGCGCAGCTTCTCGGTAGCTGTTTTGGGACCGTTGTGGGGCCTCCTCGGGGCTGTTTTGTGGCCTCTGTAGGCCTCGTTTGGGCCTCCTGGGTAGCTGTTGGGGGCCTCCCGGGGCCTCTTGGGGGCTCCTTGGGGCCTCCTGGAGCACTCTTCAAGCCGGAGGGTCGAATTTTGGAGTCGTGGTCCCCCTCTTGGGCGCATTTTGGGGGCCGTCTTGGGGCTCTGTTGGGCTGTCTTGGGCGACTCTGGGGCCGTCTTGGGGCCCTTTTGGGCCGTCTTGGGGCGCTCTTGGGGGCCTATAGAGCCATCTTGGAACGTCGGACAGCCGAAAAGGCTGGAAGGCCAAAATCGGTCGAAAACCTTAGTAAACTTGACGATTTCGGCCTCTGGAAGCGCTCTGGAGAGGCGTCTTGAAGCGTCGTGGAGTGCCTTGAGGCGCCTCTCGGGCCGTCTTGGGCCTATCTTGGGCGTCCTGGAGCGGTCTTTCGGCGACTCGGGGCCCGCTTGGGCCGTCTTGGGAGCCTCTGGAGGCCCTCCTGGCCCATGGGGGGTCGGAGGCGGCGGCCTCCGAGGCCCAGGACGTGGAAACCGTGTAAAAACACATGGAAAATGAGCCCCGGTCTCGCCATGGGGGGTGGAGGCACCTGTCCTGGGGCCCCCGGCCTCGCCCCCAGGGATATATACATATATATATATATATATATATATATATATATGTATGTATACTCTCTCTCAGGCGGAAGACGTTATTGTGTATATATATATATATGCACACATACGCGCGGGCTGATGCCACCCGCCCGTGCGGAAAAGGTCTGTCATGGGACCTCTCTTGGCTGCGGTATCTTTCGCGTGTCGGCAGCTGAAAGCATGAGCGCCGAAGGAGTCGGCATCATGGCACAGCCGAGCGTGCGCTGCGCAGGGAGACCGCTCAGCCCATCAGGGCTGGAGGACGGCACGCTGCCCAGTCAGGCGCCGAGAGTGTGTAACCCTTGAAGAGAATGCGCAGACAAAAACCCGAGTTGGAAAGTCACTCGGGAGATTCTGGGGTGGTTTTCTGAAATAGTCTTGTTTTTATTTGTGGGGCCCCAGACCCCCGAACCAAAACAAGACATTTTTTTAAATGTTTTTTTCTGGGGCTCCCCCCAAGGGAAAACTTCGGAACAAAAAGAACACAGAAAAAAACCCGAACGACCCCCGAGTTGGGAGGTTTCCCGACTTTGATGACATCGTTTTGTTTGTAATTGTAGGGCCCCAGAACCTCAGAAAACAAACAAACAGAAAACCCACAGAACAAAAAACCCGAGATGGGGGATTTTTCGAAGGTTTCCCCCATGGCCCCCCCCCGAACAAACCAAGGAAAAAAAACCTAGTTCTTTTTGTTGTTGTTTTCGGGGTTTCCTTCGGGCTTTCTGACATAGGTTTGTTTTAAGTGTGGGGCCCCAGAGCCCTGGATAACAAGAGACAGACATTTTTTATCCTCCCCCTTTGGTGTGTATATATATATAGCCCTCAGCACGCACCACGAACCCCCCTTTCTCCAGATTATATATGAAATCATATATGATCCCTACGATTTTCGGACTTCATTTTGAGGCTCATTCTTGGCAGACTTTTTGTGCTCAACAGGTTCCCTCCCCAAGCTGAACTTGAAAACAACCTTCTACTCAACTCCCTCCGTCTCCAACACACCATCCAGTACTCCACACCCCCTGTCCCCAACACACCACCCGATACTCAACAGGCTCCCTCCCCAAGCTGAACTTGAAAATATCCTTGTACTCCACTCCCTCCGTCTCCAACACACCATCCAGTACTCAACACCCTCCGTCTCCAACACACCACCCGATACTCCACAGGCTCCCTCCCCAAGTTGAACTTGAAAATACCCTTGTACTCCACTCCCTCCGTCTCCTACACACCATCCGGTACTCCACACCCTCGGTCCCCAACACACCACCCGATACTCAACAGGCTCCCTCCCCAAGCTGAACTTGAAAATACCCTTGTACTCCACTCCCTCCGTCTCCTACACACCATCTGGTGCTCCACACCCTCCGTCCCGAACACTCCACCCGATACTCCACACCTGTCTTCTCCATCACACAACCAAACTTTCTGCTACACTTCTTCCTTTACGGTTGCAGCGCGCGCCTTCCGCCCCCCTTTTCACTTGGCATCTTCCAAGAGAAAAGGGGGTTCATGGTGCGTGCTGAGACCTGTAGCTATACACAGACACACATATATATATATATATATGTATATACATGTATATATATATATATATATATAAAATCATCGAGTTTTCGGGGGTTCCCCTCTGGAACTACGGACAACACACCGCAGACCAAACCCTGAGTTTTTTTTGTTTTTCCCCCCCGGGGTTTCCTGGGAGGTTTTCTGAACTAGTTTTGTCTTTATTTGTGGGGCCTCAGAATATTTGAAGAAAACACAGAAAACCCTCAGAGTTTGGCTTTTTTCGGCCCCCCCCCCTCCCGGGAGAACTGCAGAATGCCGGCATTCTGCCGAAAAAACCTCCGAGTTTGTTTTTTTCCGGGGTTCCCCCCTGGGGAAACCATCGAAACCAGCCGAGCTGGGAGGCTTTTCGAAGGTTTCCCAGGAGGTTTTCTGCAATGGTATTGTTTTGATAGTGCGGCCCCAGAACCTTCGAAACAAAACCAAAGTTGGGATTTTTTGGGGGTTCCCCCCCGGAAAAACCCGCGACAAAGCACTGGAGAGTTCTTGACAAAAACATCGAGATGTGTTTTTTTTGTAGGGTAATTCCCAGGAGGTTTCTGAATATTATCGTTTATAATTGTAAGGCCCCAGGGTTTCTGAAAAATCGTTGAATAACCCAAGAATTGTTTTGTTTTCGGAGGTCCCCCCCCTGGGAAAACTTCAGAAAAGCCGCAGAGAAACCCCCGAGTTGGGTTTTTTTTCCTGGGGTTCCCCCTCCAGAAAACCCTCGACCCCCCCCTCCGAAGAAACATCAGAAAAACCATAGGAACACACCCCAATGGGGGTTCTTGGGGGGGTTCGACGAACTGCCGCATCCAACTGTGCGCCTGATCCCTCGCAGCCGGTCCTCAGAGATCTCGTTCAGGCGCGCTCTGTGCCGCAGAGGGTCAGTTTTTGCGGTCCAGAGAAGCGCGAAGCCAAGATCGCGGACGCGCGCCACGTCGCGAGTTTCCTAATGCAGCTACTTGCCATTGCCCGCTGCGCCGGGGTGGCCCTCCCGCCAACCTGGCGCAGCTCCTCCTTGGTCATTGCCGTGCTCCTCCAGACGGGTGCGCGCGGCGTCCTTCCGTCGCCGCCACCCCCTGCCCACTTGGCGCGTCCTCCTTGCTGCGGCTGCGCTGCGGGAACTCGACGATTTCGTTTTGCCGCTGGGGCCTCAGCAACGTCGGCGACTTTCCCGAGGCTTTCTTCGGCCTCGCAGCACCCTGTCACCCTGGGGACCATGATGTCTGGGATATGGTATATGGTGCTAGCCAACTACCCGGTCTCCACCGACGACATTGCGGATTGCCGCGCCGCCATCGAGTCTTCTGTCAAAGCGGTCTCGCGTCTCGTCGTGTACGCCCCAGGGGGTGGGTCCTCCAGTAGATGGACAATATATTCGAACCCTGTACACATTCCAGGGAGACTCTAAGTCACCCCCGCGCCCCCGATATCAATGTTGATCTCAGTAAAGGCGGTGCTTTGGGGTTCGAATATTTCTGTCCACTCACGCCCCCCCCCGTTGCAACGCCATCAGTACGCGCGGGTCGTTGAAAGTAGGTGTTTTTGGACTCCTAGGTCTCAATCTATTTTAGGCGCCTTCCTACTTCAAGGGTCGAGCGGTTTTCCCTCTTCCCTCCTCTTCAGGGGGCAGGCGGAAGCCCAGTCTACTTTCAACGCTTTCCTACTTCATGGTTTTACCCACTTTTTCCGACTGGCGTGTATTAATTTCAGGCGGTCTGGGGGGCATCTTGGGCCACAGGGTTCGAATCTAATGTCCATGCACGGTCCACCAGCGCCGCCGACCGCCTCGCCCATGCCGCGGAGTCCCGACTGGACTTCCAGCCCGACGAGCGGGGCCTGTCTGCGCGTGCAGCCCGCCCCCCCTGGCTGCCATCGCTCCTGGCTCGCCCGCGGGGCTGGAGGGCTGCTGCCGGGTCTGCCTTGCTCTGGCAGACGCCAGGGTGGCAGCCGCCCCCCCCCCCCAGGGCTGGGGGCGGCCCCGGGTCGACCCCTCGCCTGCCGCGAGCGCCCCCCAGGCCTCCTTGGCCCCACGGGCGGGTCCGCCTCTCGGGACCACGAGGCGCAGGCGTCTTCATTGGGGCGCGCCATAGACGCCCGCAGTCCCGCCTCTATGGCCGCCCTCGTCACTGGTCTCATCGACCGTGGGGGCTGCGGGGAGGATTGGCGCGCCTTCTGCGAGCGCTGCCGCGCCGGACAGGCACGGCTGCGGAAGGTGACTGCCAAAGCTTCCACCTTCTCCAGGCTTCAGCTCCGTGACTGTCTGACCGCCCTCTGGGGCGCGCGCGGTCGTCCTATGCTCGGCGCGCGCGGGCTCCCCCGGGCGCGGGAACCTCCCGCTCGGCTCATCCACTCGCCGTGTCTTCCTGGGCGGCGGCCATTCGCCCCGCGACAATGGCGCCGAGCGCCGGGGCTCGCGGGCCTGTGGCGACTCCGAGCGGGGCTGCTGCGTCTCTGCCAGCTCTCCCGAGCCGCCTCCCGGCGGTGGCCAGTCCCGTGCCTCCCCCGCGCCCGCTCCGCCGGGGCGGCTCGCGCTGTCCTCGCCCTGCGGGGTCCTCAGACGCCGCCGCGCACCCGCGCCTCCACCGCGGGGGGGCGCCTGCCGCGGAGCCCCCCCGCCAAGCCTCGCGTGATCGGCTGGCGTCGACGGGCTCGGCTGCGCAGTCCAGCCCAGGCCCCCCTCGCGGCCGCGTTGGTCCCGCTGGCGGTTTCCCCCGCCCTCCCCGCGCCCTCTTGAGCCTCCCCCAAGGGCAGTTCCTCGCCCTCGGCGACGACGTCGGGGCAGGCGCAGCGGGCTGCTGTGCTGACCCCCTGAGCGCGGCGACGAGCCCCGCTTCCTGCGCACTGCTTGGCGGAGCTTTGGATTGCGCTGCGGCTTCTCGCGCTGGGCGTTGAGGGCCTGCCAATCGAATGGCGCGCTCTCGCTGCGGCATGTGCCGTCCCTGCCTCTACGGCTGGCCCCTGGGCAGGTCCCCGCCCGCCCTCGGCAGCCCGCTCTCGCGGTCGTGGCGCCGCCGCTCTGGCGAGCATTCGCGGCTCCAGAAGTGCGGCACTCGGGCTTCGTCCCTACCGCGATGTTGGATGTGTGGAGATGGACGGAGACCCGCTTGCGGGGCGGATTCTGGCATTTCTTCCCAATGGGGGCTCTCTCTACGCCGCTGCGCCCCTTGTCGAGAGCTTTCCTGGGGCGCCCGACTCGCCCCGGCCTGCAAAGGCCTCGCTGAATCGTCCCCCGGCCAGAAAGAAAATTAGCCTGGCGAAGGACCCAACCATATGCAGTTGTGAGTACCGTCTTTGTGAGCAACGCATTCGGTGGAGTTCCCTATGGGGCCACGGAGCGCTGTGCTGGGTGTGGCGGACGCATGCGCCCCCCTCCACTGGGGCTTTCGGTGGAGCTCCCCATGGGGCCACGAAACGCTGTGCTGGGTGTGGCGGACGCATGCGCCCCCCTCCCACTGGGGCCTTCGGTGGAGCTCCCTATGGGGCAACGAAGCGCCGTGCTGGGTGTGGCGGACGCATGCGCCCCCTCCCACTGGGACCCTCGGAGGAGCTCCTTATGGGGCCACGAAGCGCCGTGCTGGGTGTGGCGGACGCATGCGCCCCCTTCCAGTGGGGCCTTCGGTGGAGCCCTCTATGGGGCCACGAAACGCCGTGCTGGGTGTGGCGGGCGCATGCGCCCCCCCCACTGGGACCTTCGGTGGAGCTCCCTATGGGGCCACGAAGCGCCGTACTGGGTGTGGCGGACGCATGCGCCCCCCTCCACTGGGGCCTTCGGTGGAGCTCCCTATGGGGCCACGAAGCGCCGCGCTGGGTGTGGCGGACGCATGCGCCCTCCCCTACTGGGACCTTCGGTGGAGCTCCCTATGGGGCCACGACTCGCTGTGCTGGGTGTGGCGGACGCATGTGCCCCTCCCCACTGGGGCCTTCGGTGGAGCCCCCTATGGGGCCACGAAACGCTGTGCTGGGTGTGGCGGACGCATGCGCCCCCCTCCGCTGGGGCCTTCGGTGGAGCTCCCTATGGGGCCACGAAGCGCCGTGCTGGGTGTGGCGGACGCATGCGCCCCCTCCCACCAGGACCCTCGGAGGAGCTCCCTATGGGGCCACGAAGCGCTGTGCTGGGTGTGGCGGACGCATGCGCCCCCCTCCACTGGGGCTTTCGGTGGAGTTCCCTCTGGGGCCACGAAGCGCCGTGCTGGGTGTGGCGGACGCATGCGCCCCCCCTACTGGGACCTTCGGTGGAGCTCCCTATGGGGCCACGACGCGCTGTGCTGGGTGTGGCGGACGCATGCGCCCCCCCCGGCGGGGCCTTCGGTGGAGCTCCCTATGGGGTCACGACACGCTGTGGTGGGTGTGGCGGACGCATGCGCCCCCCTCCACTGGGGCCTTCGGTGGAGCTCCCTATGGGGCCACGAAGCGCCGTACTGGGTGTGGCGGACGCATGCGCCCCCCTCCACTGGGGCCTTCGGTGGAGCTCCCTATGGAGCCACGAGGCGCTACCATCTTTGTCGAAAGCCAATACCCATTGTTGTGTCTGGTAGGCTTGCGCACAGCAGGCCATAAGCCACCGCCCCCCGCCGTCCCTGTCAAAAACCAGTTGACAGTGATCGCGGGGTGACCGCGCATGACCCAGATTTTGCCGCGAGGTGCATTTTTTTTTTTTTGGGGGGGGGGGGGAAGCCCTGCGCGCAGCAGGCAATATGCTGACACCCCCGCCGTCCCTGTCAAAAGCAATACCAAGTGCTCGCTGGCCTCACGAGCATGACTCCAGATTTTGGCCCAAAATGTATTTTGTATGGTTTTCGACAGGGATGGTGGGGGGTGCCGCATCGGGTTGGCCGCGCATGCTCCAAATGTGGAGGCAGAGTGCGTTTTGCATTGTTTTTTGACTGGGATGGTGGTGGTGTGTGTGTGTGTGTGTGTGTGTGTGTGTGTGTCAGCGTGATGTCCTCATGGTTCCTGGTTGGCTGCCGGTAGCCTGGGGAGGGCGTGTATATTAATAGGGAACAGTGATAAGCCCTTCCTCCGAGCAGGGGAAGGAGGGATTTCAGCAGAGAAACGACACAGAGGGCTGGTGGGGTTCGCATGAAGCAGATACCAGGGCCGCCTCGGATCCTCTTGAAACCGTCGTTATACCCCTGAGACTGGCCTGGGGCCATGTTCGGCCTGTTGTGGCCGGTGTTGGGCTCCTTGGGGCCGTCTTGATGCCGTTCTTGCGCACGAATATGCCACTACTGATAGATGGTGGAGCGTTCGGGCCTACACTTGGATTCACTTGGGACTGTCTGGGGGCTTCCTGGCGCTTTCATCATGGTGCCTCGAGGGCTGTCTTTGCTGTCTGATCGTCTGGTCAGCCGTCAGAGTTTGCGTGTTGGGCTTCTTGGGGCCTACCTTGGGCGATCTTAGAATCATTACATATTCGAAGCGAAACATGATTGTGACTCGTGACGTGCACAAGCGTGCTCAGAGGAACAAAGCATTCACGAGCGTGACACGGCCCCTCTGTCTTCACGCACATGCCTTCCATCTGGCCCATGGCTGGTCTCAACGGCTTCCGCTTCGGCTCGAGCTCAGCCAGCACTTTCCTCCTTGTCAAATTTGCAGGGGCGGGCATGGCTGCTCCCATGGTCGTTTCGCGATTGTCCCCGCGCGAGCGCTGTTGCATTGTGAGCGTGCTCGTTTTGCTCACCTCCGAGGCTTGCTTCTTGTGCAACAACCCCAGCGGCCGTGTCAGGATCGTCGGGCGGCCGTGCCTCCACTGTCGTCCTGATGCTACCGCAAGTGAGGCGTTGTACGGGCGTTTTGCTGGTCTGGTTGAACGCCCAGCATGTGCGCTCATGACGTCAGAGCGAGTCCGGGCCGCAGGCTTGGCGCTGTCCCGACTCTACGACGCGGGAGAACTGGAACGTTGTGTCACTCGTGCAGTAGAAGTGCTCGGCGCTGGTAAGTTGATGCGGTCACCGGGTGTGATTGACGACAGAGTCTTAGATTCGATTTGGCCAGCAGGAAGAGGCGGTCGCGATTCACTGAAGGACTTAGCGCAGCTGCTCAGCATAGGGACCAATGAAGCTATTGGATTTTCTGTCACTCGCGGCTCGCCGTTGCTCGAACCCTTGGATGGCAAGTGGCAAGGAGGTCTTTGCAAGCTATCTTTAGAAGACGCTGGAGCCTCCTGGGGGCCCCTGGCCCGCTGGCGGGTCACCTCTGGGCCTCCAGAGCTTCATGGACTGCACCTGGTTGCTTGGCAGCGTGTTGACCCACTGACTGGCAGAACCTACCGAAGCCGTGCAGAGCTATCATTTCTTGGCACATTTGCCTTGCAAGCGCAGCCTGGAGATGTTCTGCAATTGGCGAGATCAGATCGAGCTGCTTACCTTGAGGTTGCAACATTTGATCGTTTGCCGTTCTCTGCACCCCTTGTTCGCGAGGATGACCTTGCAGAACTGGGCATGTCATTTGTGGATTTGGGCAGCGAGTTCATGGAAGCGCGCCATTTTGCACAGAAGCAGAATCAGCTCGGGCCTGCGGAAGCCCGCAGAGCGCGTATCAAGCGTCTTTCCACTTTTCCGATTTTCAGACAGGCGCTCTTTGTGGCTAAGCGTGACGCAGTATGGACTCGCTTGCTACCCTCGTTGGCCCCTTTCGCCTATGCTGTTTACGAGGCGGCGGAGTCGCAATTGCCCCGATTCTGGTCTACACCAAGCCAGCCCGTCGACAACCCTTCTGGATTGCAAGTCATTGTTGCCACGACGCTGGCAGCCGGTGCACTGCTTGCAGTTGCAGGCTTCGTTGCTCTCAATGGCCCTTCGGCCTTTGACCCCCTGAAGGATTGGCTGAGGTCAAACGTTGGCTTCGACTCCAGGCCGTCCTGGACTGACCTGTAAGGTGCACAAGCTTGGCCTCATCATCGAACTACATGCGCAGCCGAACACATTTATCAGTACGGCGTGTGAGCCCTATGTGTGGAACCCTAAGTGTGGAAGCCTAAGTGTCTGTGTGGACCCCTAGGCGTGGATGTTTAGAGCCCCATGCGTGGAATCCCATGTGTGCTGAGCCAGATACAGGTGTGCGGAATCCTACAAGTGTGGACCGCTCGTTTGGCCGTCCGTGGATGGTCTTCGGGCGTCTTGAAGCCGTTTCGGGGCCTTCTTTTCGTGCCTTGGGGTTGTCCAGAGACTGCAGCAGGCGCTGGAGGGCAAAGCCGTGGTGGGGGTGGGTTTTCGACCCTGGTGCGTGTCGAGGGTTGGGGGGGCGGCGGCCCTTGCAAACTAAAGAAGCCATACCAGACAACCAACAAGCATTCCAAAACGCCCCAACGTGCCGAAGGCACGGTGGCGGATGTGTGGACCTCAATGCGTGTAAATCTACGTGTGTGGAACCCTGTGCATGTGGAGCTCTATGTGTGCAGAACCCTCTGTACGGTACCCTTTGCGTGGTTCCCTGCTTGTGGAACTCTATGTTAGTGAATCTCTATGAGTTTACGACCGCACACGTTTGTGTATGTACTCCTATGCGTTTGGACCCCACGTGTGGAAATCCATGTGCACTGACCTCTTTTTTTGCAGTACTCCCCGTAACCGTGGCCTCAATGCTATCAGGCAGGCGGACGCAGTGGCTCCCATCGGGAGCCAGTCCATTCCGAGCACTCGTCAGTCCAATGAGCTGTTGACGACACGAACATTCTCGAGGTCATTTCGCAAGCCTGAAGTCGCGACACCCGCGGGGCTCAGCTGCGGCGTCGGGCCGTGCGTCTAACGCATGCCAGGGGCAGCGCGCCCACACACCCGCACTAGCCTCGGCCCACCGAGACGACACACAGAGTCCCCATTGCCCTGCACTTGGGCATGGCCCCAGGTCCGCCCAAGGGAAGAATCGCCACTGCACGCACCACATCTCTCTCTCTCTCTCTCGTTTTTTTTTTTTTTTTTCTTTTCCCCCTCTCTCTCTATATATATATACATCAGGCAGGGGAAACTGCATCTGGTTCTTCGACGAAAAAACTAAGCAGCGAGCGCTGCAATCGAAGCCCGTCCCATGCGTGCGTGTCGCCGCCTCGGGCTCCACGGGAGCGTCCGCCGAGCGGTCGGCCTCGGGCCGGCCTCCGTCGCAGCCGCTGCAGCGCGGCGCGGCCTGGCGCTCGCGGCCACGTCCGCGGCCTGCACGCTTCGCAGCGCCTTCACAGCCACGGCGTCGGGCTAAGCCAGGGGCTGGATGTCGCCCGCCACCGCTGGCACTTCGGCGGCCTCGCACACGGCCTCCTCGAGCGTGGGCCTCGTCCCGCCCCGCGGCCACCTCCACGGCCTCCGCCAGGGGCCAGGCGACGTCGGACTCGGCCACCCCGTTGCCCCGCCCTCCAGCGGCATCGTGTCGACAGGCGCCACGCCGTCCAGCGCTGCGCCGTCCCTCAGCGACTCCACGTCCGCCATGGTCGCCGCGCCGCCGTCGGCAGCGTTCAAGGTGGGTTCTTCCAGACAGTCCGCGCACCCGTTCCGCCTGCTCCTCGTCGGGAAGGGCATCGAACATGGCGCCGGACCCCAGGAGCTCCGCCTGCCGAGGGCGGCGGCCACCCCGCCGCCCACTGTGCCAGCCTCGGCCTCGCCCTCCAGCCGAGGGAGCGACTCCATGTCGGGCAAGGCGACGAGCAGGGCGTCGGCTGCGGCTTCGCCCGCCAGCACCTCGTTCACGCCCGCCACCAGCTCCTGCACCACCACCTGGTCGTCCTCCACGACGGCGTCGATCGGGGCGGCGGCCCGCTCCCCGTCGGCGCTGCTCTCGGCCTCGCAGTCCCGCATGCCCTCGGGCGCCGCGCCCTCCAGCGCAGTGTCGGGCCCCAGCGGCTCCACGTCCGGCATCGCTGTCGCCCCGCCGTCCTCAGGCCCGTCATGGGTGGTGCATTCCAGAGCTCTTGCTCGGCCGTCGAATCGTCAGCGTCGACGTCGGGCGGGGCGACGGGCTGGGCGAGCCAACAGCAGACTACTGCCCTCACCACGTCGGCCTGGCTGGCCAGCTGGAGCTGGGCACAGAGCACCACAATGCTCTCCGCCTCGGGCTCCGCGTCCCCGTCGGTCTTCACGGTGTTCAGGGCCAGGTCGAATGATGCGGCCTGCGCCGCCAGCTGGGCGGTCGAGCACGGCGACGCCTTCCACGACCTTGCCCACGCCAGCTGTGGCCGCCAGGCGCGCCGCCTCAGCCTCGTGCGCCTGCGCTGTCACCACGGCCACCATCACCGCTAAGGCGCAGCGGTCGGCCTCGGCCCCCGGTTGCCCTCCCCTGGCGAGCACCGCCATGGGCGGGGCATCGGTCTGCCTGGCACTGGCGACGCCCACCTCGGTGTCCACCGTCTGCAGCCAGGCGCGCCCCGTGGCGTCCACCCACTCGACGCCCCCCAGCACCCGCACAGCCGAGGCCCTCGCACACGCCCTCTGCCGCCCGGCCGGGCCTGGCGCTGGGCTGGGCGTCGGCCCGCCGCTCGCGCCATGGCCACCCGCCAGCATCAGCCCCTTGCTGGCCCGCCGCGGCTGCCAGAGAGGCGGCGTCCGCCGCCCCGGGCACCATCTCGCTCCGTGCTCCTCGCTCGACCTGCCATCCGCGCCCTCCTCGCGATCGGCCTCGAGTCCAGGCTGCAGAGCTCCCACCTCTTCGGGCCCCGAGCGGGGTCCGATTGGGGGCTCGAGCCCAAATGGCTACGGGCCATGGGAACGGACCCGTAGTCATGCGTGGAATAGCGTTCGTGTGGCTGATGTCATTGACCCTCTCGCACAAGAGAGGATGGAACCACTTGGCAAAGCCCAAGAGCTGGAACAGTCGTCCAAGATCCCGAAGACGCCCCTCGGAGTCCTCCAGGAGCTCCACAGACGCCCCCGAGATGATCCCAAGACGCCTCAAGACAGCGCCCAGAAGGCCCCAGCAGCCCAGATGCGCCATATGCGCCTCAAGCAACCACCAAGAGCTCCCAAGATGCCCCCAGGAGTCCCCTAGGGCTTACTGGGCCTCTCCGACCGCCTGCGGGGCTCAAGAAGGCACGAGAGTTCCTTCTTTCTGCTCCTCCTTCTCCTTCAACCTCGCCGTCGTCGTCGTCGTCCTCCTCTTCCTCCTTCTCCTTCGCTTGCTCCTGCTGCTGCTGCTGCTGCTGCTGCTCCTCCTCCTCCTCCTCCTCCTCCTCCGTTGCCATTTTGGCTCAAGGTGGGGACAGGCCCCATTGGAGTTGAGGCAGCCTCTCTTCCGAGGCCATCCTGGAGTCAGGCCCAGGCGGACACCTTTCCTCCCTCTGTCGAGATCCCGCCCGAGCAGGCAGGGTGCAGTGTTGATTCTTTTGCGCTATCAGAAGCATGGCGCTTTGGGGCGATGCGATTGCCCAGCTTGGGCAGCTGCTGGATTCACGGTTCACGCCCTTGAACGCGAAGCTCGACACCACTATCCGTGATGTGAAGGCACTGGACGAGAAGCTTGACTCCAGCGTCGCTGAGATGCACATGGAGCAGGCAAGCTTGAGGCAGGCCCTCTCGGACCTCCAGGCGCAGGTGCACAACTCTTCCGAGATCGGCAGCACCCCCTGCGACGACGACATGGCTCCTGGAGATGCTTGGTCTCGTGCATCATCGTCTCTCGTCACTTCTGCGCAGCTGGAGGCCCGTCTGGTGAAGACGGAGCAAGCCATTGCAGAGACGGTCACGGCTTCCCTTTCGACAACACCCTCCTCGGCTGGCTCGGATCCGTGGAGCTCGTTCGAACGCTCGTCGGGGGCCAAGAGGTCGCACGAGGGCGCGCCTGTCCGCCATCGTCAGTTTGCTGTGCCGCCTTCGCTGCTGCCTCCCACACCAGTGACGGGGACTGGGGACAGGTGCGAAGTCTGGATCAGAGGCTTCCCTCGGAAACTCTTGTCGAGGGTCTTTCATCACCACTTCGCGCAGGTGACAGCGGCTGCGGACTTGTTGCTTGACGACGCTACGGCCCAGTGTCAGAGTTACAATTACTGCTACAACATTCGGTTTCCGTCTGAGGATGCTGCTCGCGCCTTCTTCTCGTGGGGAAAGGAGTCCTCGTCCTCGGCTGTGCTGTCTTGGTGGGGCCCAACGAAGCTCGAGGATGTCACGCTGAGGTGGGGCTACGACCAGGCGCTTCACATTCGTCGCAACAGTTTTGCCCTCGGCAAGTGCTGGGAAGAGATGAAGAAGCTGTTCGTGGATAGTAAGGTGCCGAGGGAGTCGTACACGCTCGGATCCAACCCGCACGCTGGCTTCCTGCACCTGACGTGCTTGGCGGAGGAGTATGTATGTATGTATGTATGTTTGTATGTATGTATGTATATATATATATGACTTGGTGAGGCTGAGCCCTGGCTCAGACTGTGGTGGGGGGAAGGACGCTTTCACGATCACTGTTCTCGACGATGCGTGCTCCGTGGCTTCGTCGACCGCCAGCTCTAGTTCCTGGACTCTGAGAGCAGCTCTGAGTCAGAGCTGAATGCTGGTGTCGGGCATGCGCCTGGCATTCCGCGCTCTGTGTGCCGCTTCTCTCTGTCCAGCGCTTCGTTCCCTCCCTCATCCGTGCATGTTACCTTTGCACGCCATCCTCTGGGTCTGTCTGCTGGTTTCTCTGTTGCATGTCCTTGCTCAGCTGCTCTCTTTGGAAGTGTGTGCGTGGGGTGATCGCACCCGCCAGTGCAAGATATACGCGTGGCTTCGCAAACTATTCTCACAGTACCAGGCAATTATCTTGCAAGAGACTCACGGATCGTTGGCTGACCTCGCCACGTTAGATGGGGAGTTCCCTGGATTCTACCATGAAGGCTATTTTTGATCAGATCAACGTTCGGGGCGGTTGCAACTCGTGTTCCGCTTGCCCTCCTAAAATCTTTCTCTGTATTTCGGGTTCAGCAGGTGCAAGCTGGGAGATGTCTGGTCTTGCATCTGGAAGGGGCCTCTGGAGCTCTCTGCATTGGGAACATTCATATCGACCCTGAGCTTGACAGACGACAAGCACGTAATCTTCTCTTCAGGTTTGCTCGTGCCCCCCCCACCCTCGTGATGCAGCATGATTTCTTGCAGGTGGGGGCTGGAACTTCCACGAGAGAGGGGGGTCCAGGCGGCGTTTGTTAGATGATCCCAATCCTCGTGTTGATAGTGTGCTTCTCGATCGTCTCAATGATCTCTTCTCCCAGTTGGTCGAGACTACGCGGGCTGAGTGCGCGCGTCGTACCGTCAGGAGCGTTGATGGGAAGCCTCGTGTGCACACTCTTGCGCGCCTTGAAAGCTCCTGCCGGCGAGGTCCTAGAGCGGCATGCGCGCGCACGAGTGAATGGGCACGTGCATGATCTTGAGTTTCCTTCTGACCACGTGCCAGTCTTTGTGCAGATATGTCCTGGTGCCGCTTCTGGGCCTTCTGTTCCTAGATGAGTCTCTAAGCATCCTGAATATGAGTCTCTCATGAGCGAGCTGACCAGGGACATCTATGACATGGACGCCATGATGTTTACCCACTATGAGAAATTCCATGAAGAGCTAGCGGCGCTATATCGGGGAGAAGCGTCGGATGCTCTGGAGGCCCTTTACGATCCATTGCCTGGGGTGGGAGAGTTGCCCGGCGACTTGCCCGATGATGTACCTCCGCCCGACTCTCGCTTGCCCGACGACGTGCCCGATGATGTGCTTCGCCGCGCCCCTGCGGCCTCTTCTGCACGTCCATGTGCAGAACCAGCTGGCCCTATGATGACCAGGCGCAGCTTGCCAGCGCCAGGTTCTGCTGGGCCTGGCGGGCAAACTGGCGGGCAGAGCGCGGCGCGTCCGTGCTCGGGCCGGAAAGGTCTGAGGGGCCAGACTGCTGACGAATTAGATCATGTCCGTTCTAGACAAGTCGCTCTGCCTCGTCTCGATGATCCGCTGGCTGCGGAAGATCAGCCTGCTCGGGGGAAAAGGCGCAAGCGGAAGTCCTGCAAGCGATCTCAGTTGCTCTTGCACCCTGAGCTTGCCAACGCAACCGATCCTCGTGCTGAACGATCTATCGTTCTTCTAAAGGATTGATCACCCGCTCGATGTAAGCTCCATCGTTTTTTTTTTTTTTTTTTTTGGGGGGGGGTTGATGAGTCTGCCGAGAATCTTGCGGCCCACTTGGGACCGATGCACGCGGCGCAGGAGGCGTCCCGCCCATATTCGACCGCGTGCTAGATGGGCTCAGGTTGCGCGTCCACCCTATTTCTCCTGGCCTTGAATGGTTCATTGATGAGTCTGTCTTTGCTGGTGTTCTCCCTTCTCGGCATGATTCCACACGCCTGGGCCAGACAGTGTTCCTTGCAGTGCGTGGAAGAAGGCGGGCCCTGTTGTCCATCAGCGTCTCCTTCGTGTGTTCTGTGCCCTCGCGGACTTCCAGAAGCTCCATCGTGGGTTCAACAGGGGCACGGCCGTCGTCTAGCCCCAAAACAGACGTTGAGTTGGCTGGGTCTACTGTGCTGGCCCCCCAAAATACGATGACGCTCACCATGAGTAGCGCCGACAACAAGATCTTCTCGGCGTGTCTTGGGATTCCGTTCATGCAACAGGCCCAGCATGGAATCTCGCGGTCTGCTGCTCGTGGCTTCACCAAGGGGCGCAACATCCTGGACAATATTATCGGACTTGACTCTTGGTTCTTGGAATGGTGTGTCTGGAGGGGGGGGGGGTATCCGAATGCTGGGGCGCTTCCTGGATATTGCAGCGGCTTTTCCGTCTCTGAGCCACCAGTTCATGTTCGATATGATTGCTGTCCTCCGCGCCCCCCCCCCCCCCCCCCCCCCCTGCGATCTTGAAAGCTGTGGAGTTCTTGCGCGACCGCGTTGAAGTCGATCTGCTCTTTCGTGGAAAGAAGTGTCCTGGCTGGATGGTCGCGCGTGGCGTGAAGCAAGGATGTCCGCTGGTAGGGCTTCTCTTTGTGCTTGCAATGGTCCCAGTGTTGCGTGCTCTGGAGGGGCGGGGCTCGCTTCGTCCTGCTGCTCTCTACTCTTTCGCCGATGATGTGGGGATTGCCTTTGCTGGCCTCTGTGTGTCTCTGCCTGTCATTCTCACGTGGATGTCTCGGCGTGCTCAGGTCACAGGTCTTTGTCTGGACCTTGACAGGTGTGTTCTGGTCGTTCCCGGGGTTACTGAGCCAGCAGTGATCATTGCAGGTTGGCGTCTTGAGATTATTCTGGCTCGGTTCCAGATCCGTCAGTGTGGGGAATATCTTGGAGTGTTTCTCGGACCTGGGGGATGCGATGCCTCCTGGGATGGTCCTTGTCATAAGTTGCTGGAGCGTGTTGCGGGCGTGCGTTCCCTTCGTCTGTCTCTGTCGCACAACCTGCATGCGCGCGACATCTTTGGGCTTCCTGTGCCCTCTCATGTCTGGCAGCTTTTTCCTGTGACAC
The DNA here is from genome assembly GCA_963575745.1 of Prorocentrum cordatum. Classification (NCBI taxonomy): domain Eukaryota; class Dinophyceae; order Prorocentrales; family Prorocentraceae; genus Prorocentrum; species Prorocentrum cordatum. The sequence goes on from CAUYUJ010016123.1 coordinate 140,782, forward strand.
CTCATGTTCGGAAGGCGGAGCGCACTGCCCTGCAGAGACTTACTGCTGCCCTCGACACGCTATTCCCAGCGACCTGTTACGGCACATCGCGGATATTGGGATTCAGTTCGAACCCAAAAACTTGGAGTGTTCTGCTCGGGCTGCCATGTTTCGTGCTGCTGCAGGCTCGCGAAAGTTTTTTTTTTTTTTTTTTTTTTGGGGGGGGGGGCATGGGGCGCTTTCATCACCTGTTTACTGGAGTTCGGGACCTTGATGTGCTGCTTCTTCCCAGGTTTCCTCGGTGGTGGGAGTCGCCCGCCACCTTCTCGATGATGCGTTGCTGGAGAGAGTTGGCTGCTCTTGCTCCTCACCTTCGTGATCCCGAAGAGACTGGTGTCCAGAGGGAGATGTATCGATTCCTGAAGTTACGTCGTCGTTCCCCTTCCCAGGTTCCAATACTTTTCAGGCGTGTGCGGTATATCTGGCCAAAGCCCCCCCCCGTCGGTGATCGTGTTTTCTTGAATCTTCTCATAGCAAAGAGTAAACTTGTCCCCCCTGTTGGCGTCGCCTATTTGCGGACTGTGTGCAATGCGTGGCCGACCGCGCGTAGATTTCGACGAGGGGCGGACATCTGCCGCTTCGGCTGCTGCAGCTTGGGCGGAGACCAGGTGGCCTATTTCTTCTTTTGCCCCTCGTTGTTGCCTCTTCTTCCTCGCGTCGTTCGCTCCCCCCCATCGTGCTTCCTTTCGCTTTCTCCATCGGCTTATGTTTGCCGTTCAGCTCCCAAATATGACCCCAGAGGAGTTTCACTGAATAATGTTAGTTCACGACCTTATTTATGCCACAATTTCTTGCGTGCTGGAAATAGATGCGGCCCTGGCGGAGCTCGGCATTTAATTGTCGCCCGAGCTCCAGTCCTCGCCAGACGTCGCGCAAAGCTGAGGGGTCTGCTGACTCGCTCGTGGGCCAGCGTGGCGAGAGACGCAACTGAAATGGGGGCTCTTCCTCCTCCTCCTTCTCCTCCTCCTCCTCCTCCTCCTCCTCCTCCCCCCTCTCCTCGTTTCTTCGACGGTGGGCGGCGGTTGCGGCGACACTGCTGGCAGTTATTTCAACGGGGGTGGGGTGGGGGGGCGCATCGGCGCGGTATTGCAGGTGGTGCGTCAACGCCCGCAACGGTGGTGGAACCGCGCCGACAAGTAACGGTGCTCGACTGGCGGCGCGGCGAAACGAAGTGCAGACGGAGGGGGCAGCGACGCCGGTGGCCCCCCCATCGACATCGAATCGCGCCGTTGGAAGCCTGCAGGATGAGCGTCGCAAGCAGGCAGAGCGGACGGTGGTCTACAAGCTCAAGGCGCAGATGGCTGTCAATGACAGCGATCGCTTGGCTCAACTCGGTAGGTGCTCGCCAGTGTGAGTAGAGCGCGGGGGGTTGGAAGGGCGACGCCGACGGCGAGGCGAGGCTTTCTGTGTTTGGGGGGCGGCTCTTTGTGCCATCGGTAACGGTTCGGGCCCCGCCCTCGGGGCCTCTCATGAGCAGTGTCAGAAGGATGTGGTTGCGACCAAGGTCAGAGGTTGGCGGCGAAGCCTCTGTGCGCCTGGCTCCACCGGGTCGCGGGCCGCCGCCGAGCTCTCGAGAAGAAGCGGGAAATGCTGCTGGCTTCAATCGAGGGATTACGTGAGGCCCGAGCTAGGCTGGCGAATGCGGCGCTGGGGCCCCAGGGTGTGCTCGCAGGCGTCAGCGCGGAGCAGGCGGAGTTTGAGGACAAGTGGCGGCATGTTGCCGCTGCTGCTACAGATGCTCGGTGGAGACGAAGTCCCGGCCAAGGAGGTGGCTACATGTTTTGGCAAGTTGCGTGAGCTGGACAAAGCAGCAGCTGCGAAAACAGCAGCGTATCCAGCGTGTCCAGGTGGCCAGGCCAGAGGTGGCGGAGAGCGAAGCGAGGATTCCAGAGCTGGGATCGACATCGCCGTGTCCATGGGCGAGGGCGACCTCGGCGACGTGCGTGAGTTCGACAGGCTGCATTCGGATCGGACCCTGAACAGGAAAGTCGAGCAGCAGTCAAACGTCTTGGAGAAGCTAGTGGCCACCATGCCAAGAAGACCAGGACGAGGCGTGAATGTGCATAGTTGTTCGGTGTCTTGGTTGCTGTGGGTGGTGGTTGGCTTGTCTACGTGGGCCCCAGCGTTTGCCTCGGGTTCAGGGGCCGACGCGTCGCCGCGCCGACCCAGGACAGGTGGGGTGGGTGAGTCCGCCATGCGCGTCGAGATGCTGTGATTCAGCATTGCATTTGCGACGCCCCCCCCTGCCGGGTCAGATAAAAATATGATCGCGGCGCGGCGGATCTGCTGGTCAGAGGTGCAGGGGGCAAACAGCAAAGCTGCGCGGCCAGGTGACCCCCCGATCATTAAGTTGGCATATCGAGCGCCACCGTGCCCAGGGGCGGACGTCGAGCGCGGTGGCGGAGCGGTGCAGGTGGACAATTCGAGTGATGGTCGAAGTGCGCGCGCTGACGGCGCGGGCCAGGGCGCGCGCAAGGGCTGCGTCGTAACTGGCAACGCGTCGTCACACGGCTCATGCTCATAGCGATCGGGAAGAAGTCGCACGCCGTTGGCGGCGTGATTTACGTGCAGGCGCATCGTGCATATGGGCGGTGGCTTCTGGGCGTGCAGGGGAAGGCCCGGGGCGTTGGCGTGCCTGGGGCGCGGGCGCCAGCGGCCAGCTCGAGGCGAACGGGCGCGTCTGGCGGAGTTGCGTTTTCGTCGACGTCGAGGGTGCTTATTACCAGTTCGCCTATGGCCGGCGACCCAGTCTTGGCCTCTGGCAGTGTAGTAGCAGGTCGGGCTCATAGGGGCCCTGGGGTAGTTTTTTGGGTATGTATGTATGTATGTATGTGTGTATATATATGTATATATATACATATGTATGTATGTATGTATGTATGTATGTATGTATGTATGTATGTATGTATGTATATAAATATATAAATAAAAAATGGTCTTCGCGCAACAAAGTGTTTTTTTTTGTGTCGTCGTTGCAGGCGTAGGGCTCGCCTGTGAGAACGTTGAGGTCCTCGCGGTTGTCGCGAGGTACCTCGCCGAGCTGAGCTCGATCGGTCAGGCGTGGGCGGTGGATGGCGGCTTGTAAATGACTCCCCGACTGCGTTGGCGAGTAGTTCCATGCCGTGTTCGTGTGTGTGTGTGTGTGTGTGTGTGTGTGTGTGTGTGTGTGTGTGTGCGTGCGTGCGTGTGTGTGTGTGTGTGTGTGTGTGTGTGTGTGTGTGTGTCTGTGTGCGTGGGGTGTTGTGCGCGTCCAGTGTGCCCGCGCGCAGGTGGGCGAAGCGGGGGGTGGCGATGGATTTTCAGTTGAGCAGTTGGGGGATACTTGCGCGGCCTTATGAATGTGTGGATGCGTTCCCGCGCGCGCCAGTGTTGTTGCAAGTCAGTGCTGGGCCTCGAAGCGCGCGCCAGAGTGTTGTTATTGGGCTGGCTTGATTCTCAGTTGTTCTTCCGCCAGGGCGTGGCGTATTCCTGCCCGTGGCTGCGTGGAATGGCCTGCGCGGCAAACTGTCTAAGGTTTCGGATGGCCAGAGTTTGGTCGAGTGCCTGGGGCGAGGTGCTGATCGGCTTCTACGCGGCTATGCTGGATCCCCTCGACATCGTGGTCGCATTGCAGCGAACCAAATCCGCTACTTCCCCCAGCTGGTGTCGGTGCATGCAGGAATCTTCGGTCGGTGGATCAGGCATCTCACTGGTGCGGGACTGAGGTTTGTTGGCCTGGTCACAGGTGATTTGCGTGACGATGCAGCGATTGCAAAGCTGTTGTGACATTTGTGGGGTCTTCAGTATCATTCAGCGGGGGTGGTTGGTGCGTGGGCGCTGTTCGAGTCTGAGTCCAGGTTCTTCGATGCTGACTTCGACTAGCAGGTGCAGGATCTCTTTGGCGTGGTTGGTGCAAGGTGATGGCGCACGCGGTGGAGTAAAGTGCTGAGTTGGCCGTGTGGGTTAATGATGCCTGTGCTGGAGGGACGGCGTGCGCCCGCGGGCGCGGGCGTGGGCGCGGGCTCCGGCAGGTGGCCCAGGGCGCCGGCTGGTACGAGCCCTGCCAGCAAGCCGACTGCATTGACGAGTGGCAGTTCGCGTGGGCGATGTGCAGTTGCAACGCCTCGGACCTCGGTGTGAGTGTGATCCGTTGCGACTCGAGGAGTTGCCCTGCCAGGCTCACCTTGGGGCAGTTTAAGATACGCGCGAGGTCCTGGAAGACGTTTCGGAAGAAGGTTTGTCCACCGTGGGGCTCCTTGTCCAAAACTGCGAGAGAATGCTGTCCTGGCGCGTCAGTGGGGTTCGGGTCGGGCTCGCGAGGCGCAGCGAGCTTACGGGTGGACATGGATTGGTAGCTTTGTCAAACAGTCATGTGCGCGTCAGGGGGCAGGTCAGGAGGCGAGTCGCCATGGGCTGGGGGCGCGACGACGAGCTTTCCGCCTCTTGGGGTGGCATCGCCCGCCTCCTCCTCTTCCCATGCCGCTTCCCCGCGTAACTTCGACGCCGAGTCTTCCTGGTCTAAGTGGATATGTATAAGTGCTGCGACTGCGTCATTGGGGCTAGGCTTCTTGACGGGGTTCGAGCTCTGAAGCATCCTGTCAGATTGGTCTGGGTGCTCCTTGCGGTCTGTCCATGCCCTGGGGCCGCCTCTGCGCGCGTGTCCTTGCCCGGGGGCGTTTTTCGCGACCGAGAGATGCTTGCTGAATGTAGCCATGCTGACGCTATGATGCATCTTGTTGCGCCGTATAGCAGCCAAATTTCGCGCGTTTCAATGGCGCGAAACCTCGGGCGCTCATGTGCGACGCCAGTTGTCAGCTGATCGGGGGCGACCCCAGTGGGTCGGGGCCGCTCCTCGGGGTGGTGGCGTGGTTTTGTGGCGTTGTTTCGAGGTTGGATTTGTTTGCCGGGTGTCCAAGGGCAGATGCGGCGCCGCTGCCGTCGGGGCATCGTCGAAGGTATTCGGCGGTGCCCGCGTCGCGTGGGTCAGAGGGCGCGGGCGCGCGAGGAACCTGGGGCGCGAGATGTGGCGAGCGACCTCATGGGTTGCAGGGGCGAGTCTGCCTTCAGAAGGTCTGGGGGCGCCGGTCGCAGCTCCGAGCCCTTCGGGGGGGTGCCCCGACTGAGGTCGGGGCGCTTCGGGGGACAGGTCGCGACGCTTGGGCGTCAATCTCACGTCGTTCAGGGCGGTTGCAGGGCCCCTTATTTGAGCGAAAAGGTGGAATTCCATCGCGGCCTGGCCTGCGACCTAAAAGGGGGGTATTTCAATCCTGTGTGTGAGGCCGCAATCCCGTTGTTGCTGCGGCATGCGGCGGCAGTGTGGGATCGAATGAGTTAGTTCACTGGGGCTGCTCCAGAGGGCCTGGATGACCATCAGCGATGAACTCAGTTCTAAGATGGCGTGACAACTTTACAAGAGGCCGATCCGGATAGCTGCTCTCTCGCTGTATAGCATAGGCAGGCGTATGTCGCCAGTGCGCCGTGGTTGACGGCCACGTCAGGTACTTGTCCCTTCTCAACGTCTCCCCATGCGAGGTGCGTGAACTCCCCGGGGCTGGTGTTCCCAAATGGCGGGCTTTCAGAACCCTCCAGCATTGTCCAGAGGAGGCAGGATGCGCGTGAGTTTTATGGCTGCGAGGCTTGCGCCAGGGCGTCTGCAGCATTCCCGATGCTAAGAGACAGGCTGCTGCTCGGTGACCTGTTGGCAGTGCGAGCAAGTACCAGGCTGGGATGTGTGGGTCCGATTTCTGTACGTTTTGTTGCTTTGGTGTCAAAGGTACCCTGGGCCACATGTTTACGAATGTGACAGGTTTTCGAATTTCCTTGGAGTGTGGGGCCAGTTTATTCCGAGGACATCCTGGTGCTTCGGGTTGGGGTGAGGGGCCGAGTTGAGTCGGGTATCGCTCCGCCTGACCGGGATGCTCTCGAGCTGGTGTCGCTCCCCCCTGGAAGGCGCGGTGCTCCCTCAGGTCCCCGATGGTACCCCCATTCGCCCGTTTCTCGGGGGAAGTTGATCTACGTCAACGGTTCGGGACTGGCCAGCAGCAGCTCCGAACTCAAAGGGTGTGGTTGGGCTGCGGTGGAGATGAGCCCCTGGGGGCTCCCTGTTCGCGCGGTGTGCGGGGCCTTCCTTGGCCGGCGCCAAGTGGTGCCTGTGGAGCGCTCGGGCAAGGCCCCAAGAATGCCCAGGTAGTGTCTGACCATTTCAGCGCCGTGAAGGAATGTAAGTTGTCGCCGCCAGAGTTTGCATCTGACCCGGCTGCGCATGCTTTCGCGTGGAGGAATGTTTTCGAGTTGTACTTTGATTCGAAACTGTGCCCTTCGTTCGCGCGGGTCCCCGTTCACCGCGAGTGGGGGGCCCTTGTCTCTAAGGCGGTGCTAGCCAGGATGCTCTCGAACAATTCCTTCAGAACATGCGGACTGATTTTCCCCGGAGAGGGCCTGAGTCCAGGGTTTTCTTTCGGCTGTGTACTCTCGGAGTCGACTTGAGAAGTGGGCGGGCGGCATTATTTGCGATTACTAACGAGGTAACCCTATTTTTCTGTTGTGGCAGAAATGCGTTTCGCGCGTGCCCGCTTGAGCAACATGTGCCCCCTTATCGCGGATCCTCGATAAATAACGGGGTCCTCAGACACACACGTTGTTCTTCGCCAAAAATGGTGTGCGCAGCGTTTTGTGCAGAATCCGCGATCAACCACGAGGTGTGGAGGCTTTCTAATTTGTCAGGACATGCGAGAAATAAACATTTTGCGTGCCCGCTCGAATGGCGCGCCCTGCGCGCCGAATCCGTGAGGATGTCTCGAGCGAAAAGCTTGTTCTGCAGAACTTCAGAGGCCTGGGCGCCCCAGGATGCCCGGGTGGTTCTGAGAGCCCGAACGCATTTTCATTTAGCGGGAAATGTGGCCATGGGAGCCCGCACGCAGAGTAATTCACAAGGGAGCGCGGCCCTGGGAACGCGGACGCAGGGTAGTTTACGAGGGATCGTGACCCTAGGCAAGCGGACGCAGCGTAATTAACAAGGGATCGTGGCCCTGGGAGCGCAGATGAAGCGTAATTCACGATGGATCGTGGCCCTGGGAGTGCGGACGCACCATAGTTTACGGTGGATCGTGGCCCTGGGAGCGTGGACGCAGCGTAATCTACAATAGATCGTGGCCCTGGGAGCGCGGACGCAGCGTAAAGTACGAAGGATCGCGGCCCTGGAGGGGGGGTGGACACAGCGTAATTTATTGGGGAACGTGGCCATGGGAGCGCGGACGCAGCATGATTCACGAGTGAGCGCGGCCCCGGGAACGTGGACGCAGGGTAGTTTACAAGGGATCGTGGCCCAGCAGCGTCATTTGCGAAGGATCGTTGCCCTCGGAGCGCGAACCTAGTGCAAGTTTCCTGGGGCCGTGGCCCTGGAGCGCGAATCTTGTGTAATTTGCGAGGGATCGCCGCCATGGGAGCGCTAATCCAGCATCATTTTTCATGGGCCGTGGCCTTGAGAGCGTGATTCTTGCATAATTTACGAGGGCGCCGCGTGATTTATGAGGGATCGTTATCTTGGGAGCGTGGACGCAGTGTAGTTTCCGAGTGATCGTGGCCCATGGAGAGCGGACGCAGCGTAATTTACGAGAGATCGTGGCCTTGCGAGCGCGGTCCCATCGTAATGATTTCGTTCATGGGTTCGCCGTGCGTTGCCCCTTTCTGATTCCGCGGTGTCTGGGGGGGGAGGGCGGGGAGGAGGCAAGCTGCGGTTTTTGGAGCAGAACAATGGCCTTGCCTGGGAGCGCAGCATCACTTATTAGTGATCGTGGCGCTGGGAGTGCGGGCCCAGCGGAATTTACGATCGATCGTAACCCAGGGAGCGCGGACGCAGCGTACTTTACGAGGGATCGCGTGGCCCTTGACATTTCGACGAATAACGTAGCGCGAAGATCCTAGGAGGCTCCAGCCAGGTGATCCGCGGCGCGTCCCTTGGCGCGTCCCCTGTCACGTCCCGTGGCACGTTTCCTGACGCATTTCCGTACGTCCCCTGGCACGTCGCCTTGCACGTTCCCTGGCACGCTTTGAGGCGCGTCCCGTGGCGAGTCCCCCTGACACGTCGCGCGGCGCGTCCCCTGGCACGTCCCGTGGCACGTCCACTGGCACGTTCCGTAGCGCGTCCCCTTGGCACGTCCCGCGGTGCGTCCCCATGGCGCGTCCCCTGGCACGTCCCCTGGCGCGTCCCTTGGGACGCTCTGCGGCGCGTCCCCCTGGCATGTCCCGCGGCGCGTCCCCGCGGCACGTCCCTTGGCGCGCCCCTTGGCACGTTGCTGTGCGGCACGGCACAGCGCAGCGCAACTCAACGCAGCCCCTGGCACAGTATCATCACCATCGATGTCTTCAGCAGTGCCACCGCCGATCGCCCACTGAAGGTCCTTTGAGTCGTTTCCCTTCCTCGCGGTTCCACTCCCTTTCCGGGTTCGTGGATCGATCATGTTGTCGCCAGGCCGAGGCCGGCACGTGTGGCAGCGCCGAAGACCTACATTGGCTCGCAGAGAGCCCGAACCCGCTAGAGTCTGCTGCAGCGCGGTATTTTCGCTCGTTTTTCCCAGTGCGTGGCGGCCCTGGCCGAGGGGGGGCGACTCGACCCCACCCCTTGCGGACAAACCGCGGGTCGAGAGTAAGATTGCGACGCTGGAGCACGAGATCGCTTTCTTCCCGCTTCGGGGAGAGTGGAGTTGGAAGCAGTGTAATTTGTTGGCTCGGGCAGAGGCTTCCGTCGCGCAGCTGCGAACGGGGAGTCGACGGGCATGTGCGCCTACGGAGTATCGTAAGCTCCAGGCGCGATAAGTTTCGCCGAAGCGCCCCCCCTGGCTGCCGAGGCGGTGCAAGTTGCGATGATGATTTGCCGACGATGTCTTGGGCCCCCAGGAGGCGGCGGCAGAGCCTCACCTCGCTGTGCCTGAGAAGTTTTCGGAGCTCGAGCACGAAATTTAATGTCTGGGAGAGTGTTGCTTTGCTCAGTGTGCTCAGCCTACTGTATCCTGCCTGACGGGTCCTGTCGAGGGCTCAACGCCACATGCAGGGTAGAAGCACGCATCCCAACGCCAAGTTCTCGCATATCCTCAAAGTCAAGCACGGTGCGAGAGGCCTCAGCTCCAGGACGGGTGAAACCATCGTTTGATTTTGTTGGGGCCGGCGTGGGGCGGCCTGTCGAGCACGTTCCCTGCAGCCTGGCAGGGAGGTGTGCTCAGCCTCAACCCGCTACGGTGGCGGGGCCATCCCGATGCGGCTGCCCACCGCCCCAAGGCGCTGCCCTGCCATGACGCTGCCTCTTGGAAGCGCGGGCGCGAGTCTCCCTCTGCTCCCCTGCTGGGCGCGCTCGGGCGAGGGCGCCGCCGCGGCCTCGCAACCTCGCGTGGGGGGGAGGGGGCCCCGCTGCCGAGGAGGGCGGGCCAGTCTCGTGTGCCCGCCTTGTCGGTGAGTTTCATGCCCGATGGAGCGAGCGTGGGCCCCCCCGAATCCTTCGGATGGGGCTGCCCTTCCTTGGCCGGAGCGCTGGCGGATCTCGCTCGCGCTCCCGGGCTGGTCGCTCCTCCTCCTCCTACTCCTCCTCCTCCTCCTCCTCCTCCTCCTCCTCCTCCTCCTCCTGGTCCTTCTCCTCTTCCCCGTCCTCCTCCTCCTACTCCTCCTCCTCCTCCGCCTCCTCCTCCGCCTTCTCCTGCTCCTGCTTCTCCTCCTCCTCCTCCTCCTCCTCCTCCGCCTCCTCCTTCTCCTCCTCCGCCTCTTTCTCCTCCTTCTCCTCCTCCTTCTCCTTCTCCTTCCTCTCCCTCTCCCTCTCCCCTGCTCTTCCTCTCTCTCCTGCCTCCCAATGCTTTCCCCCCCTCTCCTCCTCGCCCTCCTCCTCGTGCCTTCCGAGACATGGCAAGGGGGGTTGTTCGGGCTGGCCTCATGGCCCGGTTAGCCTGCCAACCGGGGTTCCGCCGCCCCAATGCGCGCCCCCCGCTCTATTCCCCGCCCCCTCGTTCTCCTTCCGATCTCCCGACCTGCTTCCCTTGTCTTCCTCCTCCTCCTCCTCCGTCTCCTCCTCCTCCTCCTCCTCCTCCTCCTCCTCCTCCTCCTCCTCCGTCTCCTCCCACCCTCCGCCTAGCCGTTTTGGCCCCGTCCCCCTGCGGCGCCGAGAGGGCGCGGTGGGGTGTTCTGGGCCACCGACTATCTCCTCGCGATATCGGCTGGGATCTGACGTCCTGAGTTCAGGAGTGACGATAACAAAAAATCGGTGAAATGGGAAAAGGAAAGAAGGCGCGTGATGCTCGGAAGGCTCAACAGGTGGGCCCTACCGATCCATGGCCGCCTTTGCCAGTGGGCCTCCAAGGTGCCAGGCCGCCTGTGCCGCCGTCCAGCCCGTTCTACGGGCTGCCGCCGTGGCCTGGGCCGCCGAATCAGCCCACGTGGCCGCTCTGGAGCGCGCCGCCGCCGCCTCCGCCAGGTGGTCGCAGGCCCGCGAAAGGAGGTGGGAAAGGGAAAGGTGACGATCGGAAAGTGAAGTGCAGTCAATGCCCTCGGTGGGCGTGGGTGTCCAAGCTCGAGCAGTATGGGAATACTTGCCTGTGCGGGGCGCCCTTCACGAACGAGGCCCCTCCACCAGCGGCACCACCTGTCGGCGGCGGCAAGGCAAGTGCCATCGGGTCGGCCATGAGGGGTCAGTTGCAGGAGCTCATCAGGTCGCAGCCCGGCAGCGAGCAGGCCAAGGCTGCGCAGAGTCTCCTGGATGCGGCCAAGGAGGAGCCGCCAAACAGAGGGACGGGCGGTGCGCCTGTCACTCAGCGCGTCACGGAGGTGACGGCACGGGTCCAGCGGGCCCAGACGTACTTCGACAAGATTCGGGCGCAGCAGGTGCGCCTCACAATGGAGCTCGAGAAGTGCAAGGGGTCTCTCGCGGAGGCGGCCAAGGCGCTCGCGCTGGCGGAGAAGGAGCGGGCCGAGGTCTTCCAGACGGTGGTGCCCGCGCCTGCGCCGACGCCCGCGGCAGGGATCGACCTGAGCTCCCTCCTGGGCGCTGATGAGAAGGAGATTTCCGAGTCCATGTTCACTGTCAACTTGGGCCCTGAGTTCGACAACTCTGATGGGGTGATGGATGAGAAGGACCTTAAGGAGATCGAGCGGCGCAAGCAGCTGGTCATGAGTGCTCTTGTCGGCGCGCTCAAGACCACCTTCGGTGACTTGCAGGACACGCTGAGGCAGCATCGCGAGTCCTTGGGCGCCATGAAGGGGAAGGTTTCCAAGAAGAGACGGCACACGTCTCCGACGCCTGGAGGCCATGGCGAGGCCCAGGCGGCGGCGGCTGCTGATGTCGGCACGGGAGCGCCTGTGGAGGCGGGCACGGCGGCCCCTGTCGCGGCGGCTGCTGCTGCGGTGGTGGCCGAGGCCACGAGCCTGGGATCAGGCGATGACGCGGCAGCGAAGCCCGACGACGCGGAGGCCACGAGGCTGGAGGCCGTCAAGACGCGGCTGGCGGCGGAGGCCGACACGATGCTCAATGCTGCCAGGGCGTCGGCGGCGGGAGGGTCAAGCCTTTAGCCTGCACGGCTCCCCTGACCTCGGCGGGCCATCCAAGGATGGAGGTTGGGGGGCTGAGCCGCTCCCGCCGAGTACCTGTTCAAGTTCGGCCTCTTCAACTGCTACGGCTTCTGCGGGCCCTGCTGGCAGCGGCGCTGGCGCTGGTGCTGTCGCGGCGGCGGCGGCTGCCCACTGCCCAGGCCGCCTGTCCCCTGCCACGGCCATGTTCTCCCGTTCCCCATCGGTCGGGGACGTTAAAGCTCTGGGCTTCGGCCTTGCGCCTTTGGGGCGGGACGAGAGTGACGTGGTTAGGGGACTCGATGGCGGCTTGGGCTCGGCGGCGGCGCGTGCTGACGCTGGCCTCAGGAGGCTGTATGTTCGCAACTTGGGGGGCTGGGGACCAGCTGCGAAGTCCCTTGCCCAGCAGCATCGTGCGGACATCATTGTGGTTCCTGAGACTCATGTGGGGCCCGCAGGTTCGAATGATGTCCTTCATGATTGGCGGAAATCTGGATACACGGGCGTGCTCTCGGCGGCATACTCGACGGCTACGCGAGAGAAGGCAGGCGGCATCACGATGGGTGTGCGCAAGCGTTTTCGAGTTTCTTCTCTTCGCCATTTGGCGGCGGCGCCTCAGGATCAGGTTGGCCTCAGGCAGCTGGACCAGGCTGAGCAGCCAGGCCTGGATTTTCGTGACATGGTGGCTGTGCAGCTTCGGGCTCAGCACCAATCCCTGCTGGTCGTGGGCGTGTACATGACCACGGCTGTGGGTGCTCGGGGCAACGCTCAGAAGCTGGCCAATCTTGGGGCGTTGTTGGCGACGATCCAGGGCATGTGGCTTGTCGTCGGAGATTGGAATATGACGCCGCAGGAGTTGTCCGCATCAGGGTGGCTCGAGCTATCGCAGGGGGTCGTCGCGGTGCCGAGCAACACGTCTTACACGTGCACGGCGGGCACGGGGCGTATGCTGGATTACCTTGTTATGTCTGCGTCGGCCCAGCACTTGCTCGCCTCCATCGAGGCGGACTTTGAGACGGTCGAAGAGGCAGGCAAGTCGCACTACGGATTGGACATCTCGCTGGATTTTGATATGTCGAGAGCTATGGCGTGGACTCTTCGACGTCCTCGTGCTTTTGACCATCCTGCGCGCCCAAGAAAGCAGCCAGACCCTGACAGCAAGAGATCTCAGAAGCAGGCTGCTCGCTCGAGCCACCAGGGTGCCGAGGTGATCCCAGTCAAGGTGCCCACTCCTGCAGCTTGGGGGGCCAAGCGCAAGCTTTCCATCAAGAGCCCTCCTGTTCTGCAGTATGTTCATCTGGAATTTGAGGAAGAGGATTTCTGGACCGACAATGAAGAAGACGACACTGAGGCCCCGCCTGAGGATGCTCCGATCTTGGAGGAGATCGAGGAGGTGCCCGAGGTTGAGGAATCCACCAATGCCAGTTTGCAGTGTGATTGGACTAGTTCGGCGAAGGATTTGTTGTGGCACAGTCTTTCGGAGCAGGCGGCAAGAAGATCGGATCCTCCAGCTTTCGTCGAACAGAGCCTTGGTTTCCAGGCCGACCCTGCTGCTGCCCGTCGGCTCGGTGAGGCTTTCTCTGAGTGGTCGCGCACCATGGAGTTGTATTATTGTGAGCTGTATCAGGTGCACCCTCAGGAGCGTCGCCAGTTCATGGGCAGGGGCAAGTTGCAGGAGCCAGTCAAGCAACCAATGGATGGTGGTAAGCCGTGGCCTACTACGTCTGACGCCAGTTCGCGATGGTGGTCCACGGTTGCCAGCCACCTGAACGAGCTTGCCCACGTCAGATCTGGATCAGAAGGCCTGCCTCGAGCGCAGCATCTCAGAGGACGGCTCTCGGCCCTGGCCTCGTCCATTCCTGTCTGCCAGATCGTTCCGCTGCCTGAGCGTAGGCGCGCCAGGTGGGTTCGCTCGCTCCGCACTCTGTCGGGCATCACGAGCGAGTCCTTGGCCAAACTGGCGGGGGCGGCAAGTAGAGCCGCTCATCAGGCGCAGCGCGCGGTGGCCAGGCAGCGTCTGCAGGGCTACCGCGACTGGGTCTGCCAGCACGCGATCAACGGCATGGGGGCCCTCCACCGCCTCGTGAAGGACCCGATGGCGGAGGTCAGTGAGATTCGCTATGTGGAGGTCACTACTTGCGACGGCGCCTCGCTCATGGAGGCGAAGCGGGCGGTCTGGGACAAGCTCTGGTCGCCGCCGAACTTCAGCAGCACCGACGCCATGAAGGTGCTCCAGGAGGCGCGCGCCCTGGCGCGGGAGGAGGACTTGCCTTCTCTGACGCTGGACGGCCTCGAGGCGGCATTGCTCGCAGTCTCGCCGTCCAAGGCGTCAGGCATCGATGGTGTTCGCCAACGGGATGTTTGGTGGCTGCCTGAGGCGGGCCGCCAGCAGCTGGTGTCTCTTTTTCAGCAGGTCGAGCTCGCCGTGGCTTGGCCATGGCAGTGGCTCACAGCCATCATTGTTCTGTTGCGAAAGCCTGATGTGCGCAAGGATCGCGCCATCGGCCTTCTCACCTGGTTGGGTCGACTGTGGAGCCGAATGCGATCTCGTCCCGCGGAGGTCTGGGCCGAGGCTCGCTCGGGTCCTTGGGGCGCCGCGGTTCGAGGGAACAGTGCTCTACGGGAGGCTTTGCTCAGGTGCTATGCTGACGAGGCTGCTCTGTCGTCGGTGCTGCCTGAGTATTGTTCTGCGTCCAATCTGTGGGACGTCGAAGCTTTTTATGATACCATTCGCTGGGAAAAGGTGGTGGCCCATGCCCTCCATTTAGACTTCCCTGCTTTGTGCCTCTCCTTGGAAGCTCTCCTGCACATGGGCCCTCGGATTTTGAAAGATGCTGGGTGCGTGGCGCCTCCAATCATCCCGTCAGGGGGCCTTGTTGCAGGAGCCAGGCGTGCGCCAGATTTCGCCAAGTGTCAGATGTTTTCGATCTGTGAAATGTCGGCCGATTCGAGTTCGTTGGTACAGTTGCGGACTTGGATTGACGACGTTACCCAGAGAGCGGAGGGGATTCGCCGCGATGTTGTGGGTCACCTCGTGCGTGCGGGAATCACCTTTGCTCGTGGGTGTGCTCAGGAAGGTCTCAAGCTGGCTTCTAAATCCACCATCATTGCGTCTGATCTTGCTGTTGCTCGCGAGATCCAGGCAGGCTTAGGTGCGCAGGGAATCGTCGTCGAGGTCGCGTCGGTCGCCGCCGATCTGGGCATTGAGCGCGGGAGTGGAGCGAAGATTTCCAAGCCTCGCCACTCCAGGCGCATTGCCCAGGCGCATCGGCGTGTGAATCGCATCAATAAGCTGGCCCGAGTTGCCCCGCGTAAGGTGGGGCCTAAGCTTGTTCTCACGGGAGCCCTCCCCCAAGCCTCGTATGCGTGGAAAGTTTTTGGTGTTGCCCCCTCGGTGCTCTTGCAGTGGCGTCGGGCCCTGGCGAGCACCCTTGTGCGAGGGAATGTAGGTAGGTGCCTCACTTCGATTTTGGCGTTGGAGGTGGGCCCCAAGGATCCCGCTTTCTGCTCGGTCTTTTCGCTTCTGGACTCTTGGTTTCAAATTGTGTCCAGGGTCTCGGTGCAGGCCCTCCCTCGTCTGCACAGCTGCTGGAGAGAGACGGTTCATCGAATTCGGGACCTGGGACCTCGGCGTCGGTGGCACAACATTCGAGGGCCTATCTCGGCCATCGTCGCCACGATGCTGGGACTCGGGTGGCAGCTGGATGGGCCTTGGCACTGGACTGCTCCGTCGGGTGAAGAGTATGCTCTCCCTGACGAGCTCCGTACTGAGGCTTATATGACATCCGATTTCAAACAGTCTGTTGCGGAGTCAATTGAAGCCCAGTTGTGGGCTGGTGCTTCCAAGTTCCGCAACGGGGGTGGCTCGGAGTCGGGCATCGATTTCACTGTTGCGCGTCGTCATCTTGCTCGCCTGCGCAAAAAAGATGTCAAGCAGGCCGGCCTGCTCAGAGCTATTCTCACTGGTGCTGTTTGGACCCGCTCTCGCATTGTCAGTGCTGGAGGGGATTGCTCCGAAGTTTGCCCCAGATGCGGTCTCAGTCCCGAGACCGATGTTCACAGATTTTGGGAGTGTCCGTGCAATGCTGAGTTCCAGGAAATCTCTGAGGCCCTCGCCAGACGAGGGGTTGCAGCGGCCGAAGAGTGTCCTGTGCTTTGGCTCCGCGGCCTCACACCCAAATCCTGGACTCACGTTCCCCCTCCTCCCGATTCGCCTCTCTCTGCGGCGTCAGGTGCCTTTCCCCATGTGGAGGGGCGTCGCATCTGGGGTGCGGGGGACGCTAGTGGGGGGGAGTTCTCGCGGGACCGTAGGCTCAGGAGGGTGTCTTGGGGCGTCGCGATTTTTGGGCTCAGTTTAGAAGAGCTCCCCCAGGTGAATGCCGCATCCAGCCTGGCCTTTCTTGCGGGAGGCGGCATCACTGGCAGGCAAAGTGTCAATCGGGGGGAGCTCTGGGCCCTTCTGAAGTTTTTGGAGCAGAGCCCAGTTGGTGCCCAGCTCGGTTATATTGCCGATTCGGCCTACGTGTCTAGAGGGGTTGCTCGGATCGCTGCTGGTCTGGGGGCCCGCGTGTCGAGCCACCGCGACTTGTGGGCCCGTGTGCACGAGCTGCTTCGCGTTAGGGATTTGTACCTTGTCCGTGTGCCCAGCCACTTGTCCGTCCAAGAGGCTGGGGAGAGAGGTCTCAACCCCAGTTTTGTGTTGGCTAACGCCATTGCCGACCACATTGCGGGTGAGTTTGAGAAGGAAGTCAGAGTGCCTTTTGCTGTAAGTGCGGCTGTTAGAATGGCCGACGCTGTCACGCGTAAGGTTCAGAACCACCTTCTCAGTGTCATGAATGATGTGATGGATAAGGAGGGCAAGAGGCCCCCTCGTCCGCCTAAGACTCGTGTGCGCAATACTCGCTCGAAATTGCTCAGAGTGGCAGCGTTGAATTCAGCTCATAGGTGCCCGCAGATCGCGGGTGATTTCGGTCAGTGCCGTCAGTGTGGGTGTCGTGCCAAAGCCAGTGAGCTGACGGCCTTCCTCGGGACCCCCTGCCACCCGATGTCCTGGACGGGGGCGGTGTTTCGGCCCACGGAGGCCGTGTGTGTCCGCTCGAGGGAGGTGCACAGCTCTCACCAGCTCTGTTTCTGGCCCGACCAGGATGTGCTCTTTTGTACTGTTTGTGGGAGTTACTCTACCAGCCAGTTGAGAGAACTGGCAACCGAATGCTCGTATAAGTTAGCCAAGGCGGGAGCGCAGAACCTCAGTCGAATAGGTCGAGGGCTCCTGCCTGGATCGTGCGTTTGGGGTAGGGAGCGGCAGGAGAGGAGGGAGAGAGGGTGCGGGCAAAGAGGGGAGAGCGCCGCGGCCGCGGCCCGCCGTGCCGCGTTCAACTCGGACGTGGCGGTGGGCGCTGCCAGGCGCCGCCCCGCCTCCGCCCCCCCCCGACCCCTCGCCGCCGCCGCTCGCCCTTGACTCTTACCTCGGTCATCGGGACCTTGCCCTATATACTCCCACCCTCCGCCTCCACCGCCTTCCCTCTGTGCGGGTGAGCCTCCTAGCCCAGACTGGCCAGAGGGCGCGCGACACTCGGAAGGCCTATCCTGGCCGTAGTCCCAGTCCCTCTGCTTCCGCCATGTGTGAGTCGGCAAAGGGAAGGTCGAATGATACCGCGCAAAATGGGCTCGGGTGATTCCATATCCACGTTTCAGCGTTTTTGAAACACTTCTCCTCCTCGTTCTCCCCTTCCCGTTTTCTCCTCTGCGGTCTCTGCAGGTCCCTGTTGGGCCGTGCCAAACACACGACCAAAAAGAAGCCACGCGCACTATACTCCGAAGGGGTGCTGCCAATCTCCACCTGTGGTCCCTGGCTTCCGCAAACAACTCTCCTGCCCGCACCCGCAATATCGCCTCCCTATTATGTTCCTGAGGGCCGCATGGGAGGGGAGAAAAGGTCACACGCACCCCTAAATCTCCTCGCCCTGCTTCCCTTCCTCCGCCCCCACACTCCCCTTCTCCCTTTCCCCGCCTCCTCCTCCGCCTCCTCCTCCGCCTCCTCCTCCTCGTCCCCCCTCCTCCTCCGCCTCTTGCTCCGCCACATCCGTCGTCGGCTGGAAAGCACCGACGTGTACCTGAACTGAGGGCGCCGAGCGCTGAGCTGAGCCGTTTCGCGCCACCCGTCCAGGGACGGCCTCCAGGCGATGGAGCGCGTCGTTCGTTCGCTCGGTCGCTCCGCCTCCTTCTTCCTCCTCGCATTCCCCTCACTTCCTGGACGCCCCCGGGTCCCCTGGCCCGAGGCCCCTGGCGGCGGTGCCCTGACGATGCTGGTGATCCCTGGCGAGGACCCCTCGCTGGAGGGCGACGAGCTGCTGGGCGTGGGCGACGCCAGCGCCTGCCGCGCCGAGGGCGGCAGTGCAGGCGGCGGTGGGCACCGGGGCGGGAGAGTCGTGGCCCCTCCCTCGCGCCCTGCCCCCTCTCGGAGGCCCACGGCGAGGGCGGGCAGTCGCGGCCCTTGGGCTCCTCGGCCGCGGCCCCCCCGCGGGTGCAGGGCGGCTCTGCGCGGGGGGGGGGGCAGTGGAGGGCGTGCGGGGGCGTGTCCCCTGAGATCCTGGCGTTGCATTTTTCTCCGGAAAGGGCGTGGGTCCAGGGTTCTCTTTTAGTTGGTTTCCCCCCCGGTTTTGACTTGAAGGGGGCCAGCGGAATTGTTCTGCGATGAATTACGTGCGGGAAGATGGCCAGCGGAATCATTCTGCGATAAAGTACGTGGTAAAGTGTGAATTTGCATGTGGTCCCGAGCTGGAACCACGTGTTTCCACGTGTCCACGCCACACAGTGGGGGTATCTAACATGGTGGTCCCGAGCTGGAACCACGTGTTTTCACGTGTTCAGGCCACCCAGGGGGGTATCTGACATGGTGGTCCCGCGCTGGAACCGTGTGTTTTTACGTGTTCAGGCCACCCAGGGGGGTATCTAACATGGTGGTCCCGAGCTGGAACCACGTGTTCTCACGTTTCCAGGCCAGCATGTTTTTCTCAGAATTTGTTGAGGATATCTCGAGCGAAACGCTTGTCTTGTGTTATAGCTTGTCCTCTCCTGGGGACCTGAATTCAGAGGATATCTCAAGTGAAATGCTTGTTTTCACGTGCCCAGGTCTTGAGGATGTCTCGAGCGAGACGCTTGGTTTCACGCCTCCAGGTTGCCCAGACAGGTGTCTAGCGTGAGGATTTGTTGAGGATGTCTCGAACCAGAGGCTGGTTTTCACGTGTCCAGGTCGCCCAGGCAGATGTCTAGCATGAGGATGTGTCGAGAAAGTCTCGATCGAGACGCTTGTTTGCACGTGTCCAGGTTGCCCAGGCGGATGTCTAGCATGAGGATGTGCTGAGAACGTCTTGAGCGAAACGCGTGTTTTCACGTGTCCAGGTCGCCCAGGCACAGCACAGCCCTCGGCACGGTACATCAATATCGATACCCCTAGCATTGCAGTCTGGCATGTTGCCTGGCACGTTCCGCGGAGCGTCCCGTGGCGAGTCCCCCTGGCACGTCGCGCGGAGCACGTCCATTGGCACGTTCCGTAGCGCGTCCCCTCGGCACGTCCCGCGGTGCGTCCCCGTAGCACGTCCCCTGGCACGTCGCCTGGCGCGTCCCTTGGGACGTTCCGCGGCGCGTCCTCCTGGCATGTTCCCCTGTCCATTAGCTCTGGGGCAGCTACTATGTGCTAAGGCAGCTCGAGCTTAAGATCCAGATCAGTTCGGTCAGAACTCGGGTGCAAAGGAGGACTCGATCCACAACGCTATAGAGCACAATCGCGGCATGGCACATCGCAATTCAGCACGGCGCAGCACAGCACAGGCCTCGGCACGGTACATCAAGATCGATACACTCAGCATTGCAACCTGGCACGTTCCGTGGCGCGTCCTGTGGCGAGTCCCCCTGGCACGTCGCGCGGCGCGTCTCCTGGCACGTCCATTGGCACGTCCATTGGCACTTTCCGTAGCGCGTCCCCTCGGCACGTCCCGCGGTGCGTCTTCGTGGCACGTCCCTTGGCACGTCGCCTGGCGCGTCCCTTGGGACGTTCCGCGGCGCGTCCTCCTGGCATGTTCCCCTGTCAATTAGCTCTGGGGCAGCTACTATGTGCTGAGGCAGCTCGAGCTTAAGATCCAGATCAGTTCGGTCAGGACTCGGGTGCAAAGGAGGACTCGATCCACAACGCTATAGAGCACATTCGCGGCATGGCACATCGCAGTTCAGCATCAGCACGGCGCAGCACAGCACAGCCTTCGGCACGGTACATCAAAATCGATACATTCAGCATTGCATTTGCCCGTCGCCCAATCAGGTGTCTTTGAAACGTTGCCATGCCTTACATTTCTATATTCCTTTCCGGGTTCGTGGGTCGATCATGTTTTCCCGGAAAGGGCGTGGGCCCAGGGTTCTCTTTCAGTTAGGTTTACCCCCCGGTTTCGACTTGAAGGGGGCCGGCGGAATTATTCTCGATAAGAGACGAGGTAAAGTCAAATTCGGCGTGAAACACATGCGTTTCGCGGGTGCCCGCTCGAGGAAAGTCGACCCACCATCTCGGATCTTTGATAAATAACGGGGTCCGCGGGCTTCCGTTTTCCTTCGTAAAAAAAGAGGTGCGGGGTACTTTTAGCAGAATCCTCAAACAAAAATATCTGGAGCCCCGACCGCGTCGCGGAAAAGCGCCCCGCACGCAGGAATTCCGAGGATGTCTCGCGCGTGCCGCGTCCCGCGCGCAGGAATTTCGATGATGTCTCGACTAATTCATTGTTTTTTTTAGGATTTTGCATGAACATGTTGAGTTTTTGCGTGCCCGCTCGAGGATGGTGCGCCCCCCGCGCCAAAAATCGAGGATGTCTCGAGCGAAACGCTTGTTTGGCAAAACTTGAGGGGCCTGGGTGCCCCAGCATGCCCCAGGAGGCCCTGGGAGCGCGGACGCGGTGTAATTTACGAGTGATCGTAGCCCTTGGAGCTCGGACCACGCGTAATTTGCGAGGGATCGCCCTCGGAGCGCGGGCGCAGCGTAATTTACGAGGGGTCGGGGCCTTGGGAGCTCGGACGCAATGTAATTTCCGAGGGATCGTAGCCCTTGGAGCGCGGGCGCAGCGTAGAAGATGAGGGATCGGGGCCCTGGGGGCTCGGACGCAGCGTGATTTACGAGGGATCGTGGCCCTGGGAGCGCGGACGCAGTGTAATTTACAAGGGGTCGGGGCCCTGGGAGCGCGACCCCAATGTAATTTACGAGGGATCGTGGCCCTGGGAGCGCGGACGCAGCGTAATTTACGAGGGATCGTGGCCCTGGGAGCGCGTCCCGTGGCACGTCCATTGGCACGTTCCGTAGCGCGTCCCCTTGGCACGTCCGGCAGTGCGTCCCGATGGCATATTCCCTGGGACGTCGCCTGGCGCGTCCCTTGGGACGGTCCGCGGCGCGTCCTCCTGGCATGTTCCCCTGCCAATCAGCTCGAGGGCAGCTACTATATGCTGAGGCAGCTCGAGCTTACGACCCAGATCAGTTCGGTCAGGACTCGGACGCAAAGGAGGACTCGATCCACAACGCTACAGACCACAATCGCGGCATGGCACATCGCAGTTCAGCACGGCGCAGCACAGCACAGCCCTCGGCACGGTACATCAAGATCGATACACTCAGCATTGCAACCTGTCACGTTCCCTGGCACGTTCCGTGGCGCGTCCCGTGGCGAGTTCCCCTGGCACGTCGCGCGGCGCGTCCCGTGGCACGTGCCGTGGCACGTCCATTGGCACGTTCCGTAGCGCGTCCCCTTGGCACCTCTGCGGTTCGTCCCCATGGCACGTTCCCTGGCACGTCGCCTGGCGCGTCCCTTGGGACGTTCCGCGGCGTGTCTTCCTAGCATGTCTCCTTGCCAATCAGCTCGAGGGCAGCTACTATATGCTGAGGCAGCTCGAGCTTACGACCCAGATCAGATCGGTCAGGACTCGGATGCAAAGGAGGACTCGATCCACAACGCTATAGAGCACAATAGCGGCATGGCACATCGCAGTTCAGCACGGCGCAGCACAGCACAGCCCTCGGCATGGTACATCAAGATCGATACATTCAGCATTGCATTTGCCCGTCGCCCAATCAGGTGTCTTTGAAACGTTGCCATGTCTTACATTTCTATATTCCTTTCCGGGTTCGTGGGTCGATCATGTTTCACAACAGGCGTTTTGTTCGATTTCGGGCCCTGGGGCCCTCACAGATCGATCCGGCTCGAAGAATGACGCAGAAAGATGGGGTCCAGGGTTTCGGGCGTGATTGTTTTGCGATGTTGCATTTTTTTTTTTGCAACGTCGGATCTCAGGGTCCACGGAAGCACGCTTCCGTGGGAGCTCGCCTCGGTGCCCGGGCTGCGAGGGCACGTGTCTGGACGTGCCCTCCGCCCGTGGAGGAGTCGAGGAGCGCCAGCCGCACGCCAACGCCTGTCCTGGTCAGGCCCGCACGGGGTTGGCGCACAGGCCCAGCGGGCTGGTCGGCGTCTGACGACCCCTCGCCGTCGCGGCGCCCTCCGACCTCCCGCTGAAGCGACGGAGAGGGTGGGCGGCCCATGGGTTAGGTGTGCAATCGTGGGAGCCTCTGTGTGGTGCTGTTTCGCCTCCCAGTGGCCCTCAGTGGCTCGGTAGGGTCGTCGGTGACTCCCCGCCTCCACAAGCCATGCTCGCGCCTACTCGTCCGCGTCCTCACTCCCCCTCTTCTTCCTGCTTTTCCCCCGAATCGTCTCGGAGGCGACGGCAAGGGTGGGCAGCCCAGGGGGCAGGGGGATCAGCGAGAGCACAGCTGCCACCAAGCTGCGAGAAGCGCTGTGCCCCACTTTGCTTCTCCCGGTCTCTGCACGTGCGCGCGTCTCTCCGTGTCTGGGTGGCTATTCGTATGAATTTCGATCCCTGGATGATCCCATTTCTCTCTTCGTCCTCCTCGTCGACCCCTATTCGCGCGTGATCTGCGCGGGGCTGATTGAGGGCGGCGAAATCGTCGTTTTCGGGATCGCTCTCGGGCCCGACCCTCCCCTCCAACGCTCGACGGCCCCTGGGGGCCGAAGGGAAAGGACTTGCCCGATCTTGCGCCGTCGATATTGGCGCCATCCGTTACCGTGTGCGCGACATTCCCCTGCTCTTCAGGGCGTTTAACAGCGCCGAGCACCTCGCCCACCTCGCCCTGAAGGGGGCGGCGCGCAAGCTCGTCCCGCCTGCGAACAACATCTGCCTCCTGCTCGCTGGTCAGTATCGTTTTCAATTTACCCGCCGTGTGCCAGAGTGGAGACACCTCGAAATCGTTTCGAAAGAACGATTCTCTCGAAGCTGCCCTCAAATCTCCAATAGTGCCAGCGTAAGTTTCCGTCGTCTTCCGACAAGCCTCCGAATGCCTCCGTCCTGAGCGTTGGAGTGGGCCGCGCGTTGCCGCCTCTTGCCGTCTTCTCTGCTCTCCTTCCGCTCTTCGTTTTCGCTCGGCTTCGACATCACATCTTTCTTGGTGGGTTTCCTGTGGAGCCAGGGCGAGGCTGAGACTTCAGACGTGTGTGTGTGTGTGTGTGTGTGTGTGTGTGGGTGTGGGTGCGTGCGTGCGTGCGTGCGTGCGTGCGTGCGTGCGTGCGTGCGTGCGTGCGTGCGAGCGTGCGCGCGCGCGCGCGTGTGTGTGTGTGTGTGTGTGTGTGTGTGTCGGGGTGGTGGGTTGGGGGGTTGGACGGAAAATAAACGAAACCTTACGACAACTTTTGGTAATATCTTCCTCCTGCCCATGCCGCCCCGGACCCCTCCCTGAGCGCATTCTGACCCGGATTCCGAGGCGAGCTCAGCTGTGGCCGAGAGGCGGCCCTGCGCAGGCGCAGAGGACGAGGAGGAGGAGGACGAGGAGGAGGAGAAGGAGGAGGAGGAGGAGGAGGAGGACCAGGAGGAGGAGGAGGAGGAGGAGGAGGAGGAGGAGGAGGAGCAGGAGAATGAGGAGGAGGAGGAGGAGGAGGAGCTTGAGGAGGGCATGGCAGTACTTGCAGTACCCACGCTGACCATGGAGGAGTGAGGAGGAGGATTTCCAAGGCGTCCGATGAACCACTCGTAAGCTGCGCCTCCTACGGTAGATTCACGCCGCGTTGACGCGGCGGCGACCCCAGCGCGGGCGTTCCAGATTGAACGTCACCATTGGCTTGGCAGCCGCCGATGTCGAACGATCTGCGTTGATTATCGAAAAGCGGCGGTCGTTCAGAGTTGATCCACGAAATATCAGACGCCTGGAAGGTAGATTTTTCCTCCTCCTGCTCCTCCTTCTCTTCCTACTTCTGCTTGGGAATCTCCCACTCCGAAGGACCTTCTTCTCCGAATACTTCTAAGACTTTTCAAAGACCTTCAGGTAACTCTTCCTCGTAATTCGCTCCTCTTTCCCCAGATGTCCCTGGAGGCCTCGGGAGGCTCAGAAAAGGTGTCTCGTTCTCGACTTTTTGGAAGACCTTCCATCATCTGCTCCTGCGCGGATTTCTTGTTTCGGCACTGGACCCCCCTCGCCGCGCGCCAGGGGGGATGACGTCTCAGATGCCGCCAGGTCGGTTGGGGGGGAGGTCTGGCGCCAGCCCAAGAAATCCGCGCGCCCCTCAAGAAGTTTGCGCGCCGTTTTTGTCTTCCTTTTTTCGTCGAACATATTTTGGGCGCCTTCGTCTCCAATCATCGAATCAGATCGCCCTCAAGCGGCTGGCGGGTTCGGAGCGAGGACCAGTCGTGTTTTGCAAGGAATCGTGGCCTTGCAGGCGCAGATCCATAGTTCTTCCACGAAGGATCGTGGCCTTGAAGACGTGGACCCATCGTACTCCAACGACGGATTGGCCTCAAAGGGGTGGATCCCTAGTTTCTTCACGAGGGATCGTGGACTCGAAGTCGCGAAGCCATTGCGTTTTTATGAGGGATCGTCGTCGAATGCGCGGATCCATTGGAATTTTATGTGTCCCAGAGGACTCCTGAGCTGAGAGAGCGTGGTTCGGGGGCGAAGGTGCGTTTTCGGGCGTGGAGGGTTGCGCTTGTTCTCAGAAACTTAGAACCTCACTTCCTGAGAAACGGAGCTGCTTTGTGCTCTGAGAACTGGGACTTGCAACTCTCGGTCACCAAGTTGCTGAGTTATACTTCAGCGTTGCGAACTGCCTCAATGCGGTAATGATACCAGAGTTGCTCAGCTGCTGAACCCTGTGCCTCGCAGCCTGATGGCCCCCGCAACGGGGGCTGGCGACTTTATCCCTTCCAGGGCCGCCTACGATCCAATTCGATGCGATTCCACTCGCCAGCGGGGGCCGCGATTTCGATTCGATTCGATTCGGTTCGGTTCGATTCACCGGCATCGGCCAGGGCCAGCCAGAGCCGATCGCGGCGCTTCGATTGCGATTTGATATTCGCGACGATTTCTTGGTGATCCAACGTGCTTCGGGTCCGATCCGCCCTCGCGATTCGATCCAGCTCAGGCCTGCCCTTCTGTTTTGAGCCTGTGCCTGCTTCTCAGGAACGTCACCGAGCGCGTTCCACTACTCGCAAAGTGCCTACTCGCAAATGTCCGAAAGAACAATGTCCGCTTCGATATCGGAGGTGAGGGGGTGAGATCGAAGTGGAATGGAGAGGCCCCCTACCAGGAAATCGGTTTCGGTTTCGTGTTCGTGCGTGCCGTGCGTGCGGGCGAGGCGAAGCTGCGTGGGCGGGCGAGAAAAAAGTCTCCTCCAGCTGAGGCGCGGCCGGACCAAATGATTCCTGACCGGGGGCCGGTGGCGCGCGGTGTCCCGCTGGTGTCCCGTCTCCGGCTGAGGCGCGGCCAGACCAAATGATTCCTGACCGGGGGCCGGTGGCGCGCGGTGTCCCGCCGGTGTCCCGGCTCCGGCTGAGGCGCGGCCGGACCAAATGATTCCTGACTGGGGGCCAGTGGCGCGCGGTGTCCCGCCGGTGTTCCGCCGCTGTCCCGTCGGTGTCCCGATGATGATGATGATGATGATGATGATGATGATGATGATGATGATGATGATGATGATGATG
>CAUYUJ010016123.1:168850-231680 GCA_963575745.1 Prorocentrum cordatum
GGGAGGCCCGTAGGCATTCTGTTCACCGTGCATGTCGTTAGCTTTGTCCACGGGCGCCGAGAACTAGCAGGGACTTTCTCACGATGCCACCTGTATGCGCGACCACTGAGATGTCAGCAAGGAGAGGCCCGGGTGCTCACATCGCGCCCCCTCCTGGCCACGGCTTGGAATAAATTTGGCGACAGCACAGAGAGAGTGGAACGATGCAGAGGCGCGCACATGCACACGTGCGCCATGACCAGCAGGAAATAGCAGCGAGAGGTTCAGCTTCAGAGTGGCTTAGTGCTTCACTCGCCTACAGTAGGTTCATGCGGCGTTGTCGCGCCGGCGACGCCAGCAAAGGCGTTCAAGCTTGAATTCCTGCGACGCGGAAGCACCAGTGGACATGGTAACGTCATTGGACCCGCCCGACCTCAGCCTTGAACGATCGGGGCCGCGATCGATTCAAGGATGAACGGTCGACGCGGTGTCGAAAACCTTAGCGCGCGCCGACGCCGCACGAACCACGTAAGAGGGACCGTTCGCCGGAGTGACCTTTGGTGCGGGCACAGATGGGCCCCCAGACGGCTGAATGTGAAGCGGTAGCAGCGGCTCGCGTGCCCAGGTTTGGCCACCCCGCGTCCCGGGTTGAGCCGCGTACCCAAGGCCACTCTTGCCTAGGGTCACTCTTGCGCGTGCGGCCGAGAGCCTGCCGCAGGGCACAGCATCACAGTCAACCCGCACCATAAGGATGGGCAACCTTCCCAAGGATACCCTTGCATCCTTGTCCCTTCGGCCCATCCTTGGCCACTTTCTCTGGCCGCGCCCCGCTCGAAAAGCATCGGAATGGCCCCCCAAGGCCCTTGCATCCTTACCGCGAATCCTTACTATACGGGTTGATTGTACAGTTCGAGGCGCAGGCAGGGAGGGCGGAGGCGCAGCCCCCCCCCCTTCGCAGGCGCTGCGCGCGCTCCACGCGGGAGAGCGGCGCGGCCGACGCCGCCCGGGCGAGGAGGGGCGGCCGCCGCCGTGCGGCGTCGTCCTCGGGGGCTGCCCGGGCCGTCGGGCCTGCCGCGGCCTTCGGTCCTCCTCGGAGCCTGCCCTCCTCGGGTCCTCGGCGGCCAAAGAGCAAACGACACCACCCCACCTGCGGCCCTCCATGTTCGGCACGAATGAAATGGGTACGGAAAGAATGGGTACAATGCCCAACAGCAGCTCCTGTTCAATTTGGACAGGACTCGCTGTCCACGCCGCCGCGGCCTGTGTCCATTCGAGACACGTGGCCGCCTGCCCAACAGCGGCCGCTGTTGGTTTTGGAGAAGATTTGTTGTTCGGCATTGTATCCTTTTTTTCTGTGCCCATTTCGGGCGTCCAAACATGTTGCGCTGCGGCGCATCGGGGGCCGTAACGTATGCCGCGCAAAGAACCCACGCCAGGTTTGGTTGGATACGCTAGGCCCCGTGGGGCCGTATGCCACGAACAAAAACCCAGGCCAGGTTTGGTTGGATACGCTAAGCCCCGTGGGGCCGTGGTGTCGCTTGTTTTCTTGTCCATTCTCTATCGTTGATCTTCCTCGATGCTGTCCAGACAGCTCAGAGGGGGGTTGGAGATTGGATGGGATCGGAGCAGGTCTTGCTGCGCCGCCGATGCACCGGCGATGCGGCGCGGTTCTTTGCGTAGTACCCCGGAACTGCGGGTGCGAGTGAGGGGGCGGCGGGGTTTGTCGGCAGCTTGCGAGGATCTGAAGAAGCCCGCCGCAGGCGCCGATGTCTTGAACACATTGAATCACATTGCACAACGAGCCCGCCGCAGGCGCCGAACTTTCGCCAAAGCAATGTGGGTTGGTCGCGGGGTTGGTCGCGGGGTGGGTCGCGGACGGGTCGCGAGCGAGGATGACGACAACAACAACAATCATTTTAAGACGGTTTGCTCTTATCTGTTCGCGTGCCATTTAACCCGTATATCCGAAACCCTCGGTACCCGCCCTCTTCGTCTTCGATTATACCCCACTTGGGGGTATATCTTCCCTACGTAGCACCCCGCAGTTGCGGATAAGAGTGATGGAGCGGTGGGGACGTCCGCAGTCTGCGAGGCTCTGAAGAGGCCCGCTGCAGGCGCTTAACTTTTACAAATTATACAATGAGCCCGCCGCAGGCGCCGATTTTTCCGTTAAAGTAATCGGAGTGGGTCGCGGGTGGGTCGCGGGTGGGTCGCGGGCGGGTCGCGGACGGGTCGCGGGGTGGGTCGCGGGTGGGTCGCGGGTGGGTCGCGGGCGGGTCGCGGGTGGGTCGCGGGCGGGTCGCGGGTGGGACGACGACAGTAACAACGCAACGTAGCGCAACAACAATAAGCAGCATCCGCGCCGCTGAGTCCCACTTCAGCCACGCACCCAGGGATTATGTAAGACCGTTCGGCCCCCTCACTCTGACCTGCCGCGTGTAGTTGGTGCAGTCCCTTAAACAGGGGAAGGAGGGAAGAAGTTAAGAGACAAGGGGGAGGGCGAAGGATGGATCACGACAGAGACGTGCAGGAGAAGCGTTAGGAGCAGGAGCACAAGCGGCAGAACCAGACTGGCGTGTCGGGCGGACGGACCCTAACGGGCAGGTCGGCGGGCAGGCCCAGAAGGTCAGGTCGAGCGGGCGGGTCGCTAAAGCGTCAACCCATCATGAAGGAAGTTTCGAGAGATAGCGCGATTCCCAAGTAGATCTTTAGGACATCCAACTCGAGATCGTGATTCGAGAGTCTTGGGGGCAAGGCGCCGCAATACATGGCGGGGAAGTGCCGAAGTCCCACGCGAGAGCGCGAATTTGAAATACTCTGTGAGGAAGTATTCGGCGGGAGCCGTTGAATTCTCATTTCTGAAGAATAATTATTGTTGATCCCCCCCAAACGGTGCATACTGTTTTTTCTCAATCAAAGAGTGCCCCTCGACGCTCGCACCCTGTTTTTTGACAGGGAAAGTCTTCCTGCTCAAACTGGGCCCGTGGCCCCCCGGGTTACAACAACAACGGCTCCCGCTTGAGACTTCCTTACAATTTAGCCAGGACCCCCGCTCCCGACCGAGACTGTCTCGCATTTTATTCAGGAATCGCGCTCTCGTTTGGGACTTCCTTATAATTTATTCAAGAATCGCTCTCCCGGCGCTCTGGAGTCGCGCTCTCGCTGGAGACTTGCTTGCAACTTGCTGAAGAATGGCCTTGCGTTGGAATTTCTTGCAATTTGTCCAAGCGCCGCGCTCCCGACACCCAGGCACCCAGGAATCGCGCCGTTGTGGGCCCATGTGCGTGCCCTTCGTGGCCCCGCTGTCGCCATTTGTGTCCCCCACACTGTCCTACGTGGCCCAGTTGCTACCCTCAGTGGCCCCATAGTTGCCTTCTGTGGCCCCGCATTATCTGCACTTCGTGGCCCCCGCTCGTTCGCGCTCTCATACGCATTCCCTTCGTGTCCCCGCTGTCGCCCTTCTTGGCCTACTTCGTGCCCTTCGTGGCCCTGCTGTCGTTCTCTCTCGCTCTCGCTTCCGCTCGTCGTCGCCGTCGTCGTCGTCGTCGTCGCCGTCGTCTTCGACGTCGTCGTCGTCGTCGTCGTCGTCGTCGTCGTCGTCGTCGTGGTCGGTCCCCTGTCCGTCCCTCTTGGGGTCGGGTCGACGGTCCGCGGCCGCCCCGCCGATCAGCGCTGCCGCTGGCCAGGCCGACGGTCCGCGGCCGCCCCGCCGCTTGCCGGGGTCCGGCCTGCAGGGAAGAAAGGTATGCCCCCCAAAAGGGGTTCGATCGAAGACGAAGAGGGCGGGTATCGAGGATTTGGGAAATACGCGTTCTTGGACACTCGAGCATATAAAGGGCGAACAGTCTTTAAATAATTATTATTGTTGTTGTTGTTGTTGTTGAACTTTCACTACTGAAGAACAAGTTCTGTTGAATCCCCCCCTCCAGTGACCATTGTAGTTTTTTCCGGAGAGGGCGGGGGCCCAGGGATGTCTTTTAGAGGTTTACCTCCGGAATTGACTTGAAGGAGGCCGGCGGAATTATTTTGCGATAGATGACAAGTTTGAAGGAGGCCGGCGGACTTATTTTGGAGGATGTCTCGAACGAAACGCTTGTTTTTCAGAATTTGTTGATGTCTCGAGCGAAACGCTTGTTTTGTGTTATAGATTGTCCTCTCCTGGGGACCAAAATTCAGATGATCTCTCAAGTGAAATGCTTGTTTTCACGTGCCCAGGTCTTGAGGATGTCTCGAGCGAGACGCTTGGTTTCACGCCTCCAGGTTGCCCAGGCAGAGGTCTAGCGCCAGGATTTGTTGAGGATGTCTCGAGCGACACGCTTCGTTTCACGCGTCCTCGTCGCCCAGGCGGACGTCTAGCATGAGGATGTGTTGAGGAAGTCTCGATCGAGATGCTTGTTTTCAGTTGTCCAGGTTGCCCAGGCGGATGCCTAGCATGAGGATGTGTTGAGAATGTCTCGAGAGGCACGCTTGTTTTCACGTGTCCAGGTCGCCCAGGCGGATGTCTAACATGAAGATGCGATGAGGATGTCTCGAGCGAGACGTTTGCTTTCACGTGTACAGGTCGCCCAGGCGGATGTCTAGAATGAGGAGGTGTTGAAAACGTCTCGAGCGAAACGCTTGTTTTCACGTGCCCAGGTCACCCAGGCAGACGTCTCACATGAAGATGTGTTGAGGATGTCTCGAGCGAATCACTTGTTTTCACGTGTCCAGTTCGCCCAGGCGGATGTCTAGCATGAGAATGTGTTGAGCGAAACGCTTGTTTTCACGTGTCCAGGTCGCTCAGGCGGATGTATAGCATGAGGATTTTGACAGGATGTCTCGAGTCAAACGCTTGTCCCCAGCACGTTCCGAGGTGCGTCCCCTTGGCACGTCCCGCGGTGCGTCCCCATGGCACGTCCCCTGGCACGTCGCTTGGCGCGTCCCTTGAAACGTTCCGCGGCGCGTCCTCCTGGCATGTCCCCCTGTCAATTAGCTCTGGGGCAGCTACTATGTGTTCAGGCAGCTCGAGCTTAAGATCCAGATCAGTTCGGTCAGGACTCGGATGCAAAGGAGGACTCGATCCACGACGCTATAGAGCACATCCGCGGCATGGCACATCGCAATTCAGCACGGCGCAGCACAG
Organism: Prorocentrum cordatum; assembly: GCA_963575745.1. Classification (NCBI taxonomy): domain Eukaryota; class Dinophyceae; order Prorocentrales; family Prorocentraceae; genus Prorocentrum; species Prorocentrum cordatum. Next base: position 173,952 of record CAUYUJ010016123.1, read on the forward strand.
CACAGACTTCGGCACGGTACATCAAGATCGATCCACTCAGCATTGCAACCTGGCACGTTCCTTGGCACGTTCCGTGGGGCGTCCCTTGGCGAGTCCCACTGGCACGTTGCGTGGCTCGTCCCCTGGCACATCCCGTGGCACATCCATGGGCACGTTCCGTAGCGCGTCCCCTTGGCACGTCCCGCGATGCGACCCCATGGCACGTCCCCTGGCACGTCGCCTGGTGCGTCCCTTGGGACGTTCCGCGGCGCGTCCTCCTGGCATGTCCCCCTGTCAATTAGCTCTGGGCCAGCTACTATGTGCTCAGGCAGCTGGAGCTTAAGATCCAGAGCAGTTCGGTCAGGACTCGGATGCAAAGGAGGACTCGATCCACAACGCTATAGAGCACAATCGCGGCATGGCACATCGCAATTCAGCACGGTGCTGCACAGCACAGCCCTCGGCAGGGTACATCAAGATCGATACACTCAGCATTGCATGTGCCCGTCGCCCAATCAGGTGGCTTTGAAACGTTGCCATGCCTTACATTTCTGTATTCCTTTCTGGGTTCGTGGGTCGACACTGCTCCCGGAACGGGCATAGGCCCAGGGTTCTCTTTTATTTTTGTAAAATAAAGGCTGGGTCCTTATTTGCGACGGGCGGGCGAATTTGTTGTAGTGGCCTCCGGCCAGTGCCGCCGATCCGTGGCGCTCCCGATGCTGATGGGAATGGATGACCGTGTATGCTGAAGATAAAGCCCTCGTTCGAGACATCCTCATAAGAGATTTGAGAGTTTGGGTTCCGAGCCCATGAAGGATCCACCGGCTGGAGGACTGAGGCTCAGGGGATTGAGCAAGGGACCTCGGAAAGCGTCTTGGGGCTCGTTTTGGGGCCTCTTGGGCCTTGTTTTGGGTCCCTTGGGGGCGTTCTGGATTCTCTTGCGGGCTTTTTTGGGGCAAGTTGTGGGGCCTCCTGGGGGCGTCTTGGAGCCTCTGGAGAACGTCGTGAAAGGTCAGACTTTGATTTTGGGTTCGGGCTCTCCCTCTTGGGCCTCTCCTGGGGCCCTGGTGGAGCCCTCTTGGGCTGGCTTGGGCGCTTCTTGTGCAGTCTTGGCGTTCCCTTGCGCCGTTTTGGGGTCGTCTTGGACATTGAGCCATCTTGACGCGGTCCTGGGAGTTTGTGGGACCGTCGGAAGCGAAGCCCCCTCGCCCACGAGCACTGCATGGCGCCGGGAATGGCGTGCCCCCCCCCCCCCCCCCTCTGCAGAGCGAACCCTCCCCCCCCGGCTCCCGAGCACAGAATGGCGTCGGGAATGGCGTCCCCCCCCCTCCCCCCTCACAGAGCGAACCCCCCCTCGGCTCCCGAGCACTGAGTGGCGTCGGGGATGGCGTCGGGAATGGCGTCCCACCCCCCTTGCAGAGCGAAGCTTGAGCGAGCTCAAGTCCACGCTCTCAGAAACTCACACGCCAGATCGGCGGATTTGCGATAAATAACGAGGTTGCGCAGGGCCGGCGAATGAAGATATGAGGATGTCCCGAGCGAAACGCTGGTTTTTGAAATTCCGATCGATAAAACATAGGGTGCGGGACACATTTGGGTCAGGGGCACGAATCCGTATGTTTTTACCATAGATTGGCCCTCTCCAGGGGCACAGATCCGTGTGCTTTTAGGTATGTTCCTATATATTGGCCGTCTCCAGGAGGCTCCACGAGGGCCCAGGTCACCCAGGGGTGTATCTAAACTGACTGTCCCGAGCTGGAACCACGTGTTTTTACGTGTTACCCAGTGGGGTATCCAACACGATTGTCCCGAACTGGAACCATGTGTTTTTCCCGGAGAGGGCGCCTGCCCAGGGTTCTCTTTTAGTTGTTTAATGTCCGAATCGACGGCTGTAGGGCCAGCGAAATTATTTGCGATAAATAACGAGGTCGCGTAGGGCCGGCGAACTTATTTATGAGGGTGTCTCGAGCGAAACGCTTATTTTTCAGAATTTGTTGAGGATGTCTCAAGCGAAGCGCTTGTTTTGTATTACATCTTGTCCTCTCCTGGGGGCCAGAATTCAGAGGATCTCTCAAGTGATATGCTTGTTTTCACGTGCCCAGGTCTTGAGGATGTCTCGAGCGAGACGCTTGGTTTCACGCGTTGAGGTTGCCCAGGCAGATGTCGCATGAGGATTTGTTGAGGATTTCTCGAACCAGACACTTGTTTTCACGCGTCCAGGTCGCCCAGGCGGATGTGTCATGCATGAGGATGTGTTGAGGAAGTCTCGATCGAGACGCTTGTTTGCACGTGTCCAGGTTACCCAGGCGGATGTCTAGCATGAGGGTGTGCTGAGAACGTCTTGAGCGAAACGCTTGTTTTCACGTGTCCAGGTCGCCCAGGCTCAGCACAGCCCTCGGCACCATACATCAAGATCGATACCATTAGCATAGCAGCCTGGCATGTTGCCTGGCACGTTCCGCAGAGCGTCCCGTGGCGAGCCCCCCTGGCATACCGTGGCACGTCCATTGGCACGTTCCGTAGCGCGTCCCTTTGGCACGTCCCGCGGTGCGTCCCTATGGCACGTCGCCTGGCGCGTCCCTTGGGACGTTCCGCGGCGCGTCCTCCTGGCATGTCCCCCTGTCGATTAGTTCTGGGGCAGCTACCATCTGCTCAGGTAGCTCGAGCTTAAGATCAGGATCAGTTCGGTCAGGACTCGGATGCAAAGAGGACTCGATCCACAACGCTATATAGAGCACAATCGCGGCATGGCACATCGCAATTCAGCACGGCGCAGCGCAGCAGCGGCACGGTACATCAAGATCGATACACTCAACATTGCGACTTGGCACGTTCCTTGGTGCGTTCCGTGGCGAGTCCCCCTGGCACCTCGCGTGGCGCGTCCGCGGGCACGTCCCGTGGCACGTCCATCGGCACGTTCCGTAGCGCGTCCCCTTGGCACGTCCCGCGATGCGACCCCATGGCACGTCCCCTGGCACGTCGCCTGGCGCGTCCCTTGGGACGTTCCGCGGCGCGTCCTCCTGGCATGTCCCCTCTGTCGATTAGTTCTGGGGAAGCTACCATGTGCTCAGGCAGCTCGAGCTTAAGATCCAGAGCAGTTCGGTCAGGACTCGGATGCAAAGGCAGACTCGATCCACAACGCTATATAGAGCATAATCGCGGCATGGCACATCGCAATTCAGCACGGCGCGGCACAGCACAGCCCTCGGCTCTGTGCATCAAGGTCGATACATTCAGCATTGCATTTGCCCGCTGCCCAATGAGGTGTTTTTGAACGTTGCCATGCCTTACATTTCTATGTTCCTTTCCGGGTTCGTGGGTCGATCATGTCGAATGCCCGCTCGAGGATGTCGCCGTTTCGACTGCAACCAGCTCTGGGGCAGCTATGCGCTCAGGCAGCTCGAGCTTAAGACCAAGATCAGTTCCGTTTGGATTCGGATGCCCAGGGAAGCTTGATCCATAACACTAGAGAGCACAACGCAATTCATCGCGGTATGACACATCTCGTTTCAGCACGGCACAGCACAGCAGAACCTTAAATAGGCACGGTACACTTGCAATTGCCTGTCGCCCAGTCCTGTGTCCTGAAGACGTGGCCCTGCCTCGCGCCTCTGAATTCCTTTCCGGGTTCGTGGGTCGATCGTGCTTCACGACGTGAGCACGTCTGGGACGCCAACGTCCAGCGTCCAACGACCGCACAGGACAGCGGCCCCGAGGCGGCCGGGCCGGCCCCCGGGGCGGCGCCGCGGTCGCCGAGCCCAGGCGCGCGGCGCGCCGTCGCGCGGCAGGCCGTGGAGGAGGGCGGCCCCGCTGCTGAGCAGTCTGCCGCCGTCGGAGGGTCTCATTCGGATGCTACTCCTGGGAGGTTAATTTCTGACTTTGCCCTTGTCCGAAATCCCGCTTAATCCGGCATAATCCCGCTTAATCCCGCTTAATCCGGTTTAATCCCGCTTAATCCCGCTCAATCCGGCTTTTTCCCGCTTGATCCGAGGCCCACTCTGGCGTAACAGCCCCCCAATGGGGCTTAATCCTCCTTAATCCTTCCGACGAAAACCTCCCAGTAGTTGCCTCCTAAGCCTCATCGATGGAAGAAACACGCTGACCATGGCCAAGGTTTCGCAGGATCTCGTCGGCGCCGATCTTTGTCATGGTCCATGCCGGCCGTGCCAGACTCGCGAGGATGATCCACGAACTGACGGTGACCAAGATGGGCGGTGACCAGGATCGGCACCGACGTTTCCGCGTTCGGTCTCGGTCACGGTCACTGATTTCGTTCCCTCCATTCAGGGAGGGGAAAAACACAGACACACATCATCGTCGGTTCCCAGGAGGATATGGAAAATATGGGGAGTGGGAGGGAAGACGAGAGTCCAGAAAATGCAGGATAGCATGGGGAATCCTGGGATTGTGTCTACTTGTGTGTGTGTGTGTGTGTCCTGGGCCCCTTCACATTCGAGGTTCGAGTATCGAGGTTTTCGGACGACTCGACCCTGCACCGCGCAGTCCCCCTCCCCTCCCGGCCCCCGCCCGCCGCTCTTCTCCGCCCTTTCTCTCCTCCCCTCCCGTCGGCTGGGGAGCTGCGGCCCGCGGGTGGCCGAGGCGTGCCAGGCGTTGGCTTCTGAGCAGCCTCGCCCCGCCCAACAAAAACTTAGCCTGGCCCCCCCCCCCCCTCCCGCCCCCGCCCCCCCGACCCCGCGGAATCAGCAAGGGGGCCACGCGCGGCGGGCCCACGAGCGAAGCCACTGCGACGGGACCGTGCTTCCGCGGCCACGACCTCTCGTAGATTCTCGCGGCGTCCGCTCTCCCAGTACTGGGGGACAGGTTTACCAACTGAAACAAAACCCTGGGCCTCAGCCCTTTCCAGAAAATTACGCCGCGTGGACCCCCCCCAGGGCCAGGATCCCTTCGTAAATTTCGCTGCGTCCGCGCCCCCCCGGCCAGGATCCCTCGTTAATTTCGTTGCGTCCGCGCCCCCCAGGCCAGGATCCCTCGTTAATTTCGTTGCGTCCGCGCCCCCAGGGCCAGGATCCCTTCGTAAATTTCGCTGCGTCCGCGCTGCCCGGGCCAGGATGCCTCGTACATTTCGCTGCGTCCGCGCTGCCCGAGGGCCAGGATCCCCCGTAGCCTGCGCTGCGTCCGCGCTCCCACCGTGGCCGCAGGCGGCGCGCGAGGCGGCGGGCCCCGGGGGGGCTGCTGGCACTGTTCTCCGCCAGTGCGGCTGGAACTGTCCTGCTCGGAGAACGTTTCTTCCCGGAAAGGGCGCGGGCCCAGGATTCTCTTTCACAGGGGGCGGCACAGAGGGGGGTGATGACTAGGGAGGGTGGATATCATGGCGTGGGCCATGATATTTCCCTACATTCCATGGCGTCTCTTCTTATTTCATTACGTCCCTGGCTCCCCCCCCTGGGCCGCGCACATGTCGCCGGCCATGATTGGCGCCCCCCCTCTTGCACGCCCCCTTATTGGCCGCCCCCGACTGTAGGGGGCCACGTGCGAACCCTACCCCTACCCCCCACGATTTCTGAGGGGGAGGGTGGGGTTCACTCTGTCCAGGAGCTCCAGAGCGAAGTGAACCCCGCCCTCCCCCTCAGAAATCGTGGGAGGTAGGGGTAGGGCTCGCACGTGGCCCCCTATTTTAGATGTTTGCCCCCGGTTTCGACGGCTGTAGGGCTGGCGAACTTGTTTGCGATGAATGACGAGGTCGCCCAGGGCAGGCGAACTCATTTTTGAGCATGTCTCGAGCGAGATGCTTGTTTTCAAGAATTTGTTGAGGATGTCTCGAGCGAAGCGCTTGTTTTGTATTACATTTTGTCCTCTCCTGGGGGCCAGAATTCAGAGGATCTCTCAAGTGATATGCTTGTTTTCACGTGCCCAGGTCTTGAGGATGTCTCGAGCGAGACGCTTGGTTTCACGCGTCTAGGAGGCCATCTCGGGCTATCTAAAACCCTCATAGGGCTATCTTGGGCCCTCTTGGACGCTCTAATCCCTCGCGGGGGAGCCCGTCCAGACCCAGGGAGTGGGGGGGAGGTAAACCTCCCGAGCAGGGAAAGGAAGGAGGCTGAAAACGGAAACGCTCTAGACCGCCTGCGCCCAGAGGGCTGGTGGGATTCAGTTCGGTCAGGATTCGGATGCCTAGGGTGACTTGGTCCACAACATTATAGAGCACAACGCAAGTCATCGCGGCATGAAGCATTTCACGCAGCACAGCACATTACAGACCTTTTCCTGACGCACCAGGGTGGGACGAACATGAACGAATGTGGGTTTCTAGCGCCCCAAAGCGGGGCACGCGTGACAAAACTTGTGTTCAAAGCGTCCCAGATCAGGGCAAGCGTGAAAACACTTGTATTCCTAACGCCCCAAAGCGGGACAAACGTGAAAACGCATGGGCTCTTCAGGCCCCAGAGCGGGACAAACGTGAAACCGAGTGGGTTCACTACGCCCCAGAACGAGACAAAAGTGAAGACGCATTGGTTCCTGACGCTCCAAGGCGGGACAAACGTCAAAACACATGGGGTCCTCACGTCCCACAGCGGGACGGTGTATGCCCCCACCCCCTTTCGCTGCGTTCCCTGGCTCGTCCTCTGTTGCTTTGCCTGGCTTCTCCCCTGGTGCTCTCCCTCCCCGTTCCGTGGCGCGTTCTTTGCCGCGTCTTCTGACGCGTCCTTTGGCGCATCCCCTACTGCCCTGCGCCCCGTGTCGTCTCGTCCCGCTTCGGAACTGAATCGGATCTTGAGCTCGAGCCGACTGAACGCCCCACACGCTTCGACTGCAACCAGCTCTGGACCAGCTATTCGTTCAGGCAGCTCGGGCCTAAGATCCAGATCAGTTCGGTCAGGATTTTGATGCCTAGGTCGACTCGATCCACAACATTATAGAGCACAACGCAAGTCATCGTGGCATGATACGTGTGATTTCAGCACGGCACAGCGCAGTACAATCTTTGGCACGGTACATCACGATCGATACCGCCGGCGTTGCAGTTGCCTGTCGCCCAATCAGGGGTCTTGAAAAGGTAGCCATGTCTCGCTCTTCTAAATTCCTTTCCGGGTTCGTGGATCGATCCATGTTGGCTTTGTTGCTTGTACCGTGAGGGGAAAGCGACGCGACTCTGCTCCAATCCTCCCTCCCTGCATTCGCTCCCTCCCTTTGGACAGACATCGATTGGGGTGCCAGGAAGAAAAGGGCAGGAGCCCCGCCATCAGAGAATATTCTTTCCCGCGCTGCAGGGGTGCCCTGATCCGGAGGACGACGATTATCCACGTGCACCGGTCCTGGTCAGGCGCACTCTGTGCCGAGGATTGGTAGTTGCACCCCTGGGGCGCGACCATGAGGGCGTATATCTAGGCCTCCCAGATGGGGTCCGAGTAGATGGGGTCAGTGGATCGCGCCGCATCGCCGATGCATCGCCAATGCGGCTCGATGTGGAGCCCGATTAGCTTCACGTCGACGTCGCCGATGCATCGCCCACGTCGACGATGCATCGCCAGTGCATCGCCGATGCATCGCCGATGCATCGCCGATGCATCGCCGATGCATCGCCGATTCATCGCCGATGTATCGGTGATGCGGCTCGATCCTCCGACCCCATCTACTCCGACCCCATCCAGGAGGCCTCTAGCAGTATCGCCGATCCTGGGCGTGAGGCTCGCCTAGCCAGCACTGATGCATCCCGGAGCCATCCAGAGAGCCCCCGAGGCGGGCGGAAATGCCCAGAGTCGGGTGTTGCTAGACGCGCCCCTGGCCCAAGGTGCCCGCAGGATTTCCAGGGAGGCTCCAGCGGCCTCCAGAGTGCCCCTCACGAGGCCCAGGGGGCCCCAGGGGGGCTCCAAGATGGAGCGAAGAGCTGGAGGCACCCTGGGCCAGCCCCCGACAGAGGCCTCCGCCAGAGACCCAGAGAGCGTACTCCAGTCTTCTTCCCGGGCCCGGGGCAGGCCTGGTGCGTGTCGGTGCACGTGGACAGTCGGCGCGCCCCTCCCGGCGGACTTCTGCGGCGGGCCACTCCAGTAGCTCAATATTCCCGAGTTCCTGTCCTCTCGGAGGAGTTGCCTGCATTTACGCGACGGCGTGCACTAGAGGCTGAGGCCGACGCGAGCAATTTTTTGTCAAGCATGTACAGTCGCCGAGACGCGTGCTCCGCATGCTTCGAAGTACGTTCTGAGCCACTGCGCTCTTCGAGCAGCCTCCTACCACGTCGTGGAGAAGGGGCGCCCTGTTCTTCAACGATCGATGGGCGCTCTTGCTCCTCGTGGGGCCTGAGCCTGGGCGTGAGCAGGCGTGTTGGCAATCACCTCGATCGCCTCTGTAAAACCGGCTTTGGAGGCAGCTCTGCCTTCCAACCGTTCTTACCGAGCATGGGCACGGGCATGCACGCCGATCGCCTGCCTCCTCCGGCCGCCGCCCGCCGAGCCGAGCTTTGCCGAGGACCTGATGGGCGCCGTCCGCCAGGCCGACGCAGGACCGCGGTGCGTGCCGTGGTCGGGGGCGATAGGATGGGCTCATCGCGGGGGGGGGGGATCGAGTCGTAGGGGGCCACGTGCGAGCCCTACTCCCACCCCCCACGATTTCGCAGGGGGAGGGTGGGGTTCACTTCGCTCGGGAGCTCCCGAGCGAAGTGAACCCTGCCCTCCCCCTCCGAAATCGTGGGGGCTAGGGGGTAGCCAGGGGTTGTCGGGTGGGAGGCCCCAAGAACTGCGCTCTCGCAGGGTGGGGGTGCCGGGGCGTGGCGGGGGGCAGGGTGGAGGGTATCGGTAGGTTCCGGCGAAGAAATTCTCGTGTTGGGAGTCTCGAGAATTTCGCTCTCGCGGGGTGGAGGTGCCCAGGCGTAGTGGGGGGCATGGTGGAGGGTTTCGGCCAGACATTTTCGGGTTAGGGGTTCCGAGGACGAAGCTCTCGTGAGGTGAAGGTGCTTGGGCGTGGTGGAGGGCGTGGTTGAGAATGTCGGTAGGTTTCGGGCGCGAAGTTGTCGGGTGGGGGCCCCAAAAACGGAGTTCTCGTGAGGGCAGGTCTCGTGGCGCATCGCCCTGGCATATTGCGCGGCGCGCTGGCACGTCACCCAGCGCCTTCACTGGCGCGTTCAGTGGCGCGTCCCCTGGCGCGTCCACTGGCGCGCCACTGTGCGGCGCGGCGCAGCGCAGAGCAACGCGACGAAGCCCCTGGCACAGAGTCGCCACCCTTGGTATTTCCAGCATTGCCGCGGCCCACCGCCCAATTGAGGTGCTCGGAAACGCTCCCAGTCTTCGCAGTTCAAATTCTTGGAGCAGCTTACAGCTCACCTGATGCGCCGCTTAAGCAGCTTAGGCAGTTTAGGTGCGCGGCTTTAGGTTGCTCCTGTTGTCAATTAGTAGGCCCGCGCCCCGGACTTGCGACTCGCCGCTTGCACTCTCGCCCGCGGCCGCGACCAAACAAGTATCCCCACCAGCCCATCCAGAATTGATTGCCAGCTTTCTTGAGGCCTCTTTGGAGGCTATCTTGAGCCATGCTCGGCTAGAGGCTGTTGGAGGCTATCTTGAGCCATGCTCGGCTGTCTTGGGCCATCTTGAGGCTGTCTTGAGGCCTTCTTGGGGCCCTCTTGAGGATCTTTTGGGGGAGTCTTGGAGCCCTCTTGGGGCTCTTTGGGTGGTCTGGGAGGCCTCTTGGGGCCGTCTTGGGCACCATGGCTCAAAAAGAGGGGGGGGAGAAATTCGGCCCCCCCCTCGGAGGCTCTCAAACTGCATCTTGGGGCACTCTTGGAGCGCTCTTGGGCGCCTCTTGGGCGATCTTGGGGCCGTCTTCGGCCTTCTTGGGCCTCTCTTGGGCCTCTTTTGGGCCATCTTGGGGCCATCTTGAGGCTTCCAAAGCCCATCGGAAGCGAAAAGGCGATAATGCCAAAAACATTGATATTCCCTAGGCTTTTGAAAGGTTTTGGCATCTTGGAGGGCGCCGTGGAGGGCTCGAAGGGCACTTGGATCCGTCTTGGGGCTGTCTTGGGGCCTCTTGGGGGTATGTCGGAGGCTATCTTGACCGATCTTGAAGTAGCATGGGCCATCTTGGAGGCCATCTTGCGACTTCGAAGCCCTCTTGGAGCAATCTTGGGCCATCTTGGACGCTCTAACGCCTCGGTACCCCCCCCCTTCCTGGCCAAGGGGAGGGGGTAGGGGGAGGGTTTTCAGTGGAAGGGAACATAAAAAACGCGTTATACCACCTAAGCCCAGAGGGCTGGTGGGACTCCCTTTCCAGGGTCGTGGGTCGATCATGTTTGACGACGACGGCGACGACGATGACGGCCGCTTTGGCAACGACGGCGACGGCGACGACGACGATGAAGGCTTGGGCGATTCCGACGGCGACGATTTCAGCGACGACGGCGGTGGCGACAACGACGACGACGACGACGACGACGACGGCGTTGACGACAACGACGACGATGGCTTTCACGACGACGACAGCGGCTTTGACGACGACGGCTTCGACGACGACGAAGGCCGCTTGGACGACGACGACAGCTTTGTCGACGACGACGACGACGACGGCTTTCACGACGATGGCTTTGACGATCGCGGTCATGACGACGGCTTTGACGACGTCGACGTCGATGGTTCTGACGACGACGACTGCGCGGCGATGATTACGACGACGGCTTTCACGACCAACGCGTCGAGGATGACGACGGCTCTGACGACGACGGCGGCCCGACGACGACGACCGCTATGACGACGAAAACTTTGACGACGACAACGACGGCGACGACGACAGTGACGGCTTTGACGACGACGGCTGTTTTGACGACGACGACGGCAATCCTGGTGACAACGGCGGCGGCGACGACGACGACGGCTATGATGACGACGACGATGACGACGGCTTTGACGACGACCGTGACGTCGACGGCTCTGACGACGACGGCTTTCACGACGACGACGACACGACTACGATGACCGCTATGACGACGACGAAGGCTTGGACGAGGACGACGACAACGACGGCGGCGGCGACGACGACGACGTTGGCGGCAGCTTTGACGACGATGGTGACGACGGCGGCGACGGCGATGACGACGTCGACGCCTTTGACGACGACGACAATCCCGATGACGCCTGTGGCGGCGACGACGACGGCAACAACGGCTTCGACGACGACGCTGACGACGGCTTTGGCGACGACCGGGATGTCGACGGCTTTGACGACGACGGCTTTGACGGCGACGGCGATGACGATGACGACGACGACGGCGACGGCTTGGACGACGACGACGACGTCTTTGACGGTGGCGACGATGACGACGACGACGACGACGGCTGTGGCGACGAAAATGTTGACGGCGGCTCTGGCGACGAACGCAACGTCGACGGCTTTGACGATGGCGACGGCGATGACGATGATGACGACGACGACGGCTTGGATGACGACGACGACGACGACGACGACGACGGCTTTGACGACGGGGACAACGACGACGACGACGGCTTTCTGACGACGACGACGGGTTTGACGACGACGGCCGTCTGAAGATAACGACGACGACGACGACGTTGACGACGGCTTCGACGACGACGGATTTGAGGACGACGACGATGAGACAGCTTTGACGGTCGACGACGGCTTCTAACGCGACGACGGCGTTGGCGACGACTACGACGCCGGCTTTGACGACAACGACGACGGTTTTGACGACGACGTTGACGACGACGGCTCTGGCGACAACGACGACGACCGCTTCGACGACGACGACGCCTGCGTTGACGACGACGGCGACGACGAAGTCCGCTTTTACGACCACGACGACCCCGGCGACGACGGCTTTCACGACGATGCCGGCGACGATTTTGACGACGACGGCGTCGACGATGACGACTGCGTTGACGTCGACGACGATTCGGACGACTCGGACGACTCGGACGACTCGGACAACTTGGACGACGACGACGACAACGACGACGACGACGACGACGACGACGACGACGACGACGACGACGACGACGACGACGACGACGACGACGACGACGACGACGACGACGAGCGCGGCGGCCGCCGCAGATTTGTCGCCGGCGACGTCGAGACGGCTTCGCCGCACGCCGCCCGCGGGCGGTTCGCGGCCCCTCAGGAGGTGGCTCGGAGGCCGACCGGTCGCTGCTGCGGGACGTGTTAGGCACGGGGCGGGGATGGGCGGAGGCCGCGGCGGCGGCGTCGACGGTGGCGGCTGTTGCGGCACTGGCGGCGGCTGCGCTGGCGGCGCGGCGGCTGCGCCAGGCGTTGTCGTTTGGGGCTTGGCGGCTGCGCTGGCGGCGTTGGCGACGGCTGCGCTGGCGGCGCAGGGGGCGGTCGTCCAGGAGGCGAGGGGCATCTCGGAAAGGCTCGGCCGGCCTGGCGGGGTGTCCTGGAACGTCTGGAAACTTTTTGGAGTTTGTGTGACGTTTCAGAACCTTTCGGGAGGTGTTAGGAGGTGGGACGCGGGAGGCAGGGTGGAGGAGGGAGAGTCAGGATGCATGAGGACTAGTATGATGAGGGTGATGATGACGATGATGATGATGATGATGATGATGATGATGATGATGATGATGATGATGATGATGATGATGATGATGATGATGATGATGATGATGCTGATGATGATGATGATGATGATGATGATGATGATGATGATGATGATGATGAGATATACTTGGAAGAAGATGAGGAGAGGGAGGATGAGGAGGAGGAAAGGGAGGAAGAGCATGAACAGGAGGAGGAGGAGGCTCCTCCTCGTAAGCTGAGTATTTCTTGAAGGATGCCCAGTGGAAAGTTTCGGGTCCCTTGGGCTGCCGTGGTGGAAATCCAGCGCTCTTTGGAATTCGCATCGACGACCACATATTCGGAGTCAAGCGCGCAGATGGATAATATACAGTGAACTTCAGAGAGGATCACCTTCCATGTATGTAGCTGGTGCAAGCTTCGAGAACATGTTGGCGGCGCTGGAGGAGAGCACGATTTTGGAAATGAACCGCCCTCCGTGTAACAGCTCGACATCTGGACGTCTGCGCCCTCTGTCGCCAGCCCCCAATGCTGAGCCATCTTTTGGCTATGCTGGGAAAGTGTTGGGGTCTCTCGGACCATGTTGGGGCTGTCTTGGGAAATCCTCTGGAGCTTTTCACTTCCTCCTCCTCCTCCTTGCATTGGTCTTGAAATCCACTTGGCGCCCTCCTGGGGTCTTCTTGAGAGCTTCTTGGGGGCTTTTTCCTGGAAAGGTCTCCAGCCCAGGTTTTTTTTTTCGTGTGGCATTGTCCCCGGGTGCCATAATGGGGGTGGGCCAGCGCTTTGTATTTTGACATGGGTTCTGGTCGCTGGTGGGCCGAACCCACGTGTAGGGTTCCTTTCGCTTGCGAGCTCAAATCAGGTGTTTGTTTGCCCGTGCTTGTGACACGTGTTCCTTTTCGTCAGTGGGCTCGAGCTGTGCGTTTTTGCATGGGCTCCTTTTCGCCCGTGGGCCCAGACCATGTGTTTGCACACGGGCTCTTGTCACCCGTGGGCGCACGTCACATGGTTTTGCATGGGTTCCTTTCGCCTGTGAGCTCAAATCATGTGCTATTGCATGGGTTCCCTCCGCGCGCGCGCGTGTCCACCTCTGGGAAGCCCCAGGAGGTCCCAGGAGGCCCCAGGGGGCCCCAGGAAGGCCCAGGAGGTCCCCGGAGGTCCCCGGAGGTCCGAGGAGGCCCCAAGAGCCCCAACCGTTTTTTTTGCATCGGTTCCCTTCGCACGTGAGCGCCCAAGCCGTTTTTTTTGTTTTTGTTTTTTTTGTCTTTGTTTTTTTTCAGCAGTTCTTTTTGCCCGTGCGCCAACACCGTGTATTTTTACATGGGTTCCTTCTCGCCCGTGAGCTCAAACCATGTATTTATACACATGGGTTCCTCTCGCTCGTGGGCGCAAATCATGTGCTTCTGCATGGGTTCTTTCCGCCCGTGATCCCATATCCTGTGTTTTTTGCATGGCCCCTGTCAGTTTCGTGGCGCGTCCCCTGACGCGCTGGCCCGTCTCGTGGCGCGTCCCTTGCGACGTCCGCCCCCTGGCACGCCCCTCGGCGCGTCCCCTGGCTCGTCCTCTGTCGCGTTACCTGGCTTGCCCCCTGGCGCTTCTCCCGCCCGTTCAGTGGTGCGTCGCTTGCCAGGTTCCCTGGCTCGTCCAAAGCCACGTCCCCTTGGGCGTCCTTTGGGACGTGCCTAGGCATGACGTCCCCTGGCACACTCCACGGCACGCACCTTCGCACGTCCCGTGGCAGGTCCTGACACGTCCACGGCATGTCCCTTGGCACGTTCCCTGTCGCATCCTCCAGTGCGCCCTTGGCACGTCCCGTGGCGCGTGCATGCGCCCTGCGCCCCGTGTCGTCCCGTCCCGCTTCGGATCTTAGTCGGATCTTGAGCTCGAGCTGAGTAAGCGTTCCACACGTATCGATTGCAACCAGCTCTCGGCCAGCTATGCTTATGCGCTCAGGCAGCTCGAGCTTAAGACCCAGATCAGTTCGGTCAGGATTCGGATGCTCAGGACGGCTTGATTCACAAAGCTATGGAGCACAAAGCAATTCACCGTGGCATGACACACCTCAATTCAGAACGGCAGAGTACAGCACAACCCTTGGCACGGTACATTACGATCGGTACTTTTAGTATCGCAATGCCCGTCTCCCAATCAGGTGTTTTGAGCACGTTGCCACGTCTCGCATTTCTAAGTTCTTTTCCTGATTCGTGGGTTGATCATGTTTGGGCCTCTTTGGGGATTTTGGGGGTTCTTGGGGACCTTTGGGCTGGTGCCCTCTTGGGCCGTTCTTGGGGCCCTCTTGGACCGTCTTGGGGTTTCTTAGCTGTTTTACGGGTCTTTTGGGGCATTCTTGAGGCCCTCTTGGGCCGTCTTGGGGCTGCCTTGGGGTCCCATTCCGCTATCTTGGGGCCATCTGGGGGCTCTCTCAGGGTTGACAGATTCCGACCAGCTACACCAGAACCCCCCCCAAAGGAAAAGTATTTCAATTGCATGAGAAAACGTACCACGCAGAAGTGCCAGTACGAGAAATGTGCCGTGCAGAGGTACGAAGTGCAGAAGTTCAGACATCCAAAGTGTGGTGAACGTGTGTGAAAGAAAGAGAGAGAGAGAGAGAGAGTTATATACGTTTGTCATACTTGTTTCGCACTTCGTATTTTTTCATAACCTTATCTTTTTCTGTATCTTCGATGTGCGTTCGTACTTTCCTCGTACATTATCTCACTTTTTTGAACTTCGGATGTGCCTTCGTACTTGTTTCGTATTTGTTTCATGCCCGTACTTCCGCGTTACACATGTTTAACACCTGCGTTTCGCGGGCCTCGCCTGCCTCGTTCTTTCGATCCGTACTCATTGTACACTCGTGCTATCGTGCCATACGCGTACTTGTACTGTTTCCTTACTTTGCCAACATCGAGGATTTCCTGGTCTAGCCAGCCTGAGGCTGGCTGGTAAGAGGCCCCTAAGAATACGAGAAACGAAGCGTTTCTCATAACCTTAGGAGTCTCTTGTGCCGTCTTGGAGCAGTCTTGGAGGCATCTTGGGCCGTCTGGGACTGCGGGCGGCCCGGGAAGGCGAGAATGCGGGAATCCTTCAATCGCCCGAGCCACATCAATCATTTTGGCATCCGGAGGCTTCCTATTCGAATCCTCTTGGGCCCTCTTGGGGCGTCTTTGGGGCCTCTTTGGCCTTCTTGAGGCCATCTTGGTGCGTTTTGGGCACATCTTCGGCCGTCTTGGGCTCACGAGGACCCCTTTTGGAGACTCCTGTGACCGTCTTCGAGGCCTGTGGGGCCCTCTGGGTCGCGCCGTGGCGTCTCCATGGGAACCCTGGGGCTTCAAGAGCGGGCAGGGATGTGAGCCCACCCCCTAGGTTTTGCTGGCGCCGCCGCCCACCACCAGAAGATAGTCACATGGATGCGCAAGAGCCAACAATCTAAAGGCACCACAAAGAGCACAAGACAGCAGTTCAGCAGGATCCTTCGCAGCCGTGCACCCCCGAAGGGGCGGACGGATTGCCAATTGACAGCTCCAGTCAACCATGAGGGAGCAGGAGCATCAGGCGAGAGCCATACTTGGAAAAGGGACCCCCCATGTGTCTAGCCCTTGGATATTGCAGCCTTAAGGAACGTGGACCACGAGTAAGTCGCAGGCGAAATCCAGATGTTTAATTCGACCC
This sequence comes from Prorocentrum cordatum, assembly GCA_963575745.1. Lineage (NCBI taxonomy): Eukaryota > Dinophyceae > Prorocentrales > Prorocentraceae > Prorocentrum > Prorocentrum cordatum. The sequence goes on from CAUYUJ010016123.1 coordinate 190,092, forward strand.
GCCCTCCAGCCGTGTATCGATTCGAGCATTCTCAAACAGGCGTGCGCGGCGTGGAATCGGGAGTCAGGTTTCGGCAGCGGCCCGTCCCTCGTCCGTGGCACTGTTGGGAGCGAGGTGCATGAGGACCAACAGGAGGAGGAGGAGGATGAGGAGGAGGAGGGGGAGGGGGAGGGGGAGGGGGAGGGGAAGGAGCAGGAGGAGGAAGACGAGGAGGAGGAGGAGTATGAGGAGGAGAAGGTGGAATAATAAGAATAAGCATACATAAAGTAATGATAACAGTTTAAAATACTAATAATAAGAAGACTAGTAAGACGAATGTTAGTAATAAACACTTTCATATTATTACGAATAAGAAGAATAATCACACTACTAAGAATATTAGTAAATAGCCTGATACCAATAAGAGGAATACTAGTAATAATGATACCACGAAGAAGACACATAGCAATACTAAGAGGACGAGTACTAATGATACTAAGCATAATCATATTAATAATGAGAATTATACGAATACGAATATTAATACAACGACGAACAATACGACTAAGACGAGTAACATAAAGACGAGGGGGAGGAGGAGGAGGCGGAGGCGGAGGCGGATGAGGATGATTAGCAGGAGCGGGAGGAGGGGGAGGAGCAGGAGGAGGAGGAGATGGAGGAGGAGGAAGAGGAGGATGTGGAGGAGGAGGAGGCGGCGGAGGAGGAGGAGGAAGAGGAAGGGGAGGAGGAGGACGAGGAGGATGATGGAGAAGGAGGAGGAGGATAATGGATGATGATGATGCTGATGATGATGATGATGATGCTGATGCTGATGATGATGATGATGATGAGGATGATGATGATGTTGATGATGATGCTATGCTGATGCTGATGCTGATGCTGATGCTGATGCTGATGCTGATGAGGATGAGGATGAGGATGAGGATGAGGATGAGGATGAGGATAGAGATGAGGATGAGGCGGAGGATGCGGAGAAGGACGAGGAGGAGGAGTATGAGGAGGATCAGCATGGGGATCAGGACGAGGATTATGATACTGATGCTGATGATGATACTGGCGGTGCTGATGGTGACGATACTGATGATGAGGATGCTGCTGCTGCTGCTGCTGATGATGATGATGCTGATGGCGACGACGGCGATGACGACGATGATGATGCTGATGATAACGATGCTGCTGATGACGATGACGATGCTGATGATGCTGATGATGCTGATGATGATGTTGATGATGACGATGTTGCTGCTGCTGTTAGCGCTGCCGATGCTGGTGACGATGCCGACGACGATGATGCTGATGCTGATGATGATGCTAATGCTGATTGTGATGATGATTCTGATGACGATTAGATCCCGATGATGCTGACGCTGATGATGATGCTGCTGCTGTTGAATATGATGCTGACGGTGATGCTAATACCGATGGTGACGATGATGATGCTTGTTATGATGGTGGCGATGATGATGTTGGTGATGATGATGATGCTGAGGCTGATTATGCTGATGATGCTGATGATGCTGCTGCATATGATGATGACGATGATGATGATGCTTATGGTGATGAAGATGTTGGTGGTGGTGATGATGATGCTGATGATGACCACGCCGATAACGATGATGATGACGATGCTGCTGATGAGGCTGATGCGGATGATGATGCTGATGATGCTGATGATGGTGATGGCGATGACGATGCTGATGATGCTGCTGATGATGCTGATGACGATTCCGTTTGTGATGATGAGGTTGATTATTCTGATGTTGCTCTTGCAGATGATGGTGTTGGTGGTGATGGTGGCGGTGGTTATGATGATGTTGCTGCAGGTGATGTTGATGCTGATGCTGATGATGCTGATGCTGCTGATGATGTTGATGCTGATGCTGCTGGTGCTGCTGCTGCCGCTGCGGATGCTGATGATGATGCTGATGACGATGCCGATGATGGTGCTGTTGAAGATGATGATGATGCTGATGCTGCTGCTGATGATGATGCTGATGCTGATGACGTTGACGATGGCGACGATCACGACGCTGCTGATGCTGATGATGCTGATAATGGTGATGATTGTTGATGATACTGACGATGGTTATGATGCTGATGATGGTGCCGATGATGACGATGCTGATGAGGATGATGATGACGATGATGATGATGAAGATGTTGATGATGCTTATTAGGATTGTGGTGAGGATAATGGTGATGATGATGATGACGATACTGTTGATGCTGATGCAAATGCTGCTGATGATACTGATACTGATGACGATGTTGCTGCTGCTGCTGGTGCTGCCGATGCTGGCTGGTGACGATGCCGATGATGATGATGACGATGATGCTGATGCTGATGCTGATGCTCATGATGATGATGATAATGATGATGATGATGATGATGATGATGATGATGATGCTGACGATGCTGCTGCTGATAATGATGATGACGATGATGATCATGATGCCGATGCTGGTGCTGATGATGACGATGACGATGACGATGACGATGATGATGATGATGCTGATGATGATGATGATGCTTATCATGGTGGTGATGTTCCTGATGCTGACGATGATGCTGCTGATGCTGCTGCTGATGATGATGACGATGACGACGACGATGGCGGTGACGATGACGACGATGCTGATGCTGATGCTGATGCTGATGATGATGATGCTGGTGGTGATGATGATGAGGATGATGATGATGCTGTTGATGGTGATGATGCTGATGATGATGATGATGAAGCTGATGGGGTTGATAATGACTGTGCTGATGGTGATGGTGATGATGATGATGATGATGATGATGATGACTATGTTGACCATCATGATGATGATGATGCTGATGCTGATGCAGATGCTGCTCAGGATGATGATGATGATGATGATGATGATGATGATGATGATGATGATGATGATGATGATGATGATGATGATGATGATGATGATGATGATGATGATGATGATGATGCTGATCATGGCCGTGTTTGCACATCTCATCTTCAGTGGAACCGAAGGCCGTCGTGGTCACGCATCTTCGCCGCGACCGCGTCGGCTCAAGTCTTTTTCTGGAGGGCGAGGCCTCCGCCCGGATGCGCCTTGGCTCCGGGTTCGGCCTCCCGCTTGCAAGCAACGCCATTCTCCCGTACCTGGCGCGCTGGTGGCTGCAGCCTGCCGTGCCCGCGGCTCCCGTCGCGCCTGCGGCAGCGGCGGCCTTCCCGCCTGAGGAGGCGGGCCCGTTCCCGGCGCCGGCGCCGGGCGAGGCCGCTGGGGTCAGGTGCCGCTGGCTGACTGCCTGGCGGCCGCCTTGGACGCGAGGGAGGCCGCGCGCGCGTGCCCCCCGCCCTGCCCGCAGTGCCCCGTCTGCGACGCGGGCAGCGGGCCGCGGCCTTCCCTGGCGTGGGAGGCGACGCTCTACGTCTTGCTGCTGCTGGCCCCCGGGCTCCTGCGCTGGGGGCTCTCGCTGGCTGCGGCGGCGGCCCGACTCCCTTGCCGGGGCCGCGCTCGGCGGCCCGCTCTGGACGGTGACTTCCACGTGAACGCGCAGCAGCCTGTGCGTGTGGACTCGCCTGACCGACGCGGGCAGCGGATTTGCGGGCTGGGCCGCTTCTCATGGTCTCGGTCGGCGATGAGATTTGGATTGAGTGCGACGAACCTGGGCCGCGGCTCGCGCACAAGAGCATCGTTGTGGCGGTGTCCTCCCGAGGGCTCGAGCACTACGCGTGCTCACGCCCGACTTCGATGTCTACGTCGAGGAGTGTCACGCGGGGAACGCGGACATCCGCAACTGGTGGAAGGAGTGGGGCCGTGCCGCGGCCCCGCAGGGTGCCGTCATACCTCCTGGGTTGCGACGGTACGACTTCGCCGCCATGTCGACGGTCGCGCAGCTGGCCCAGGCCTTCGCGCTCGGGACCGCGAAGATGGCGGAGCACGAGCGCGACCTTGGCGGGGGTCTTCTGCTGCTGCCCCCACTCCGGGCGCTGCTGGTGGTGGCGGCCTGCCTGCTCCCCCTGTGGCCGCAGGTGGCGCGCCCCTGAGAGGCGGCATCGCCGCGGGCGCGCCCGCGGCAGCCGCCGGCGCCGCCGACGCCGCCGCCGCCCCTGCTCCGGCAGCCGCTGGCGGCGCGGCGGGCGCCCCAGCCGCTGGAGGCGGGCTCGCGGGGCTTGCTGCCTTGGTTGCCGCTGCCCCCGCCGCTGGTGGAGATGGCGTCGCTGCTGCAGCCCCCGCGTCTCCCGACGGCGCTGCTGCCCCAGGGCCAGAGGACCTGCGGACGCTCGCCACGGCCTGCGACGTGCAGGGCCAACGACATCGATAATTCAGGGACGGCGTGCAGCTCATGCGACCGACGAGTTTCCCCGATCGGCCTGTGCCAGGCCTGTCCACGTACCGCTGGGTCGCGACGTGCCAGGTGGAGAACGGGGACTCGCCGTTGGAATATCATCTCGCCTGGAAGGCGGCTTTGGGATCCACAGTGCCGGTTGACGATCCCATCGTCTCAATGCATCGCGAGTTTTCTAGGATCATGCAGGTCGCCCAGTCGCGCGACCAGCTCGACGGGTCGAACCTGGCTTCCATGGGGCCTGTCGCGCGGCAGCTCCAGCTCTGCGAAGAGCGGTAGAAGGACAAGTTGGTTTCCTCATGGTCGCCCGGTAGCGGCGGTGACGAGCAGTTTTTCTTCACGGGGATGCAGTCCACCAGAGGGCTCATGGTCTGCCCCGTCCTGTCCGAGTGGATCTCGAAGCAGCTGGCCGCCGAGTCGGCCATCGCGAAGGAGCGCCGCAAGGCGCGCGAGGAGCGGCAGCTGCTCCACCCGCCCGCTGGTGGCCGCGGCGGTGGACAGGGCAGCGGCGCTGGCAAGGCTGCGAAGTCCTAGCCGGCGCCCAACGGCGTTTGCGCAGCGGTCGCCAGGACCTCGGCCATCCTGGAGGGCCCCCCTCTGGCCCCTCGCTCCTGACAGCCCATGGCTGTCAGTCGTCGGCGAAACGCCCTTCCCCTTCCTCTCCTGCCTCGCAAAGTTCCCCCAGATGCTGGCGGTCGCGGCGGTGCTCTGGCTCGAATCGACTGGGCCGACGACGGCGTCGAGGCGATCAGCCGGCTTGGTGGGGGCGGGGCGCCGCCGACTCGGAAGCGCCCTTCAGTTTTTCAGCAGCGGTCGCTCGACTGCATTGCTGCGCAGTGTGTCAAGTTCGGCGGCCCGCCAGCCGACGTATCCCGCCCCAGTTCGCTCTCCGACCTCTGCCCCAGCTGCCCACTCTACTCCGCGGGGCGTGGCAACATGGTCTCCTGCAGCAAGGACCTGGTGTCCTGGCCTTCTGGCGGCTCGGCGCCTGTTGCGCTGCGTGGCGCCCTTCTGGAGGCCGACCGCTTGTGGCTGCAGGGTTGGAAGGCCCACATGCTTCGCCCACCTGATGAAGCAGCGGCCCTTCGACGAGATCTCGGACTCTCTCTACCCTGCATTGATCCCAAGCTTCGACGCCCTGCCGCCTACGGCGAGTTCGTCAGTGAGCTCCTGGGCAGAGGCATGCTGCGCCTTTCTCCAGCTCGTGGCCGTCGCGGGCTCCCGGTGGTCTTCGTGGTCGCCAAGAAGTCGGGCCAGCAGCGGCTCATCTTCGACGCCCGCGTCTGCAACGCGCGCTTCAGGTCACCTCCCTGCGCCGAGCTGCCCGGCGGCAGCACCTTTCGCGCGTGGAGACGCAGGGCGGCGGCGACGCGTGGTTCAGCAGCGGGGACATCTCCAACGCCTTCTGCGCCATGCAGGTCCCCGAGGGCCTCTGTGAGTACTTCACTCTGCCACCTGTTCGCGCTGGGCTTGCTGGCATTTCTGAGCTCGACGGCGTCGCGATCCACGAGTCCGAGTGGTTGCTCCCCGAGCTCGCCATCCTGCCGATGGGCTGGTCTTGGGCGCTGCACCTCTGCCAGTGCGTCTCGGAGGCCGCGCTCGCCCGTGCCCGCGTCGGCCCCGCGCGGCAGGTCCGCGACCGCAGCCGCGGCGTGGCCCTTGCACCCCAGCTGCCTGTCGCGGGCGCCGCGTACGTTGACAACAACCTCGTCGCGGGCTCGCAGCGGGCCACGGTTCAGTCCGTGGGCCGCAAGGTTGAGCGGGGGCTCTCCTTCCTCGGCTTTGTCGTCCACGAGCAGGTTGAGGCAACCCGGCCGACTGGCTTCGTGGGGCTCGAGCTCGACGGGCATCACCGCTCGGTGTGGGTTTCTGCGCGCCGAGCCTGGCGGCTCCGCTTCGCCGTCGAGGAGCTGCTCCGATGGCCGAAGGTTCGCGGGTCCATCCTGGAGATTGTCGTGGGCCACTGCGCGGGTCATGCTGCCCAACAGGTGCTCCCTGGCCATCTTCGATGCGCCTCCGCGAAGGGCGAGCCGATGCCGCTCTGGCCGTCGGTGCGGCGCGAGCTCTGGCATGTCCGCTCGCTGCTGCCGCTCTTCGTCGTCTTCGCCAGCGCGGACTGGCACGACGAGGTCACCGCCAGCGAAGCCTCGGGCTGGGGCTGCGGGGTCTGCCGCCGCCGCTGCGACCGCGACGTGGTGGCCGAGATCGGCCGCGCGGCCGGGGGGTGGCGATGTCTCTTCGAGGAGTCAGCTCGCGCGCGCGACCACGCCCTGGGGCTTGGCTCCCCTGGCGCTGTGCTTCGTTTTTGGCAGCCTGCCGACGGGCGAGGCCAAGAACTGGGACAAGTCCTTCGGCGAGTTCGACCCTAACCTCCTCACCGAGGACGGCCGGGCCATCGCGCACTCGTTCCCGTGGAGGGACTCCTTCGACATCTACCGGGCGGAGGGGCTCGCCGTCGCGTCCACGCTGCGCCGCCAGCTCAGGGCAGCGGGCGCCTTCGGGAAGAGGATCGTGTGCCTGGTCGACAACATGCCACTCGCCCTTGCCATCGGGAAAGGCCGATGGGGCCTCGCCGCAGCAGCGCAGCGTCCTCCGGGAGATCTGCGCGTACTCCCTGGCCTGCAGGCTCCGCGTCTTTGCCGGGTGGGCCCGCGGCGAGCTCGACCCCGCGGATGCGCCGTCGCGCGGCCTCCGATGCATCGAGTCCGTTGACTCCGGGGTGGCTGCTGCTCTTGGTGGCCGCCTCCATGATCTTCGAGGCTGCCGCGGGAAAGCGGGGGCGCTCGGCGCGGCCCCCGATGCCGACAGGGCGCGCCCCTTTTCTCCAGCCCGCCCCCCTGGCCGCTGGTGCTGGGACCCTGGCGGCCGCCGTCCCGCAAGCGTTATATTCTCGCTACCCGCTAGGTTCTGTAGGTCTGCGACTTCCAAGAACATCCTCCAAAAATCCTCTCCGCCCACCTTGTCACATGCCCCCAAACAATCATCAAAACAAGGTCGTGCGTTTTGAAAAATTACTTATGGTTGCAACGTTCCTTCATTAAGAAGCTCCCCTCTCCTGTCGTGGTCCTGCATTCGGAAACCCCGCTCCATTCACCCCCCCGCCTTTCGTTCACGCGTTCTGAGGCCAGGACTCCAGTGTTAGGGCGGGGATTTACGCGCCCACAGCGAGGGAGAGACTGTAGAGAGCGAGGGAGAGAGAGAGCGAGGGAGACTGTAGAATTGCCCGAACTGTAGAGAGCGAGGGAGAGAGAGAGCAGAAAACAAGTTTCGGCAGCAGAGGCGAGTAGCTTGCCCTTGGTATCCTCCTCACCCTCCTCCGCCGCCGTTTTGAATCAAACGTGCTCTCGGCACGCATTTTGCGTCTCCAAGTTTCACTTCAGACGACGGAGTTCGTCTCGACGGTCTGCGACGCCTCGACCGTCCACTGAGAGATGGATGGCGGCGCCAGGGCCGCCCGCGGCGGGCATCGGCGGCGCGGCCGTCGGCCTGCAGCGCAGACGAGGCGACGTTAGAGTCGCGCAGGAGGCAGCGAGGGAGGCAAAGCGGCGGCGGCGAGAGGCACGAGAGGCCGAGGCGCAGCGTGCTCGTGCATTGTCCGTGCCGCCCGTGGTCGCTGGAGACATGTGCAGCCGCCCCGTGCCGTTCACCAGCCACCCGCTGCTAGCGCACATCGGCGGTCTCAGTTCAGATCCTGAGGTGCAGCGTTTTCGAGATGCATTGCCTGGGCCGTCAGATGTTGCGACTGTGTTGTACGACCCTGCTTCTCGGCCGCTGGCCTTCGCCACGGCATCTTTGCAGTGCGAGAGAACTGGAGTATCGTTGGAGACCTTCCACAAGCATTCTGTGCATTTGAATTGCATGGTCTGGCTCCACGACCGTCTTTACCGTAAGATGTTGGTTGAATCGTGTTGTCGGTCATCAGTCGCCAAGGCGCTCCACGTGATCGATTATGTAGCTTATGACGAGACGCCCCTCCGCTTGCGCCAAGTTGATCGGCCTGGGGGTCTCGTCGCCCCTCCCAGCACTGCGGAGTTCGCCTTGCCTGACTCCTTCCTGAAGCTGCTTCCGTCTTCGCAGACATCGGTGCCAACCAAGATTATGCAAACGCAGCGTCATTGGGGCATCTTGATCAGCAAGGAGGTTCGTGGTGTCACCAAATATCTCATGCTCTACGGGCGAACGTTGTGCCATCTCCAGGCGATGTTGCGTTATGCGCCAGGCACGGTGCTGCGGTGTTTGGAAGAATCAGATTCGATGGGTTTAGCAGATCTTCTCTTTGAGTCCGGAACCCGACTGGTTTCGATCGATCGTCATTTCTCGAACCTGGCCGCGGAGAGGCGCATGCGGACACGGCTTTTCAGCAGAGCGCCATCGATGAGGTCACTTCTCGTACCGTGTCGGCAGCACATGCTTCAAGGCATGAGGATCAAATCAACGTTTCTGTTCGAGGATTGCATTTCGTTCATGATAAATTTGACGTTGTCGCTCATGTCCCCTGGGTGTTTGAAAGTATTTCGGTCCTGCTTGGAACTGTACTTGAGGAAGAAGATTGTGGTCAGGGAGGGTTTCAATTTGCGTGACGTCGAGGCTCGTCGGCATCTTATCTTGAAATGGTTTATCCCGTCAAGCGGGTGCGAATGGACTGTCAGGGTTATTTTAGAAGCACTCGCCACGTGCGACTGGGATGTAAGGCCCTCGGCGGACGAGATCGTGATCTTCATACCGCCTGGCGTCGAATGCGACAAGGAGGTGCTGAAAGAGAAGGCCATTGCTGGGATCTGTCATGCTTTCGCAAACCGTCCTCCGAAGATGTTCATGAGGAGCAAATGGATGGGGGCGGAGGAAGCTACTTGTGCAGTCGCGTTGATGGTTCTGTTCGGTGATTGTTTGATCCCTGTATACGAGAACTTTTGTGCAGTAATGAATGGTAGACCGTCGTCGGATAATGCCCCAATTGGTGCTGGCGTGATCCCAGGTGCTGACGACGGCGGTGGCTGTGCACTCGTTGCTTTCAATGCCGATCGGGCTGCTGCTGGAGGCGACGGTCAGTCTTCTGGAAGTGCCTATCTTTGGGCAAAAGAAAATGCAGCCCGTAGAACACGAGTGTTGGATTATCTGCACCGCAAGGGCGCATCGCCCTGCAGCCAGCTAGTATGCTTGCGGATGATTCTGTCAGTGGTGCAGGGGATGCAGCGTCAGGAATTGTACATTGGCTCTGCGCGGTGGAACCAGCGCGAAGATGCTCGGGCAGCTCGCGAAGCGGTTCGGCAAGACCCTGATCGAGACCGAGACATACGTTTTCTTCAACGTGATTTCTCGGTGTTAGTGCACGCCCGAATGGAAATCGAGAGTAGAGCTTTTCGACAGTTGCGTATCTTGTTCTTCAACAGGGGTGTATGGATTCTCTTGAGGGAGGCTGATTTGGCGAATAATTTGAAAACGCAATGCTTCAAGAGCATGTCTCGCCTGGGCGCGCTCACCGAGAAGCTCATGGCATCCGCTCATGCTGCGCCTCCTTTCAGCCTCTTCTTGTCCATTGACCAGCCGACCTTGGCAAAAGCCTTAAAGGAGAGGCCCGCTTGCCTCCTGGACCGCTGGAGTTATCATTTCATGCAAGAGAATGATCTAGAGGCCGAGTCTAGTCGAATGAAGTTGGCTCTGCACCTCGTACTCCTCACGATGAACACTGACCATCTCGAGGTGAAGCAATCCCACATCAGGCGGTTTACCACCAAGCGGGTGCAGTGCCGACAGGAGGACACCATGGGCCTCAGCGGGAAGTGGCTCGCGAACCAGGTGAGACTGGACCCCTGTGGCCTCAGCGGGCCCGCCAGCTCGCAGCCTCGGCGCGCCGATCGGGGGCGAGGCCCATCGCGTGGCGCCGCCGAGGAGCAGGGCCAGGATGCCCCTGGGCCTGGTGGAGGCGCCTGGCGAGCATTCGTGAGGCGCATGGGGATGACCGACTTGTCGCGCGTCGGGGAGCTGTGCCGCGCGGCGAAGGCCGCGGTCGGCGACGAGGTGATGGCCCAGTGCATCGAGGAGGGCAGGCGAGCTACACTGCTGCGGCGGCGGCGCGGCACTACTGCCAACTCCTTCGGCCCGACCAGGCGGGATTTGCAGCGCGCCGCGCTGAAGCACACGCTGGCCGTTAGAGTTGGCTCCGACCAGCCCGACCCGAGCAGCGGGAAGGACGTGCTGGACAAGTTCGCCCAGGACGCGAGGACGCATTGGAAGCCAGCAGATGAGGCTGTGTCCGAGGTCCGAGCACTGAAGAGCCAATGGGACCGCACGTTGGCGGCGGCTCGGAAAGCTGACGACGACGCGATACAGAAGTTCACAGCTGCGAAGTCAGATCAGTGGAGAGATGAATTCGTATCAGCAGTGCCCCAGATGTGCGGTTCGCCTACTGTGTCTTCTTTGCTGGCCGTGCCCGCGCCTGTCGCTGGGGCGTTTGCGCTCCACAGTGGCGCCAAGAGGCCAGCGCGTGACGCCGATGGCCTGGTCCAGTATTGCCGCGACATTGGCGTGAAGCACCACAACTTGATGGGCTCGCTCGAGGCCGCTTGTGTCCACATGCACCGCAACATCGACGCAGATGATGACAAAGACACCGATGACGAGCCAGATGAGGTAAAAGAGACACCTTGTTTTCTTGCTGGAATGTGTCTGTGCGGTGCCAACGGCAAACGTTTGACTCGTTTACGGAATTCAATTCTCAGATGCATGAAGCTTGCCTTCCCCAAGCTGCCAGACACCGCTCGGCGTACCTTGCTGGTCGGTGGCTCGATCTTCCTGAAGTTCGCGAGGACCCGCGCGGATGATCGTGCGGCGGAGCTGGCTGAGTTTTGGGGCGACGACGATCTAGATGTGTTGTACTTCCACGTTTCACACTTGTCGTTGGCTCCGTACTTCCCCATGCTGCAGCGCATGACGGAGGCCGAGCCCCAGGAGGCCGTCGTCGCGAGGCCCGACGGCGACGAGGTGGTGCTCAAGGCACGCGGGATAGCAATTAATGGCATCCTCCTCATCGTGTGTCTCTCCTCCTCCCTGCTCTTCTCTCCCCATCCATGCTCCTCCATCCTCCTCCTTTCCTCCCTCCCTCGACGGAGAAATTGATGCCAACTGTTCGTTTCCTCCTGCCCTCCTCTCCCTCCACCGTCCTCCTCCCTTCGCCCTCTCGCTCGCCCAGCCCCTCCCCAGCCTTCGCCATCCACTCACAATCCTTCTTTCACAGCTCTTCCTCTGGAGGCCTCACCTCCTCCACGCCCCTGCCCTTTCCGCCCAGCCAGGCGTCTGCGGAGTGGGTGTGCGCGTGGAAGCTCGCGGCGGCCCTCCCCGCCGACGCGGACCTCCACATGGAGGTGCTGCAGCTGCGGGAGCATGCCAGGCCGCTCGCGAGCTTCGTGCCTGGGCTGGTGCTCGCCCTGCGCTGGCCCGACCAGCGCTGGGTCGCGTGGCCGCCGCCTCCTGGCGAAGGTCGCGGCCGAGGGCGCGGCCGAGGGCGCGGCCGAGGGCGGCCTGCTGCTGGCGGTGGGCGGGGCCGCGGGGCCGCGCGCGGCCGTGGCGCCGCGCGTGGTCGGGCTCGCGGTCGAGGTGCTGCGCTTGAGGATGCCGATCCTCGCGCTGCTGGAGGCGCCGAGCCGCTTCTGGACATCGAGGACGGCGACTGCCCTTCGGAGGTCGACGAGGGCGTCGGCAACGCCAGCGACGCCAGCGACGTCGACGAGAAGTCTGATGACGAGCTGTTCGAGGAGGGCCACGAGGACAGGCCCGACGGCGAGAGCGATGACGAGGCGCGAATTCGAACTAAGATTCTAGAGGAAGGACGGGGTGGGGGAGTAGGAAGTAGGGAGTAGGGGGAGGATGGTGAGCCTGTGGATGGCGAGGAGGGGGTGGGCGGGGGAGGCGAGGGGAGGCCCCTCGGCCCCCCCCCATTGCCTCCCCTCTTTACGTCCTCATCCTCCTCACCATCGCTTCTGTTCACGTCCTTCAAGCTTCGCTCCCCTGCTCCCTACTCCCTACTCCCTGGCACCCCTCTCTTGACTCTTACCCTTGCCGCCGCGCCGCCGCCTCCCGTGCCCCCGAGGCTGGCGGCGGCGAGGAGGCCCTCCAGGAGGGCGCCTTCGGGGCGGACATCTCGGAGTTCGGGGGCGGCTCCGACGGCTCCGACGACCCCGACGGCCCCGACGACCCTGGACCTGCGGCGCCAGAGGCGCCACCTGTGCCTCCCGAGCCGCCTCCTCCCCCACCTCCTCCACCTCTTCCCCCTCCAGACTTGGGTCCAGAAGATCGCCAGGTCACATTTTTTGTGGGCCCTCCTGTAAACGGCAACTTGCATAAAATCACGTGGTATAAGTCTTTTGATTTCGAAGCCGCGTGCAGGTTTCACCCCATGTGTCGCAGGACACGCAAGAGCACTGAAATCGATGCGCGTCACATTCTTAGGAAGCCGTGGCAGGGTCGACCCTGCGGACACCTGTTAGCTTGGATTCAAGCTGGTCAGGATCTCGACCCTGGCCAGCATAAAGATCCGTATGCCTTCGGCGTTATCGGAGCCCTCCCCCGCGGCGTAGCTCCCTGCCTGGCCATCATCCCCCCCTTCAGTCCCCGACTGGTCGCGAAACAGTCGCCGCTTCCTGGCTTCCAGGGGGGGCGTTCGGGCACGTAAAGGGGGAATGGGGGGGGCACGAGCGTGCGTAGGCACGCGTGAGGCGGGTGACGCGACGACGACGACGACGACGACGACGACTACCACGACGACCACGACGAAGACGACGACGACGACGACGGCGACGTCGAAGACGACGACGACAACAACGACGACGACGACGTCAACGAAGACGACGACAGGAGTACACCGATGAGGGACGACGACGACGACGTCAACGAAGACGACGTCAACGAAGACGACGTCAACGAAGACGACGTCAACGACGACGACGACGTCAACGAAGACAACGTCAACGAAGACCACGACAACGACGGGGCTCCCTCACAGCTTGGCATCGCCCCAAGGGTTGGCGGACTACGTCCCTCCTTTTGGTGATCGCAGAAAGGCTCGGGACGAGTTGAAGCTCGGAGGGGATGTGGCGCTGGAGCTGCTCTCGAAGGAGAGGCCCCAGCGGACGGACTGTGCGCCCCTCGAGCCAGACTCGGAGCCTGAGCGTGCCTAAATGCGTCTCGCCGTCGGCATCGGCATCGGTTTCGTGGCCCTGGTTGTCGTGGCAATCCCTTGTCATTGACACGTGTGCTGTCTTGCTGCACGTCCCACTCCTCTCTACTTCCAGTGCCAGTGCCATCCTCTCGGCCGCCCCCTCCCCTCTCGTACCCTGTCTCCACGCTCCTCCGCCCACCAACCTAAAAGAAACTAGGGCCACAATAAAATGAACAGGACCCCATCCCCCAACATACGTTCGTAGGGCCGCCCCAAAACGTAACTTGAATCCGTTGCAAACGGTCCGTTTCAAACGGTCCACGGTCCGTCTCAAACGGCCCATGGTCCGTTTCAGCACCAGGGTCCATTTCAAACGGTCCATGGTCTGGTTTAGCACAAATAAGACCCCCAGAAAAGTAAAGAGGAACACACCAAAGAGGAAACAGTGCCATCCCAAGGGGTGGACGGGGGGGAGGTTTCCCGACAGGAAAGGCTTCTCCATATGTGTCGTTCTAGGTTGATGCGTGCGCCGAGGGCAACAGGGCCCTTCCCAATGCACGCCGCGCTTCGCGAGACAGCCGCCTGCCCCAATCAATTACATGCCCGTGAGCTTGCCCATGCCAATTACATGCGCATGACTGTACGAACTGGTGCGAATCAACTAATCCAACTGTATGGGTTGTAATCCTTCGCGGCGTGTGGACGGGAAGTCTAGATTTAGATGCAATTTGTTTGCCGCGAGTCGAGATGCGGCCCCAAGTGCCCGATGTCACGGCTTACACTGAACAGGCAACGCAGGCGAATTGAAACCATGAATCGTCTGTGATGCGAATGCCACGCCGCCTGTAGGTACACATGCAAAAGTCCAGCGCCATTTGTTTTGAAAAAAAAGTCGCTAGTTTTCCAGACAAAAGGATACGTTTTAGCTTTTAGTCGCGTGTATTCCTATGGTTTCAACTTTATATAGGACGAGTTGGGGGCATCAGTAAGCTGCCCCCCTCCCCTTGGGCTCCAGGAATGTTCGTGTTCGTGCACGTCCCTTCGACGCATGCACAGTTGTGCGGCTTAGGCGTAGGGCGCGTGCTGTTAGGGCTGAGGGCATAGGGCTGAGGGCGTAGGCCGGAGGGCGTAGGGCTTTCGGCGTAGGCTTTAGCGCGTAGGCTGTTAGGAGTAAGGGCTTGGGGCATAGGGATCAGGGCGTAGGGCTTAGGCGTAGGGCGTAGGCCCCAGGGCGTAGGGCTTAGGGCGCGCGGGCTCAGGGCGTAGGCCAGAGGGCGCAGGGCTGAGGCGTAGGCCTGAGGGCGCAAGCCTTGGGGCGCACGGCTTAGAGCGTAGGGCTTAGAACCAGGTAGGGTTTAGGCCGCAGGCCTCCCAAGGAGGGTGGGGGGTGGGGGGGGTGAGGGGGAGGGGAGGAGGGGGGGGGAAGGAGGGGGGGAGGGTGTGGGGGAGGAGAGGGGAAGGAGAGGGGGGGAGAGGGGGAGGGGGGAAGGGGGGGGGAAGTGGGGGGGGGGGGGGGGGGGGAGGAAAGGGGGGTAGGTGGGGTTGGGGGCCCGGGGTACTCGCACCATCGGGGCTGCGTCGGTGTACAGGCAGGTTGGGTACATGCACCAACCTGCCTTTCCAATTTATGCCAAATACAATGATTGAGTTTTTGATGATCTGGGATGATATTTGATGATTATTTTTCTCATAGGGGAGAGAAAAAGGGGAACCTGGACCTGCCTTTCGAGGGGGAAGGCGGAGGGAGGGGGGGGAGGCGGGGGGGAGAGGGGCGGGGGGAGGAAGGGGGGGGGAGGGGGGGGGCCCGATGGGTACTCGCACCATCGGGGCTGCGTCGGTGTACAGGCAGGTTGGGTACATGCACCAACCTGCCTTTTCCAATTTATGCCAAATACAATTTTTTGATGATTTTTTGATGATCTGGGATGATTTTTGATGATTATTTTTCTCATATGCCCTACCTGCCTTTCGTTCTGAAAGGCGAGTAGGGTGCAGTACCCAACCTGGCTTTGGCAGTGCCCGGGCCCGTTGGGTACCGTGACGATGTTGTCTTGCTCCAGCAGTGAGGACTTTCGGACTCGCGACCATCGCGCCCCGACCTTGTTCTGCGCGCCAGCGGGTTGGCCCCGACCATTTTTTGATGATCTTTTGATGATTTTTGGATGAACTTTTGATGATCAGTAGCGGCAGCCCTGGCCACCCAGATGATGTTTGGATGATTGTTTGATGATATTTTGATGATTTTTGGATGATAATTTGATGATCTTTTGATGATTTTTGGATGATAATTTGATGATCCTGACGTGCACCATCCACCCCAAAAACGCCCTCGCGCGCGTGCCCTAAGTACCCCCCCCCCCCACCCCCTCCCCGCCTCCCCCCCTTGGCACTATTGCACTGGGCTTATTTTTTCTTTGCTGCGACAATAACTTGTGCGCGCGCCCCATTAGGCCCGCGCGGCTTCCTGAGACACGCTTCAACCGTCGCTACAACAAGAAGTAGCGAAATCCGTTTCTGTCGGAAGCGACCCCGCCTGCGCAGTTGGCGGCGGGGCGCAGCGCCATCCGCCCTCGAGCGGAATTAAATATGCCAGGCACCTTCGCATCGCGGGATTTCGTTTCCAAAACAAAGTCTGCACTCAAACATGCTGGCCTGCCTGGGCGCCCGCGCCAACCG
Source organism: Prorocentrum cordatum (assembly GCA_963575745.1). Classification (NCBI taxonomy): domain Eukaryota; class Dinophyceae; order Prorocentrales; family Prorocentraceae; genus Prorocentrum; species Prorocentrum cordatum. Next base: position 206,255 of record CAUYUJ010016123.1, read on the forward strand.
CGCGAGGCGACGCCGCGGTATCGACGGCGCGTCAGGTAGTGCGGGTGCGACGATGGGTTTCTAGATGAAACCCTGCGCCGCGACCGCGCGCGGATTGCGGCGTCGTCCAACAGGGCGGCGGCGTGGCCGCAACAAAGACGCGTCACGTGCCTGGCCTCCCTCTTGGGAGGGGTGGATTTCGATATCTCAGCCTCGCCCCGCGGGGCTCACGCAGGGCTCCCCGCGCATCCTTGCCACGTACATGTTCTGGACATGGGAACAGCACGGGGCAAGTGCGTCTTTCCCGTGGGAAGCCGCACCGCGCGCCTGAGGGCCTCGCATCTGGCAGAGGGTCTCGCATCTGGCAGAGGGTTTCGCATCTGGCATAGGGCGCTGGTATCGTTGAAGTTGAAGGCGATGCCAAGCTTCGTGTCGGTTGCCAGAGTGCCAGAGGGCTCCAATCTTTGTTGTGCGCAATAGACTTACGCACTTACGCCCTCGGCGGCCACAAGTTCTGATCAATTGCCAGTGCCTGCATTCCCCAGGCGTGCTTGTCACGCTGCCCTTTTCCTCAGACTCACCTTCCTGTGGCTGTCGGTTTCGATGTCTACTCACCTTCCTGTGGCTGTCGGTTCCTCAGGCTGCCGACGGACACAGGTCTCGCGCGCGGCCCCCTTGGGTGCTGCGCAGCACGGCGCGATGGCGGGAGGGGCCGGAGGCAGGCCTTCTTCGGCGAAGGCGCCGAAGCCCCAGCAGGGCGGCCGCGGTCGTGGACGTGGCGGAGGCCGTGGCCGCCCCCGCGCCGCAGCGGCCGCCGCTGGCGGGCTCGTCGAGTGCGGGCTTTGCGGCTCCAGCGAGCGGGACACGGGGCGACGTTTGTGCATCCATGTAGATTCGCACAGCACATGCCGCATGGTAAACGTATTGTGTTTGGTACCATGTTTTCACTACCTGTTAAAACATACGCACGTTGTTCTTGCCTTGATGGGTTCTGGAGTCCGAACCACCACCAGAAAAAAACGATGTACGTTACCGGAACAGTCGCTGCTTCCCGTCTTGGACCCCTTCACCCTACCCCTACACCCTACACCCTACCCCGTGCGCCCCCCCCTACACCCGCACGAATGTTTGTATTTCGCGTTTGGCCCTCCCAGAAGGACCCTGTGTTAACGTGTTGAGGTTTGCGATGTTGCTTGCATACAGGCGGCCTCAGGGCTGCCTCAGGGGCGCGTGGGCCCCGCGGGAGAAGCGCAGATGTCTTGATCAGTTCACGCCTGGGTCCACGAAATGCCTTGGGGGAGGGAGGTTTCGATGAGGGAAGCGGTCCCACGATTCCCTTTCGAGCCTCGGGCCCAGGAGATTTACAGATTTCCAGGGCCTGTACAGATTACTGCCATGCCCTCTACAGGACTGCCAGATCTACGGGAAGGCCGTGCAGGACTCGAGCTTGCAGAAGTACCTCGGCGAGAACGTGACCTCGTGCGTGAGGTGCTTGGAGTTCGTGAAGCACCACTGCCCAGGCCTGACCGTCGCTACGCTGGTGCAGGCTGCGACCGACAACGAGGACCTTGGCTTGTGCGTGCAGGGGTGCCTATTCGACAAGATGGACGTCGTTTCGCAGATGCCGCACCTGAAGGCGTCCCTCCAGACAGGAATCGGCCACGAGCTGTGCGTCAAAGCTACTGCGCTGAACGCGCACCAGGTGCAGACCGAGTTCTCCAAGAGTCCGAAAGCTCTCGGCATGAAGCCGTACCTCGTGCCCGCTCGTGGCCAGATGGCCATCGTGTATCCAGTAGAGCGCACGGCTGAGTTCAAGGCAAAGTACCCTACGTTGAAGATATTCGCGTGCTTTCGCACGCAGACGGAAGAGGAGAAAAGCCCCTTTGGTGCCAGGAAGCGGTTCAATGGCCAGATCCCCCTCATCCACATGGGCATCGCGAGTGAGGAGGCTGCCCAAGATGACACCGCCGACGTCCTCACTGCCATCACGATGCACATCCCGACGGTCGACGACCTCCACGCGCGCGTCGATAGGCTGAAGGCGAAGGCGAGTGCACGGATGAAACCCACGCCACGCAAGGGGTCCACCAGTGAAGATTTGATAAAACTTGCTTTGGGAGGTTCCGACTGCTCCGACCCCAACGGCACGGTCTACTTCTGCGGTGGCGGCGAATACGAGGACCCTGAGCGGACCCCAGGCGCAATGGGCAGCTGCGGCGTCTCGTGTGCCGCGAGCGTGGCTGGCTCGGAGGCGTCGGCATCAGTCTACACGCCCATGCCCTCGCAGCTGAAGAGGGGCATCAGTTCTACCAGCCTCGGAGGCGCCTTTGGGCCAGATACCCCGAACAAGAAATTTAAGGGCTTGATGGGCGCACCCCTGAAGATCGAGAATGAGCACAGGGTTGGGACGCCTCAGTACTGGATCACCGAGCTCAACCTTCACATGCTCTTCGACGGCGCCAAGCTGGGGAAGCAGGAGGCGCAAGCCAAGCTTCTGTTGCCGAAGCTCCCCCCTTCCGAGCGGAACGGCCTGCGCGTCCACATGGATCTCGTGGAGCACGCGAAGAAGATGAACAACGTGCATGCCTTGAGTGACCAGGAGCTCCGAGATGCTTGGCAGCCATTTGCTAAGTTGGGAATGCTTCCCACGCCGAAGCTCGCACTCAGTCTGGTACAGCGCCGCGTGGACAGCTTATGGAGGGAGCTCCATGTTGCGAGTAGAGTTGAGAAGGTCGAGGGCTTGTGCAAGAAGTTGCTGGAGTGTCTGAGGATCTGGTCAGAGCAGTCGGGTGCCCGCTTCGACGTATTCGACCCCAAGCTGATAAGCACAGGCGGCACGGACGCCGAGATAGCGGACTTCTTTGTGAAGCACGTCTTCACGACAGGCATCGGGCATTGGATCAGCCAGGGAGCGGCGATGGAGATGCACGTGCAGGAGTTCGCCCTCGTTGCTGGTACGATGTGGTCCGACCTTCCCGAGGACGCAGATTTGGGTCACTATTGCGCATTGGTATTGCTGGACGCGCGTGCGGCGATGAGGATCAGCAGGAGCTTCTTAGTCGCGGCCATCGACGACACCACTGACATCGAGATCTTTCAGGAGTACCCTCGCTTTGAGCAGGAGGCGTTGCGCACCACGGGCTACGCCACGCCGGCGCAGGCTCTCGGTCAAGCTTTGAATGCTACCTCTGGCTCGTATTGGAGGCAGCAGTTCGAACGGCTGAAGGCTGATTCCGACAAGATCCAAGAGTTGGGGCCCAGCATCGCCGACGCGATCAGCAAGGTCATGAAGCAGCCCGCCCAGATTTCCCAGGCCACCATCAAGGAGCTCAGAGGCGTGTGCGAGAAGATCCCCTACTGGGAGCAGCAGGTGAACGACCGGATCTGCATCAAGCTGCGCGCTGGCATCATCAAGAAGGTTTCGTGGATGGCCGAAGAGCTGCTGAACAAGAAGAGGAAGCTCGAGCAGAAGGACTCCTGCACGGAGGAAGACGAGAGGACCGTTCTGATGCATGGCATGAAGGATCTCCTCAGGCACGTGGCCACTATCGACCCGCTCAGCGAGGAGATCGCTCGGTGGGCCTCCAAGCTCGCCGACGCCTTGCAGGACATGGACAAGGGCGTGAAGATGGGGATGGTATCCGAGGCCATCTTGGCTTGGACGCCCACGATGGCAGAGCATACCCATCGGCTGCGCGACGCCATCGGGGCTTGCAAGCCAGACTCCGTGTCGGGGAAGGTCGAGAACGATGCCTACAAGTTGTTGCAGAGCATTGCGAACGATTTTGGGCAGAAGGCCAACTTCGGCAATGGCACCGAAGCTCACATCTACGACGCGGTCGAGATGCTCGCAGAGATTTGCCCGAAGGACTTCAAGCGCGACGCCGAGGCGTTCAGCGCCTGGCTGAAGTCGGCCTGGAGGCTCGAGTGCGTAACGGAATCCGTGAGGGCGAAGGTGCCAGACAGCCAGGGCAACCACAACGACTTGGACAAGCTGGCGAGGGAGTTGAGCCAGGCCCTTCAGCGCGTGCTGGAGAAGAACATGCCCAGCGGCTTGGTGGCCAAGTTTTCCTCGACCCTCAGCGAACGCGAGGAGAGCACGCGTAAGACGGCGAAGGAGTTGGTCATGGAGATCGGCGAGAAGGTGGGGGACCATTTCTACGACGGGGTGCAGACGAAAAGCCAGAAGCTCCACGCCGAGATCGACCAGGACGCCTGGGCAAAGGCTTGGGTTACCGGCGAGGCTGGAGTTGAGGAGCTGGCGCTTCTGCTCGAAGTGGGGGCCCACGACCGCAACTCTTCGTTGGCCGTGCACTGGGGTGACTTGGCGGACAGCCTCCAGTCGGAGTTCGCGACGCTCTTGCAGAAGACGGTGGACTTCGAGCTCGCACCGAAGGCTGATATCGAGACGACGCTCCCTGAGTTGATCCGCGCTGCCCGCGTGCTGCACCTCGAGCACAGCCTCATCGGCCACTTCACCAACGAGGCGACGAAGCGTGACAAGATCTTGCTGCGGGCCAGGATGAGGGACATCCAGGGCTGCCTCAAGGAGTGGTCGTTGACGCCAGAGGACTTCCCCACGGCGCTGATCGCGCGCTACCGCGCGGGCCTGCGCATGACGTAAGCTGACGGAGTCAGCCGCCTCCGCCTGCCCCCAGCGCCGAGCCGAAGTGGAGGGGTGGTTCAACTGCCTCTGGAATGGCTTCTAAAGCAACCCCAGAACCCCTGGAGTTTTTGTTATCCACTCTAGGGCCTCTGGATTCTTAACTTGTGTTCGGGATCTTGGAGATTGAGTTTCCATTTGCATTCCAGGGCCTCGGGAGAAACAAAGAAAGACAATGGGATAGCATGTGTTACTCCTCTGCTGTAATTCGTGTTTTCGTTGAGTGAGGCCGCACGTCGTGCGGCAGCTGGATGCTCGTGTGGGATGGGTCAGGGGGCTCAAGTATGTCTCCCATTCTCCCCTCCTTACCGTCGTTCCTCGCATGATCCCCCCATTTCCTCCGCAACTCTGCCCAGCCTTCGTGCTCGATTTTGGCCGCCCCCGACCCAGTCCCCATCCTAGTGCCGCTTGGAGATTTCTAGAAGTGCTTCAGATGAGGGCTGAAGCACTCGAAGTTCGCAGCTCTCTTCGACGCTCGTGGTGCCAGCACTCCACGCTCTGCTCTGGGCGAAGACGATGTCTATCCTCCCGCTCTTCCTCCCCCGCGCCCCCCCCTCCGATCCCCCCTCTCCGCAAAGTGGGCCCAAGACGGCTCCAAGATGGCACAAAAGAGGCCCGCGGAAGTCCCGAGGCGGCCCCAATCTTCCTCCCCCCCCTCCTCCTCCTCCTACTCCCACTCCTCCTACTCCCCTCTCCCGCCTCCTCCCCCCGCCTCTGCCCCCCCCCCACTTCCCTCCTCCTCTTCCTCCTAGATGGCGCCGAGAAGGTTTCGCGAGGTCATCGCCAGGGCTCGATTTGAACAGCACTCAAAATGATCTTCTCCTATGCTTCAAGATGGCCCCAAGACGGCTCCGAGTTAGCGCCGAGAGAGCCCGAGATGGGCCCGAAACGGCTGGCCTCAAGGAATTATACAGTTTGTTGGGGGCCGAGGCGGCGAACGCACCAATCGTTGAGCCATGCGCCGTGTGTTGGCAGGCAGCCCGAACGTCTTCAAGGGAAGCGCTTCCGAAGAGAGGGGCGAGGATGCTAGGCTCCAAGCCTTCATCGGAGCGATAGCCATTGGCGATCTGGTGAAGTCCACGTTGGGTCCAAGGGGCGCGGGCAAGATTGTGGTGCCAATGCTCGGGGGGGGGGGGTCCCAAGGAAATGCGACTGTGACGAATGACGGCGCAACCATCTTGAAATCTTGGTGGATCGATATCCCTGCAGCGAAGATTTTGGTGGACATATCTAAGACCCAGGGCGCAGAGTGCGGGGGGAGGGACTCCCCCCCCTCCTCCTCCCTCCCCCGCCTCACCCCCGCCCGCCCCCGCCCCCTCCTCCCTCTTCCTTCCTCCCCTTCCTCCTCCTCTTCCTCCCTCCTCCTCCTCCTCCTCCTCCTCCTCCCCCTCCCCCCTCTCTTCCTCGCCCCTCCGCGCTTGCTTGCTTGCTCTCTCCGCCGCCCCCGCCGCCCCCGCCGCCGCCCTCGACGAAGCAGGCGCGCCCCGCCCGCGCCGCCTCCCGCAAGAGGGGGGGGGGGGGGGGCGGGGAGGGAGCGGGGGCGGGCAGAGAGGAAAGGCAAGGGGGAAGGTGAGAGAGGGGAGGGGGAGGACGAGGGCGAGGGGGCGGAGCACGAGGACGACGGGGCGGAGAAGGACGGGAGGAATGAGGAGGAAGGAGGAACGAGGAGAGGATTTTTGTCGCGGAAGCATTTCTGGCGACACGTTGGGCCCTAGAAGGGCTGTGTTGCAAGATGCGCATAAGCGCGAATCGCGTTTCCCACATTGTGAGTGCCCGTCATAGGCGCACGGTGCGAGTCTCGTTTGTTTGTTTTTTTTTTCTATTTTTTTTTTTTTTTTTTTTTTCTTTTTTTTTGTGTCTTTTTTTTTGTTTTTTTCGTTGTTTCTTCTTTGTTTTTTTTTATCGGTGCGAGCTTGTCAGACCCCTCCCAACAAAAACACATCAGCCGTTCGTGTTTCCCCCTTCTCCACCACCCCTCCCCTTCCCCGCCCCTGTGGCGTTGTCGTTCAGTTGGCGGGCGCGCCGATGTTGCGGCCGCCCCAAGAGACAAACCCCAGGGTCTCGGACTGCCCACCACATACACGTCGCCATTGCGTGGGTTTTTTTTTTTTTTTTTTTTCTTTTTTTTTTTTTTTTTTTTTTTTTTTTTTTATTTTTTTTTTTTTTTTTTTTTTTTTTTTTTTTATTTTTTTTTTTTTTTTTTTTTTTTTTTTTTTTTTTTTTTTTTTTTTTTTTTTTTTTTTTTTTTTTTTTTTTTTTTATTTTTTTTTTTTTTTTTTTTTTTTTTTTTTTTTTTTTTTTTTTTTTTTTTTTTTTATTCTTTTTTTTTTTTTTGTTTTTTTATTTTTTTTTTTTTTTTTTTTTTATTTTTTTTTTTTTTTTTTTTTTTTTTTTTTTTTTTTTTTCTTGTTTTTTTTTGTTTTTTTTTTTTTTTTTTTTTTTTTTTTTTTTTTGTTTTTTTTTTTTTTTTTTTTTTTTTTTTTTTTTTTTTTTTTTTTTTTTTTTTTTTTTTTTTTTTTTTTTTTTTTTTTTTTTTTTTTTTTAATTTTTTTTTTTTTTTTTTAGCGTCGCGTTACATGGAACGTTATGCCATAGGTGGCTGCGAGCGCCGCCCCAATAGCACAAAACGTGGACGCATTTCCAGGCGTGCATGGTCGCGAAACAGAACGCGGTGGAACCGCCAGATCTTCCGGCGTTCGAAAGGGCGCAACTCACCGCAGTTGCTGGGAACGCCACGTCAGTGGCCACACATATGCGGCTGCTCCCGTCTCGCTCACATCCTAAAGCTTGGCCGTGCAATCGTATAAACATGTTAGCCCTGCCGCGATATGGCTTGACGCAGGCCGATAATCGATCCCTCGTTGCGATGATGCGAGTAAGCCCAACACGCAATAATGGTTTGCGGCTGGGTGATCAGGGCCATTCGAGAAAATGCGATTTGCATTTTTGCTGAAGTTTCGACGATTAAATTCGAACACATAAACAAATGGCCGCGGATAATTTTCTGACGATTCTCAGCGGTTTGCACCCCGTAGAGACCAAGCGGGTCATCGAGAATATAAGCCTAGACCTTCTTCCATGGAGTTCCTCGGTCTGCACCCTGAGCTGTCCCACGGGCGAGGTCATCGCCCTGCTCCGCGAGAAGGGCGCGATCTACATTGAGGAGGGCGATGCAGAGTTCCTGCGCGATCGCAGGCACCAGGCGACGCGCGCCGTCATAGACGAGCGCACGAGCACTCTGGCTGCTGGACTCCGTCGTCGCGAGCTGCTTCAGGAGCAAATGGAGGGCGGGCACATCAGCGTTCGACCTGACTGCCCAGGCTGTCGCGGAGCCCACGGCCGCCTTCGCGCCCATCGTCGTTTCGACGTCTCCACGAGGCCTGGGGGCCAGCTCAGTATCGACACGTCTGGGCCGCACCTCCCCGGACGGTGGCCCTCCAGCCGCCCCGAGAACTCGGCCAAGCAAGCCGTTCACTTCCTCCTGGGGGCCCACGTCGTCGAGACTCCGGCTGCTAAGAAGGACCGCGAGCGCTTGGAGTCGATCGCGAAGGAGAACGCGTTTGCGGGCCCTCCGACTCCCAAGCCCGAGCCCACCGTGCCCGCGGAGTCCGACATCGGCGGCGCCCCTCGGCTCGACGCTGCGGTCGTGGGCGACTCCGTCGGGCAGGATGCCGAATTGGCGATGAAGGTGGTGGCCATGTTCGGCGTGAATTCCCTCAGGGACCTGGAGCTGCGGACGAACCATGTCGGGCTGAGCGTCTGCGTGCCCAACTCCGGTCCCTCGGCGCGGCCCGGCAGGCCGAAGCGCGAGCCCCCCCAGGAACAGGGGGAGGAGGAGTCTCCAGGCGGCGACCCCAGCATTGCGGCCGACGCAGAGGTCGAGGACGAGAGCGGCACGATCTCCAAGACATGGTACTTCTGTGTGCCGCTGGAGAACCTCAAGGCCGCCAGTTGCATTCGCGCCATCGAATCTATCCTCGCCCATCATCGCTCCGTGCAGCATTCTGCGTACTGCTCCAGGATGCACGCACAGGATAGACCAGTGAAGTGCCCCGCTTTCGGTGCGAAGGTCTGCGCTCGCATCGAGGATGTCCCCTCGTCCATGTGGGCGGAGCTGGCGCGCGACGCCGGGCGGAAGGACCTCGCCGCGAAGCGACCTGTGCAGCGGTGGGTCATCGAGTCCTCGTCGTCCTTCGCATTGGTGCCTGAAGACCCCAGCTGTGCTCAAGACGTTCGCGGTGAGGATCCAGGAGCAGGAGAAGCTCCACCAGATAGCGTTGCACAGGCGCCACCTGTTGAATCGACCGGCGCTGGATTTCCGGAAGGTGCACTTCACGTTGACCACGGCCTCGGAGGATCATCGGGCGACCATCTTCGACGACCTGCCCGCGCAGACGGTGGCCGAGATGTGCTCGAGGAGGTGGTGCCGAAGGACATCACTTGCCCCGCGCGCCGCGGGCCCCACCGCGCGCGCGCCCGAGATGCGCATTGCGCGCGCGGGCCCCTCCTGAGCGACGATGGCGAGCAACCTTTCGATCGCGGAGCTCTTGGTGGCGGATTCTCCTGCCCGGCCTGCCGCGGACGACGCGTCAAGCACACCAGGGGCCACAGGTGCAGGCTGGGGTCAGGAGGAGCCAATTCGCAACGCGCTGCGCTTGCAGGTTTTGGTCTTCGTGACGGTTCCGATCCTCGGCTTCCGCTTCCCACGCGTGACTACTTCGACTCCATTCCCGTGGCTTTCGCCACCGCGGTCCTGGGGCAGGCCACCCTCGCCGCGGACGACGACAACGCGCCTCCCGAGTTCACCAAGATTGTGAAGGACAGCGGGCTGAGCATCGTCACGCGCGCAGAGATCGCGAAGACGAGCGGGATGACCAGGGGGAAGTGGCGAGCGGCACTCGAGAGCGAGCTCAACAGCCTGGAGGACGTTTGTCTTCGTCCCCTCACGGCCTCGGCGGCGCACTCAGTGAAGCCCTCCGAGATATTGCCCATGAAGGTGGTCGCGGGGCAGAAGGCTCCAGACGCTTCGGGCTATCGGCGCTTCAAGGCGCGCGGCTGCGTGCGCGGCAACTTCGAGGCGGTGGGCCCCGCGGGGCAGACCTTCACGCAGAACTTGGACATTGCCAGCCTCCGCGTGGCGCTCGCCGTGCGTGCGCGCCGTCGTTGGAGTGCGTCGGCCCTCGACGTCTCTACCGCGTTTCTGCACGCGTTCCTCCCCGTGGGCAAGAAGCGAGTGGTCATTCGCCCACCGGCCATCTTCGTCAAGTTCGGGCCGGTGCCGGCGGGCGAGCTCTGGGCGGCCGAGAGGGCCATCTACGGCCTTAGGTGCTCACCGAAGGCTTGGGGCGATCTGCGCGACGCGGCGCTCCGCAAGCTGACGTTCACCGTCGGCGCGCTCCACTGCCGCGTCGAGCAGTCTGCGGTCGATAGCTCGGTCTGGCTCGTCAAAGCCGACGGGGTGGACGACGTCCAGGGCTATGCGCTGAGCTACGTGGGCGACTTCTTGTTCATGGGCCCCGAGGACGTGGCGAGGGCCCTGCAGACCTCCATCGGCGCGCTCTGGACCACGAGTTCCCAGAAGATCATCTCCCCGGACCGTCCGGGAACCATCCGGTACTTGTCCATCGACATCGGCACCGACGCCCACCGACTGACGTTGCGCCAGCACGAGTACGTTAACGACATGTTGATGAAGTGGAACATGGCGCAGTGCAACGGCAGCCAGTCGATCAACCCCGACGACGAGAACTACTTGCCCTTCGCGCCCGAGGACGACGAGGGGAAGCATGGCCCTGATGCTGTGCGCGGCGCGCAACGGATGGCAGGTGGGTTCCTTCTTGCTTTCGAGCCGCAATCTGCCAGACCTGTCCTACAGCGTCTCGCGGATCTCCAGCCATGCGACTCGGAGGCCGCGTATGTCCCTCGTTCTGGGCAAGAAGGTCTTGCGGTACTTGGCGGCTACCCGCCAGTTGGCGCTAGTTTACGTGCTGAGCACCCCCCGCGAGCTGCAGGACCTCATCTGTCAGCTGGACGCGTTCGCGGATGCCCGCCACGGCGACGCGGGTGCGCAGACAGGCGTCGCATGTTGCATGTACGAGCGCATGCTGGTAGACTGGCGCAGCTTGAGGCAGCAGCTGGTCTGCTTCTCGACGGCCGAGGCGGAGACGAACGGCCTCGCCCTCAGCTGCTAGGTGCTCTACGGCCGGGAGGCGGTCGCCCACTCCATGGGGCTGGAGACGACCGCGGCCCTCCACGGCGACAACCAAGCGGCGAACCGCATCGCCGAGGGTCGCGGCAGTTGGAGGACGAGGGGCCTAATGACTAAGGACAACGCCATCCGGAGCCGAGTCGAGCGCGGCATGCTGGAGCTGATCTACGTGGAGACAGCTTTGATGCGCGCCGACGGGCTCACTAAGAGCAGGGGGCCCGACCACGTGGCGCAGGTGAGGGCCCACCTTGGCCTGTGGGGCCGCTGAGTGCGCGCAGCACCAGAGCACCCGAGGGCCCCCTACATCCCGATCGAGCTGATGCACGTCCCACTGCACAGGACTCCGAAGGAGGAGCGTGTGTAGGGGGGCCCTCTTGCCACGTGAATCAGGGAGCGTAGCATTAGCGTCAGCAGCAGCATGTGTACGCTGAGTCCCGGGTGCGCGATTTGAGCCCAAATCCCGGGCCTGCGCCGACGACCGTTTAGATTGCCACGCAGTGTTCTTGTAGTTGTGACTTGCGGTGCGTGAGGCATAGTACAGTCGCTTTCTACATGGTAGTCTAGAGGCCACGTCAGGCCAAAATCCCCGGCGGTTGTCTAGAGGCCACGTCAGGCCAAAATCCCCGGCGGCATGTTCCCCGCCAGGTTTTGCTCCCAGAACGTTCTGGGGAGGCCTCGCCGGAACGTTCTGTGCACTGTTCGGCCGGCGACTCAGAGTTGGGCCCGACCAATCCGTGTGCATGCCCCGGGGAGATGCGGTGACGTTAACCTGGCCGGCCTCCCATCGGCCACGCGGCCGGGACACGATAGTTTGCACCTGGAAACATTTCTTCGCTGTGTCGCAGCATTTGCGAGCCGGATTTGCGCCTCAAGATCTTTGGGGGCTTAGCGGCAACGCCGCCTCCAGGGATGGGTTGCAATGTATTTTGCACTCTAGGTCAGCAGCTTCAGGCCGACTTTCGCCGTAACGGTGCACCTTGGCTCAAGATGGGCGAGGGGAAAAAGGGAGTCGTCAAGGCGAGGAGCAAGTCTCAGCGGCAACGCAGGCTTGTGACTCGCCGATCGGTCTCCACTGAAACTCTCCTCCGTCTCACATTCAATCTACCTATCTCCCCTAAGCTGTCCCATCCTCTACCTGTCCGGCCTGCGGAAGCCCCGGAAGCCGTCCGTCTTCTTCGGGAGGGGTTTTGTCTTCCTCGTCCTCCCTTTCATTATACCTATCTCCCCTGTAAGCTGTCCCATTACGCTACCTGTCCGGCCTGCGGGGATAGCCGCTCCGCGTCTTCTTCGGGAGCTGGCGGCTGGAACGCCGATTAACGAGTTGACATCAGAAGAGCTATAAGCAGAAGGTAAGACGGAACCTCATTACAGACTCCCTGACCTCATCCCCCTCAATATTGTCATCATGTTCCCACATGGCTTCCATAGTGGTGCTGGTGGTAATGATTATTACACTGCGTACTCCCTCGTCGGACCTGATGGCAGACTCCGGCGCGAGGCGCAACGGCTCCCCCCCCCTGCGCACCACACGCACACGCACACACACACACACACACACACACACACACACACGCACACGCACACACGCACACGCACGCGCAGACTAACGCGGATGGAAGCAGCCATGCTGGACCCGAACGCCCTTCTTCCGACCCAGGAAGAAGCCGCGATAGCTCTTCCCCCTTCCCTGCCCCCGCCCTCTTCCACCGCGCCGACCCGCTCCACCGCCGCGCCGGATTCGAAGCGACCTACGACTGCCAACGCGACCTTCCGCCAGTACGTCAGCCACTGCAATGCTGGCACAACCGTCCGAGAGTTGGCCCCCGCAGCGCAAACCCACGTGGACTCGATGGACAGGATCTCTTTCTCTCTCTCTCTCTCTCTCTCTCTCAAGCGAGCAGACGGTCCTTGCATCGAAGACCTGACGCAAGGCACGCCCTTCGACGAGGGAGCTGGCCCCAACGCGCCTGCCAAACGCCGAGGTCTTTAGAGGCCACCATGCGACTGCAGCGACTGGCCCACTTCGCCTGGAAGGGTCACCCTGAGGGGCATTCCATCTTGGCGCAAGCTGGAACAGTAGCTGAATGTCGTCAACGCGAGCTTCTCACAGCCTGCGCCACCGATTGCGACCACTGGCCCAACATCCTCGCGAGCATGGACCTCGCTCACCTTGCCCGGGCGCTAAACGAGGAAGATTCCGAAGGAAAACTGGGGGGCGTCACGCCGCGCCCAGCACAGTTACTCGCCATGCGTCTTGCCACTGCGCGCCACATCAGCAACGGCGATCAATGCCCACGCCTTGACAACGACGAAATCATTCAGAGTGCGCACCAACAGAGAGCACGCCAACAGAGAGATGTGTCGCCAACAGAGAGTACACCAACATGTGCCGCGCATCGAAATACTGCGGCATCGGCAGCAATGCATGTGTTAATCGAGACCGAGGGGGCGATCGAGCGGACCACTCCCCTCGAGCGACCGCCCCCGGTCTCCTACTTAAGCCGCATTCTCAACAGAGCAGCGAAGGGCCCCCCCCACCGGGCCAGGCGCTGCAGCTACTGATCCACGAAAGGGGACAGGCCATTATCCATTTCCCTCCGCACAACGAGCTTCTCGCCTGGGCCTGCCACCACCGCTCCCGCGGTGGCCCCGCCAACGGAGTGCTATCCAGCGCCTTCGACCGCGCAATCACAGCCGACACTCAGCGAGCCATCCAGCAACCGACATGGCTCGTCGACGATTGCGCAGTTCCAGCACCGGGCATCAGCCCCCCGCCGCTACAGGACTCCGACTACAAGCAAATCATGCCTTGGGTCGACATTGCAACCTTTCCGCAGTTTGGCAGACGTTCCACACCAAACGAACGATGCCTGTTCCGTTGTTCTTAGTGCCTGAGGGTGCCAGACCTTGTTGCAGGATCATGTCCGCTGTGCGCGAGATTCTCAACCCCCTGGTAGTCAGACGAACTCGAAGGCGCGAGCCCGCCCTTCCTACCAATCGACTTGCTCACCAACGAAATCCCCCTCCCTCTTGCTCACGCAGCTCAGCGGTTTGCTCCCTTCACCTGCCACCTCTACCAGGACCTCCACAACGCCGCTGACTACTCCCCAACATGGTTAGTCTGCGAGTTATTGTGAGCATGGGCGGACCTCACCAGTGGCGCCGGATCAGCGCCTGCTGACCGTGCTTCGACTGAGAGCCACCTCCGCTTTGCCGCAGACACTCGCCTTTCTCTGCGCAGCGAGCACTGAGTGGGCCACCGACGCGTGTGGCGAGATGCACAACCAAATCTCGCAAGGCAGGCTGCACGGACAGCTCGCCGGTTGGCTCCCCGCAGCACTCACGTCGCTTCACGCGCAGGCCACACTCGCACCAACCATAGGCTGGAGCGCAGGAACGCGCAGCCAGCCTGCTCAACAAAGCTCCTCTGCCTACCGTCACTTGACCCAGCTTGGACTTCAAACATCTGAGATCGCATGGCTTCAACAACACATTGGGATGTTCGTCACGGACCAGGTTGAGTCCAACGATCAGCAGCATGTCCAACGATTGCGCAACGATCGCGGCATGACCACCACCGAACGGGCACGGGCCACTCAGGCACTGGTTGGATACGCCAATCTATCGCTCGGTGAGCACCAAGACCTGGCGCTCCTACTCAACGACGACGAGCCCATCGGGAGATACAGAGGTACATTGAGCGCCCAATCGTTCGGCGCTGGAGGAGCATGACCACACCAGCTGCACAGGGTAACGCACGCGTCGGCACCGCCATGGGAATCACAGAGGCAGCTCGTAGCGAAGCTCCACCCATGCAGGTAATCACTGTCATGCTCATGGGACGTGAGGAAAGGAGGCGCCTCCAGGATTTCGAATTCGAAATACAGGAAGTACGCGAGCGCATTGCCTCATCCATTCTCCCCATCATGTACAAGTGGGATATCATTCTTGTCGCCTTCACCTGCGACTGAAGCTGGACGCGCGCGCTTGCTTGATTTGTTTGGACGCCACCAATTCGGCGCCAGAGCAATCAACGCAGCGGAAGCCTACTGGAGAGAGGCGTCGGTTGATTATATCGAGCTTGCTTGCGCCATGAATGATGGAGGGGATAGTCATGGGCACCGAGCCGAGACAGGATGGCCCACCCCCACGCCACGGCCATACATCGACCGCACGCTACAACAGTTGATGGCGCAAAAGCTCGACGCTCAATGAAATCTGCAGTACTCAGTCATCTACGGAGACTCAGACAGAAGCCCCGAGGCCAGTCAAGCTGCGTCCAGAACGGCACGGCAACAATTCACATACGTGGGAGGAGCAGATGCCTATGGGACAAGAACGGGCGACACAGGAAGACATTGGCAGGATGAACCAGTGGCGAGACCCCGACCTAGCCGTTCAAATCTCAGTTCTGCTAGAACGCATGCACATTGCCGAAAGACTTGACGAACGCTGTGGATGGCGACAAGCTCAGCCGCCGCTGGACACCACCTCAATCGACACAACCAAAGCGATTCGACTGCGGGAATGGCTCTGGGGCGCCACTACCAAAACTGACTGTGTTGACAGGTGGCTTCCTGGGGCAATATGGCTATGCCTCAGACCACGCTTTAGAAACTCCCTCTGCCCCCTGCTAATGGCACGGAGGATCGACGCTGCCCCATCCAAATGGCTCATCCTGCGTGGCGTCCACACGCCTCTGCAATTACAGCGGCTCCTGGAGCTCGTCGCCGGGGCGCGGGCCGAGGATTTCCAGGCCTACGACCCTTTCACCCCGACTAGCTTAGCCCCCCTCTTCCACCGCATGAGCCATGTGGCTGCCACAAGCGGCGGATCCGCCACCAGAGACGACTTTGTGCTCAGGCAGGCATGCGCTGAATGTATATTGCGGTCGACTGAGCCAGCGCGCCCCGCGCGCAGTCGTACTTCTCCGCAGAGTGAAACTGGAGACACACCTGAGTGTGCTATCTGCTGGTCAGCCCTCGATGCTACCACGACTGCGATCATTCCGTGTTGTCGCCTATGCCAAACTGCCTGCGTGGCCGCATGGAGACTACAACAACCGGGCGCCTTCAGTCTCGCCGACCCCGGGAGGGGGCAAAACACTCATCCGAGGTGCCCACACTGCAGAGAACCCGACCTTGGGGACGTCGCCGTTCAAGCACCGGGGCCTCAAAGCACGAATTGCACAGCGCAGTGACGGCGCCCCAAGATCCTCGATCTCCAGGGACGAGCCACTGCCGAGGATTCTGCGCAGGCCATCAACGACCTCGGACCAGGATGCCTACATATACTTCGGCCAGGTCAACGGAACGGAGCCAGCTTGTCACAGTCAGCTTCCCCCATCATCCCGGACGAAGACATCCAAGCCATCGGCGAAGGGATACAGATCAACCGCAACATAGACGCACAAGACAGAACGACACAAGACCAACCGTCGATGCGGAACAGACTTCGAGAAACACCCATGGTCACACAGGAACGATGGGCGGCGCTGGTTGCCAGACACCCGCCCGACTTCAATCGCGCTCAAGGGAAACCGATGTTCCCGGCTGGACTTGTTAGGGAAGCTGTAAGGGAATCTTTGGCAGACGTGGTAGTTTCGCCGGAGTCCTTGCTTTGCGACGTAGACGCCGACACAGCTGCCGCCACTTTTGCCCTCCCGTGCGCGCAGGCCACGCAGCAGATCCGGCAGGTGATCCTAGACTGAGACCTGCCCGACGGGCCAAATATCATCCTTACGAGCCTACGTGGCGCGCAAACTGACACCATCTTCGAGACCATCATGGCCACCAATCGCAAGTGTACCGTTTTGGCCCTCACGATAAAGGCTCCAACACACCAGGGGGCCCCGATCCTGCTGAACTGCTCGCTATTGCCAACGCCCCCTGGGGGGCCCGATCTGCCGCTCGTTTATCACGCGTCGTCCCTGTTGGACGGCCTTTCGCCGCTGGAAGGATGACCCCCCCCCATGCTTTCAGCTACTGGCCAGCCAAGTTGAATTTGGAGGGATTCCATATTCTATTGGGAACTTTCATCCCTCCCAGGCCCGTTGTGCACTGGGGGCGGCATAACCATGATAGATCAAACGCTCTTCATGTCGTCGTTCCCGGGAGCGGAAATGAGAAGATCTGCGCGCACATCTCTCGTTGGGTCTATCACATTACCAACCGAGATAGCAATGCGCTACAAGCTGCTTGGGCCACCTCCAGAATTTCGCTCCGGAAGGGTGTCGCGCTGAAAAGGCGAGGACTCGAGGAGCTCCACCACCATGTAGTACGATGGTACACCAATCGACCTGACGGAGACGAGCGAAACGCCGAGGCCCAGTTAACTTCACTCCACACTGGGTTTGACTGGATGGCTGGTGAGTGCAGCTGGAAAGTCGCCACCGCATGGAGACAGCATGGAACCGGCGATATTGTGCACGCCCCCATGAATCCGCCTTCCATCCCCCTTGCGCACTCAGCAGGAGATTTAGCCGTGCTGCACTACACATCGTCCTCGTGGACCACCGTGGCCGTCCCTTCGGCAATGGGGAACCGCTCGGCCAGCAACTCCAGTTTTCGCCCCCCCACCACTATTGAGGCCTGCCTGGCCATCGGCCCTGTCTTCATCTCTGCATCCACCGACGCCCCACCCAGCAGGCCTACTCCTGTCCAGATTGAACTCAACCTCCCACCGCACGTCCACAGTGACAATCAACGCATCGACGCCCAGCTTTCCCTGAAAGAGGCCCCGCCCGCCCAGTTGTCTATCCCTCGCTTGCTGCCCTGCCCCCCGACGCCCGGCGACGATGCCCCCCCTCTTATACTTGTCTCTGCCCAGGAAGACGCTGTCGCAGCGGCCAGAGCCCTTCTCAACCAATATGAGATTACGCCCCACGAGCAACAAGTACATGACTTCGCTCGAGCAATTGTCGCACGTCTGGAGATGGGGGAAAGAAGAGCCGCCGCAGGAGACCGGATACCGAGATACTGCTGGGACGTTTTCACCATTCTCTGGCTCATTCAGCTGACTGGCCCTATGCGATTCAAGAGGGATCATGTATACAAGCTGCTTACGGAACCCCTGACAACTTTTACAGGCAAACACCTTTCCAGCAATGGCTTGCGCCAGTTGGCGAGGTTGACCCGCAGTACACGTTCGATTTCTTTCTGAACTTCCCCGGAGCACGAGGAGACCTTGTTCTGGTCACGCCCCGCCAGGTCGCGGCCAACGCAGAGGAGGCCATTGCGGTCCTCAACAACAGAATCAGAAGCGCCGGAGCTGCCGACCGACGACGCCCCGACTCAGGGCGCGCGCCCAGACGCAGGACCCAGGCAACTGGCCCTTACCAAGTCCCTGCCTCCACGACTCAACCAGGGCCGCCGACTCAGTCAATCCCCACCCCCGACACGCAGCCCCGACCTTCGCAACAGCAACCTGTCACTCCCCTATCGCTGACTCAGTCAATCCCCACCCCCGCCACGCAGCCCCGACCTTCCCAGCAGCAGCCTGTCACTTCCGCAGCTGCTTCCAGAGCGAGCGTCCCGACCTCTCCAGGAGACCATGCCATGACTGACATCCCCTTCCCCAGCGTCTCCCCTGCCACGTCTCCCACTCCCGCTGAACCCTATCCACCGCAAGGCGCCCTGCTCCCCTCCTCGCTTAACATCGGCGCGCAAACCGCCCCGCAACCCCCGGCTGCCTCTCCCGCCCACTCTCCAGCAGCCGAGGCCTCTCGTAACTGGAGCAACCCTGCCACCTCTGACCAAGTTCACTCCGCAGCGCCCACCTCCCAGGTCACAAGCTCCTCCGCACGCGCGACACAGGGCCCTGATCGAAGAAACAGATTGTCACTCCCTGGCGCAGGCGAGACTGATCCTCAGGAAAACCCATTCGGCAGGGCCGTCGGAGTTCCAGAAGGACTGAACCTCCACTGCACCTTCAACACCACGTGGAACGTACTTCTCAAGAGCACGAAGCGTTACCTCGGCCATTTGACATAGGAGGTCAATACTCCACAGTTCAAGGACAGAGTTGAGAACATCAACTTCTCAAAGGACTGGCAGACTTCCATGTCGCTCCTCATCTGGGGAACCACGACAGGCCAACTCCGCGCACCAACCAAGAGGCTCTTCGAGCATTTTTGGCTGAGTGAGGAGAGTTATAATTTGTTCCCAACCATCCTGTGGTGTTGGGCCCTCGTTTTGAAGAAACGGTCCCCGCGTTCTCCTCTACTCTCCTCCTCCCCCTCCCCCTCCTCCCTCCTCCCTCCTCCCACCATCATCATCGTCATCATCCTCCATTTCGGCACACCCCTCACACGTTTCGTGGCCCCGCGGGGAGCCCCACCGAAGGCCCCAATGCTGCCGCCCGCATGCGTCACCCACACCCAATTCGGCACACCCCTCACACATGCGTCACCCACACCCAATTCGGCACACCCCTCACACGTTTCGTGGCCCCATAGGGAACCCCACCGAAGGCCCCAGTGCTGCCGCCCGCATGCGTCCCCCACACCCACTTCGGCACAACCTCCCCACAGGGAGCCCCACCGAAGGCCCCAGCGCTGCCGCCCGCATGCGTCACCCACACCCAATTCGGCACACCCCTCACACGCTTCGTGGCCCCATAGGGAACCCCACCGAAGGCCCCAGTGCTGCAGCCGCCAATGCGCCGGTTCCACACCACAATTCGGCACACCCCTCACACGTTCGGGCCCATAGCGCTTGACGGGAGGACGGTCGGGATGTGTTTGGGAACGTAGGCTTCCGGTGGAGCCCCACCGAAGGCCCCAGTTGTGCGCCGCATGCGTCACCAACCCAATTCGGCAACCCCTCACACGTTTCGTGGCCCCATAGGAGCTCCACCGAAGGCCCCAGTGCTGCCGCCCGCATGCGTCACCCACACCCAATTCGGCACACCCATCAAACGTGTCGTGGCCCCATAGGGAGCCCCACCGAAGGCCCCAGTGCTGCCGGCCGCATGCGGCACGCACACCCCATTCGGCACACCCCTCACACGTTTCGTGGCCCCATACGGGAGCCCCACCGAAGGCCCCAGTGCTGCCGCCCGCATGCGTCACGCACACCCAATTCGGCACACCCCTCACACGTTTCGTGGCCCCATAGGGAGCTCCTCCGAAAGCCCCAGTGCTGCCGCCCGAATGCGTCCCGCACACCCATTTCGGCACACCCCTCACACGCTTTCGTGGCCCGAGTCACAGGGTGAGCCCCCAACGAATGCCCAGTGCTTGGCCGCACAGCATGCGTCAACCACACCCACTTCGGCACAACCATCACACGGTTCGTGGCCCCATAAGGACCCCACGAAGGGCCAGTGCTGCCGCCGCTATTCGTCACGCCCACACCCAATTCGGCACACCCCTTACACGGTTCGTGCCCATTTCGGGCCCACCGAAGGGCCCCAGCGCTGCCGCCCGCATGCGTCACGCACACCCAATTCGACACACCCCTCACACGCTTCGTGGCCCCACAGGGAGCCCCACCGAAGGCCCCAGTGCTGCCGCCCGCATGCGCCCCGCACACCCAATTCGGCACACCCCTCACACGTTTCGTGGCCCCATCGGGAGCCCCACCGAAGGCCCCAGTGCTGCCGCCCGCATGCGTCCCGCACGCCCATTTCGGCACACCCCTCACACGTTTCGTGGCTCCATAGGGAGCTCCACCGAAGGCCCCAGTGGGTGTGCCCGTATGCGTCCCGCACACCCAATTCGGCACACCCCTCACGCGCTTCGTGGCCCCATAGGCCATAGGGAGCTCCACCGAAGGCCCCAGTGGCGGCGCTCACATGCGCATGCGTCCCGCACACCCATTTCGGCACATCCCTCACAGGCTTCGTGGCCCCATCATCCACCGGAGGCCCCAGTGGCGGCGCTCACATGCGCCACCTTCACCCACCCAATTCGGCACACCCCTCACACGTTTCGTGGCCCCATAGGGAGCTCCACCGAAGGCCCCAGAGGCCGCGTTCACATGCGTCCCCGCCACCCATCCCGGCACGCCCCTCACAACAACAGGTTTCGTGGCCCCATAGGGAGTTCCACCGATGGCCCCAGTGGCACCGCCCGCATGCGTCACCACCCGCACCCAATTCGGCACACCCCTCACACGTTTCGTGGCCCCGCGGGGAGCCCCACCGAAGGCCCCAGTGGCGGCGCTCACATGCGTCCCCGCCACACATCCCAGTACACCCCTCACACGCTTCGTGGCCCCATAGGGAGCTCCACCGAAGGCCCCAGTAGCGGCGCTTACATGCGTCTCCGCCACCCATCCCGGCACCCCTCCCCGCAGCAGCATCATGTTTCGGGGACCCATATGGAGCTCCTTTGGAGGCCCCACTGGCGGCCCTCACATGCGTTTCCGCCACCCATGTCGGCACGCCCCGCGCGTTTTGCATGTTCCCATAGGGAGCTTCGCCGAATGCCCCAGTGGCACCCATCTCGGCACACCCCTCACACGTTCCGTAGTCCTATGGGGAGTTCCACTGAAGATGAAACCCGCAGTTGCGGTACTGACAACTGCAGATAGTTGGGTTCTTCGCCAGGCTAATTTTTCCCAACCATCCTGTGGTGTTGGGTCCTCGTCTTGAAGAAACGGTCACCGCGTTCTCCTCTCCTCTACAATTAGTCAATATGAAAATACTCTCCCTCTTCCCCTGATGGCGTCCGGGTGATGGCCGCGCACCCTCCGCGTATTGTTTTTTACACACAGGATGCCCGGGAAATCCCGGGAAACGACTCTCGCTGAGGCGCCGGCGTCATTTTTTCCCAAAATGCTGCTCTCGTTGAGGCGCCGGCCTCATTTCTGCTCCCGAATCGTTCCGAATCGTGCTCCCGCTGCAGCGTGGGCCTCATTTTCGGATCGGTGTTTGGCCTCCGTCGTTCAGGATGGCGTTCTCGCCCCAGCGCGGGCCTTCTTCTCGCGCGCCCATCCGCCCACCACCACCGCGCCGCACCGCCACCACCACCACCACCACCACCACCACCACCACCACAACCACCACCAGCACCAGCACCAGTACCAACACCACCACCAGCACCACCACCACCACCACCACCAGCACCACCACCACCACCATCACCACCACCACCACCACCACTACCACCACCACCACCACCACCACCACCACGACAACCACGCACACACGCACGCACGCACGCACGTGCACCACCACCCACTACGCACGCGCGCGCGGAGCCACAGGTCCGCTACGACACGCGTCCGCGGATAGAGAAAATCAGCGCCATGGTAAGGGATGGAGGGAGGGGTAGGACGTCAGATATGACGCGAGCTTGCCCCTCCCCCTCTCCTCTCCTACCTCCTTCCACCATCATCATCGTCATCATCCTTACCATGTTTATGCACACCCCTCACACGTTTCGTGGCCCCATAGGGAGCCCCACCGAAGGCCCCAGAGCTGCCGCCCGCATGCGTCACGCACACCCAATTCGGCACACCCCTCACACGTTTCGTGGCCCCATAGGGAGCCCCACCGAAGGCCCCAGTGCTGCCGCCCGCATGCGTCGCCCACACCCAAGTCGGCACACCCCTCACACGTTTCGTGGCCCCATAGGGAGCCCCACCGAAGGCCCCAGCGCTGCCGCCCGCATGCGTCACCCACGCCCAATTCGGTACACCACTCACACGCTTCGTGGCCCCATAGGGAGCCCCACCGAAGGCCCCAGTGCTGCCGCCCGCATGCGTCACCCACACCCAATTCGGCATACCCCTCACACGTTTCGTGGCCCCGCGGGGAGCCCCACCGAAGGAGCCAGTGCTGCCGCCCGCATGCGTCGCCCACACCTAATTCGGCACACCCCTCACACGTTTCGTGGCCCCACAGGGAGCCCCACCGAAGGCCCCAGTGCTGCCGCCCGCATGCGTCACCCACACCCAATTCGGCACACCCCTCACATGTTTCGTGGCCACATAAGGAGCCCCACCGAAGGCGCCAGTGCTGCCGCCCGCATGCGTCACCCACACCCAATTCGGCACACCCCTCACACGTTTCGTGGCCCCACAGGGAGCCCCACCGAAGGCCCCAGTGCTACCGCCAGCATGCGCAACCACACCAATTTCGACACCACCCCTCACACGCTTCGTGGCCCCATCTAGGGAGCCCCACCGAAGCCCCAGGCTGCCGGCCCGCATATTGCGTCACCCACACCCACTTCGGAACACCCCTCACACGATTCGTGACCCAATAGGGAGCCCCACCGAAAGGCCCCAGTGCTGCCGCCCGCATGCGTCACCACCGCCACCCAATTCGGCACAACACTCAAACACCTTTCGTGCCCGCAGGGAGCCCCACCGAAAGGCCCAGTGCTGCGCCGCACGCGTCACGCACACCCAATCGGCACACCCCGACAGGTTTCGTGGCCCCATCGGGAGCCCCACGAAGGCCGGGCTTGCCGCCCCCGGCATGCGTCCCGCACGCCCATTTCGGCACACCCCTCACACGTTTCGTGGCCCCATAGGGAGCTCCACCGAAGGCCCCAGTGGGTGTGCCCGTATGCGTCCCGCACACCCAATTCGGCACACCCCTCACACGCTTCGTGGCCCCATAGGGAGCCCCACCGAAGGCCCCAGTGCTGCCGCTCGCATACGTCCCGCACACCCATGTCGGCACACCCCTCACACGCTTCGTGGCCCCATAGGAAGCTCCACCGAAGGCCCCAGTGGGTGTGCCCGTATGTGTCCCGCACACCCAATTCGGCACACCCCTCACGTTCTTCGTGGCCCCATAGGCCATAGGGGGCTCCACCGAAGGCCCCAGTGGCGGCGCTCACTTGCGAGCGTCCCGCCCACCTATTTCGGTACATCACTCACACATTTCGTGGCCCCATCATCCACCGGAGGCCCCAGTGGCGGCGCTCACATGCGCAACCTTCACCCACCCAATCCGGCACACCCCTCACACGCTTCGTGGCCCCATAGGGAGCTCCACCGAAGGCCCCAGCGGCCGCGCTCGCATGCGTCCCCGCCACCCACCCCGGCACGCCCCTCACAACAACAGGTTTCGTGGCCCCATAGGGAGCTCCACCGAAGGCCCCAGTGGCACCGCCGGCATGCGTCACCACCCGCACCCAATTCGGCACACCCCTCACACGTTTCGTGGCCCCATAGGGAGCTGCACCGATGGCCCCAGTGGCGGCGCTCACATGCGTCCCCGCCACACATCCCAGTAGACCCCTCACGCTTTTCGTGGCCCCGTAGGGAGCTCCACCGAAGGCCCCAGTAGCGGCGCTTACATGCGTCTCCGCCACCCATCCCGGCACCCCCCCGCAGCAGCATCATGCTTCGGGGACCCATATGGAGCTCCACTGGCGGCCCTCATATGCGTTTCCGCCACCCATGTCGGCACGCCCTGCGCGTTTTGCATGTCCCCATAGGGAGCTTCGCCGAATGCCCCAGTGGCCCCCATCTCGGCACACCCCTCACACGTTCCGTAGTCCTATGGGGAGTTCCACTGAAGATGAAACCCGCAGCTGCGGCACTGACAACTGCATATGGTTGGGTTCTTCGCCAGGCTCATTTTTTCAGCTATTGGAACGAAGTTCGCCCACCTGGACGGGGCGCGGGGGACGACCCACATTAGCGCAACTCCAGGCCGAACTTGGCGATCGACAGTGCCTGCATCATGCTTCGGAACAACCCTTTGCGACCCCGCCTCGCCAGACGAGCCTTGCTCACTACTGCCCTGGACGACCACGCGGGGGATTGTCAGCCAAACTGCTTTCAATATATTGGGACACCACGCAACGAGCACATGGACTGTTTCACACCGTTTTACGTGCAACAAGTCCCACATTTGGACGACAAGAGCATCCCAGCCGACAGGCCGCCACAACCAGCCCAAACCCCCTCCGCCAACGGCGCTGATGCGACGTTCATACCGGGCACTACCAACCCCACCAATCATGATGCAACCCAACGGGAGACGCCGGTCACAGTCACTGGCCCACAACTAAAAGATGCGCACAGCCGCCAAGCCCTCGTCAGCCACGCGCAAGACGGGCGGCAAATCATTTGAGGGAGTTTCTGTGGAACTCACGTCATCCTCACCCCCGGCGCGAAGAGCACGAGCCCAGAGCGGCCTCCGGCACCGTTTCCGGACGGATCCGCTGGATCCGCTGGATCCGCTGGATCCGCTGGATCCGGTGACGAATCCCAAACCGGCGCCCTCGCCTGAGACATCCTCACAAAACGGACCCCGGGGGGGATGCCCAGAGGAGCCCAGAGCGGCCTCCGGCACCGTTTCCGGACGGATCCGCTGGATCCGCTGGATCCGCTGGATCCGGTGACGAATCCCAAACCGGCGCCCTCGCCTGAGACATCCTCACAAAACGGGCCCCGGGGATGCCCAGAGGAGCCCAGAGCGGCCTCCGGCACCGTTTCCGGACGGATCTGCTGGATCCGCTGGATCCGCTGGATCCGGTGACGAATCCCAAACCGGCGCCCTCGCCTGAGACATCCTCACAAACGGGCCCCGGGGGGGATGCCCAGAGGAGCCCAGAGCGGCCTCCGGCACCGTTTCCGGACGGATCCGCTGGATCCGCTGGATCCGGT
>CAUYUJ010016123.1:231780-271780 GCA_963575745.1 Prorocentrum cordatum
GGATTCAAGCTGGTCAGGATCTCGACCCTGGCCAGCATAAAGATCCGTATGCCTTCGGCGTTATCGGAGCCCTCCCCCGCGGCGTAGCTCCCTGCCTGGCCATCATCCCCCCCTTCAGTCCCCGACTGGTCGCGAAACAGTCGCCGCTTCCTGGCTTCCATGGGGGGGCGTTCGGGCACGTAAAGGGGGAATGGGGGGGGGGCACGAGCGTGCGTAGGCACGCGTGAGGCGGGTGACGCGACGACGACGACGACGACGACGACTACCACGACGACCACGACGAAGACGACGACGACGACGACGGCGACGTCGAAGACGACGACGACAACAACGACGACGACGACGTCAAAGAAGACGACGACAGGAGTACACCGATGAGGGACGACGACGACGACGTCAACGAAGACGACGTCAACGAAGACGACGTCAACGAAGACGACGTCAACGACGACGACGACGTCAACGAAGACAACGTCAACGAAGACCACGACAACGACGGGGCTCCCTCGCAGCTTGGCATCGCCCCAAGGGTTGGCGGACTACGTCCCTCCTTTTGGTGATCGCAGAAAGGCTCGGGACGAGTTGAAGCTCGGAGGGGATGTGGCGCTGGAGCTGCTCTCGAAGGAGAGGCCCCAGCGGGCGGACTGTGCGCCCCTCGAGCCAGACTCGGAGCCTGAGCGTGCCTAAATGCGTCTCGCCGTCGGCATCGGCATCGGTTTCGTGGCCCTGGTTGTCGTGGCAATCCCTTGTCATTGACACGTGTGCTGTCTTGCTGCACGTCCCACTCCTCTCTACTTCCAGTGCCAGTGCCATCCTCTCGGCCGCCCCCTCCCCTCTCGTACCCTGTCTCCACGCTCCTCCGCCCACCAACCTAAAAGAAACTAGGGCCACAATAAAATGAACAGGACCCCATCCCCAACATACGTTCGTAGGGCCGCCCCAAAACGTAACTTGAATCCGTTGCAAACGGTCCGTTTTAAACGGTCCACGGTCCGTCTCAAACGGCCCATGGTCCGTTTCAGCACCAGGGTCCATTTCAAACGGTCCATGGTCTGGTTTAGCACAAATAAGACCCCCAGAAAAGTAAAGAGGAACACACCAAAGAGGAAACAGTGCCATCCCAAGGGGTGGACGGGGGGGAGGTTTCCCGACAGGAAAGGCTTCTCCATATGTGTCGTTCTAGGTTGATGCGTGCGCCGAGGGCAACAGGGCCCTTCCCAATGCACGCCGCGCTTCGCGAGACAGCCGCCTGCCCCAATCAATTACATGCCCGTGAGCTTGCCCATGCCAATTACATGCGCATGACTGTACGAACTGGTGCGAATCAACTAATCCAACTGTATGGGTTGTAATCCTTCGCGGCGTGTGGACGGGAAGTCTAGATTTAGATGCAATTTGTTTGCCGCGAGTCGAGATGCGGCCCCAAGTGCCCGATGTCACGGCTTACACTGAACAGGCAACGCAGGCGAATTGAAACCATGAATCGTCTGTGATGCGAATGCCACGCCGCCTGTAGGTACACATGCAAAAGTCCAGCGCCATTTGTTTTGAAAAAAAAGTCGCTAGTTTTCCAGACAAAAGGATACGTTTTAGCTTTTAGTCGCGTGTATTCCTATGGTTTCAACTTTATATAGGACGAGTTGGGGGCATCAGTAAGCTGCCCCCCTCCCCTTGGGCTCCAGGAATGTTCGTGTTCGTGCACGTCCCTTCGACGCATGCACAGTTGTGCGGCTTAGGCGTAGGGCGCGTGCTGTTAGGGCTGAGGGCATAGGGCTGAGGGCGTAGGCCGGAGGGCGTAGGGCTTTCGGCGTAGGCTTTAGCGCGTAGGCTGTTAGGAGTAAGGGCTTGGGGCATAGGGATCAGGGCGTAGGGCTTGGGCGTAGGGCGTAGGCCCCAGGGCGTAGGGCTTAGGGCGCGCGGGCTCAGGGCGTAGGCCAGAGGGCGCAGGGCTGAGGCGTAGGCCTGAGGGCGCAAGCCTTGGGGCGCACGGCTTAGAGCGTAGGGCTTAGAACCAGGTAGGGTTTAGGCCGCAGGCCTCCCAAGGAGGGTGTATGGGGGTGGGGGGGTGTGGAGGGGGGAGAGGGAGGAGGGCGCGGGGGGAAAGGAGGGCGGGGAGGGACTGGGAGGGGAGGCAGGAGGGGAAGGAGATGCGGGAGAGGGGGAAGGGGAGAGGAGGGGGAAGGAGGGGGGGAGAAAAGGCGGGGGGGGAGAAGGGGGGGGGAGGGGGGGGGGCCCGATGGGTACTCGCACCATCGGGGCTGCGTCGGTGTACAGGCAGGTTGGGTACATGCACCAACCTGCCTTTTCCAATTTATGCCAAATACAATTTTTTGCTGATTTTTTGATGATCTGGGATGATTTTTTGATGATTATTTTTCTCATGTGCCCTACCTGCCTTTCGTTCTGAAAGGCGAGTAGGGTACAGTACCCAACCTGGCTTTGGCAGTGCCCAGGCCCGTTGGGCACCGTGACGATGTTGTCTTGCTCCAGCAGTGAGGACTTTCGGACTCGCGACCATCGCGCCCCGACCTTGTTCTGCGCGCCAGCGGGTTGGCCCCGACCATTTTTTGATGATCTTTTGATGATTTTTGGATGAACTTTTGATGATCAGTAGCGGCAGCCCTGGCCACCCAGATGATGTTTGGATGATTGTTTGATGATATTTTGATGATTTTTGGATGATAATTTGATGATCTTTTGATGATTTTTGGATGATAATTTGATGATCCTGACGTGCACCATCCACCCCAAAAACGCCCTCGCGCGCGTGCCCTAAGTACCCCCCCCCCCCACCCCCTCCCCGCCTCCCCCCCTTGGCACTATTGCACTGGGCTTATTTTTTCTTTGCTGCGACAATAACTTGTGCGCGCGCCCCATTAGGCCCGCGCGGCTTCCTGAGACACGCTTCAACCGTCGCTACAACAAGAAGTAGCGAAATCCGTTTCTGTCGGAAGCGACCCCGCCTGCGCAGTTGGCGGCGGGGCGCAGCGCCATCCGCCCTCGAGCGGAATTAAATATGCCAGGCACCTTCGCATCGCGGGATTTCGTTTCCAAAACAAAGTCTGCACTCAAACATGCTGGCCTGCCTGGGCGCCCGCGCCAACCGCGCGAGGCGACGCCGCGGTATCGACGGCGCGTCAGGTAGTGCGGGTGCGACGATGGGTTTCTAGATGAAGCCCTGCGCCGCGACCGCGCGCGGATTGCGGCGTCGTCCAACAGGGCGGCGGCGTGGCCGCAACAAAGACGCGTCACGTGCCTGGCCTCCCTCTTGGGAGGGGTGGATTTCGATATCTCAGCCTCGCCCCGCGGGGCTCACGCAGGGCTCCCCGCGCATCCTTGCCACGTGCATGTTCTGGACATGGGAACAGCACGGGGCAAGTGCGTCTTTCCCGTGGGAAGCCGCACCGCGCGCCTGAGGGCCTCGCATCTGGCAGAGGGTCTCGCATCTGGCAGAGGGTTTCGCATCTGGCATAGGGCGCTGGTATCGTTGAAGTTGAAGGCGATGCCAAGCTTCGTGTCGGTTGCCAGAGTGCCAGAGGGCCCCAATCTTTGTCGTGCGCAATAGACTTACGCACTTACGCCCTCGGCGGCCACAAGTTCTGATCAATTGCCAGTGCCTGCATTCCCCAGGCGTGCTTGTCACGCTGCCCTTTTCCTCAGGCTCACCTTCCTGTGGCTGTCGGTTTCGATGTCTACTCACCTTCCTGTGGCTGTCGGTTCCTCAGGCTGCCGACGGACGCAGGTCTCGCGCGCGGCCCCCTTGGGTGCTGCGCAGCACGGCGCGATGGCGGGAGGGGCCGGAGGCAGGCCTTCTTCGGCGAAGGCGCCGAAGCCCCAGCAGGGCGGCCGCGGTCGTGGACGTGGCGGAGGCCGCGGCCGCCCCCGCGCCGCAGCGGCCGCCGCTGGCGGGCTCGTCGAGTGCGGGCTTTGCGGCTCCAGCGAGCGGGACACGGGGCAACGTTTGTGCATCCATGTAGATTCGCACAGCACATGCCGCATGGTAAACGTATTGTGTTTGGTACCATGTTTTCACTACCTGTTAAAACATACGCACGTTGTTCTTGCCTTGATGGGTTCTGGAGTCCGAACCACCACCAGAAAAAACGATGTACGTTACCGGAACAGTCGCTGCTTCCCGTCTTGGACCCCTTCACCCTACCCCTACACCCTACACCCTACCCCGTGCGCCCCCCCCTACACCCGCACGAATGTTTGTATTTCGCGTTTGGCCCTCCCAGAAGGACCCTGTGTTAACGTGTTGAGGTTTGCGATGTTGCTTGCATACAGGCGGCCTCAGGGCTGCCTCAGGGGCGCGTGGGCCCCGCGGGAGAAGCGCAGATGTCTTGATCAGTTCACGCCTGGGTCCACGAAATGCCTTGGGGGAGGGAGGTTTCGATGAGGGAAGCGGTCCCACGATTCCCTTTCGAGCCTCGGGCCCAGGAGATTTACAGATTTCCAGGGCCTGTACAGATTACTGCCATGCCCTCTACAGGACTGCCAGATCTACGGGAAGGCCGTGCAGGACTCGAGCTTGCAGAAGTACCTCGGCGAGAACGTGACCTCGTGCGTGAGGTGCTTGGAGTTCGTGAAGCACCACTGCCCAGGCCTGACCGTCGCTACGCTGGTGCAGGCTGCGACCGACAACGAGGACCTTGGCTTGTGCGTGCAGGGGTGCCTATTCGACAAGATGGACGTCGTTTCGCAGATGCCGCACCTGAAGGCGTCCCTCCAGACAGGAATCGGCCACGAGCTGTGCGTCAAAGCTACTGCGCTGAACGCGCACCAGGTGCAGACCGAGTTCTCCAAGAGTCCGAAAGCTCTCGGCATGAAGCCGTACCTCGTGCCCGCTCGTGGCCAGATGGCCATCGTGTATCCAGTAGAGCGCACGGCTGAGTTCAAGGCAAAGTACCCTACGTTGAAGATATTCGCGTGCTTTCGCACGCAGACGGAAGAGGAGAAAAGCCCCTTTGGTGCCAGGAAGCGGTTCAATGGCCAGATCCCCCTCATCCACATGGGCATCGCGAGTGAGGAGGCTGCCCAAGATGACACCGCCGACGTCCTCACTGCCATCACGATGCACATCCCGACGGTCGACGACCTCCACGCGCGCGTCGATAGGCTGAAGGCGAAGGCGAGTGCAAACCCTGCTGATGAAACCCCACGCCACGAGGAGGTCCACCCAGTGAAGATGTGATAAAAACTTGCTTTTGGGAGGTTCAATGCCTGGTGGAACGATGTCTTTTCTTTCTTCTATTTCCGTCTTTGGATTTTTTTCTAGTTTTCCGTTTGTCATATCAACTTCTATATTTTTTCTCTTTTTTCTATTATTTTGTTTTATTCTTCTCTTTCCGTTTTTTTTACTGTCTTTCTAAGTGTTTTTTTTTTTTTTTTTTTTTGGTTTTTTTTTTTTCCCCTTCTTTCCGACCCCAACGGCACGGTCTACTTCTGCGGTGGCGGCGAATACGAGGACCCTGAGCGGACCCCAGGCGCAATGGGCAGCTGCGGCGTCTCGTGTGCCGCGAGCGTGGCTGGCTCGGAGGCGTCGGCATCAGTCTACACGCCCATGCCCTCGCAGCTGAAGAGGGGCATCAGTTCTACCAGCCTCGGAGGCGCCTTTGGGCCAGATACCCCGAACAAGAAATTTAAGGGCTTGATGGGCGCACCCCTGAAGATCGAGAATGAGCACAGGGTTGGGACGCCTCAGTACTGGATCACCGAGCTCAACCTTCACATGCTCTTCGACGGCGCCAAGCTGGGGAAGCAGGAGGCGCAAGCCAAGCTTCTGTTGCCGAAGCTCCCCCCTTCCGAGCGGAACGGCCTGCGCGTCCACATGGATCTCGTGGAGCACGCGAAGAAGATGAACAACGTGCATGCCTTGAGTGACCAGGAGCTCCGAGATGCTTGGCAGCCATTTGCTAAGTTGGGAATGCTTCCCACGCCGAAGCTCGCACTCAGTCTGGTACAGCGCCGCGTGGACAGCTTATGGAGGGAGCTCCATGTTGCGAGTAGAGTTGAGAAGGTCGAGGGCTTGTGCAAGAAGTTGCTGGAGTGTCTGAGGATCTGGTCAGAGCAGTCGGGTGCCCGCTTCGACGTATTCGACCCCAAGCTGATAAGCGCAGGCGGCACGGACGCCGAGATAGCGGACTTCTTTGTGAAGCACGTCTTCACGACAGGCATCGGGCATTGGATCAGCCAGGGAGCGGCGATGGAGATGCACGTGCAGGAGTTCGCCCTCGTTGCTGGTACGATGTGGTCCGACCTTCCCGAGGACGCAGATTTGGGTCACTATTGCGCCTTGGTCTTGCTGGACGCGCGTGCGGCGATGAGGATCATCAGGAGCTTCTTAGTCGCGGTCATCGACGACACCACTGACATCGAGATCTTTCAGGAGTACCCTCGCTTTGAGCAGGAGGCGTTGCGCACCACGGGCTACGCCACGCCGACGCAGGCTCTCGGTCAAGCTTTGAATGCTACCTCTGGCTCGTATTGGAGGCAGCAGTTCGAACGGCTGAAGGCTGATTCCGACAAGATCCAAGAGTTGGGGCCCAGCATCGCCGACGCGATCAGCAAGGTCATGAAGCAGCCCGCCCAGATTTCCCAGGCCACCATCAAGGAGCTCAGAGGCGTGTGCGAGAAGATCCCCTACTGGGAGCAGCAGGTGAACGACCGGATCTGCATCAAGCTGCGCGCTGGCATCATCAAGAAGGTTTCGTGGATGGCCGAAGAGCTGCTGAACAAGAAGAGGAAGCTCGAGCAGAAGGACTCCTGCACGGAGGAAGACGAGAGGACCGTTCTGATGCATGGCATGAAGGATCTCCTCAGGCACGTGGCCACTATCGACCCGCTCAGCGAGGAGATCGCTCGGTGGGCCTCCAAGCTCGCCGACGCCTTGCAGGACATGGACAAGGGCGTGAAGATGGGGATGGTATCCGAGGCCATCTTGGCTTGGACGCCCACGATGGCAGAGCATACCCATCGGCTGCGCGACGCCATCGGGGCTTGCAAGCCAAACTCCGTGTCGGGGAAGGTCGAGAACGATGCCTACAAGTTGTTGCAGAGCATTGCGAACGATTTGGGGCAGAAGGCCAACTTCGGCAATGGCACCGAAGCCCACATCTACGACGCGGTCGAGATGCTCGCAGAGATTTGCCCGAAGGACTTCAAGCGCGACGCCGAGGCGTTCAGCGCCTGGCTGAAGTCGGCCTGGAGGCTCGAGTGCGTAACGGAATCCGTGAGGGCGAAGGTGCCAGACAGCCAGGGCAACCACAACGACTTGGACAAGCTGGCGAGGGAGTTGAGCCAGGCCCTTCAGCGCGTGCTGGAGAAGAACATGCCCAGCGGCTTGGTGGCCAAGTTTTCCTCGACCCTCAGCGAACGCGAGGAGAGCACGCGTAAGACGGCGAAGGAGTTGGTCATGGAGATCGGCGAGAAGGTGGGGGACCATTTCTACGACGGGGTGCAGACGAAAAGCCAGAAGCTCCACGCCGAGATCGACCAGGACGCCTGGGCAAAGGCTTGGGTTACCGGCGAGGCTGGAGTTGAGGAGCTGGCGCTTCTGCTCGAAGTGGGGGCCCACGACCGCAACTCTTCGTTGGCCGTGCACTGGGGTGACTTGGCGGACAGCCTCCAGTCGGAGTTCGCGACGCTCTTGCAGAAGACGGTGGACTTCGAGCTCGCACCGAAGGCTGATATCGAGACGACGCTCCCTGAGTTGATCCGCACTGCCCGCGTGCTGCACCTCGAGCACAGCCTCATCGGCCACTTCACCAACGAGGCGACGAAGCGTGACAAGATCTTGCTGCGGGCCAGGATGAGGGACATCCAGGGCTGCCTCAAGGAGTGGTCGTTGACGCCAGAGGACTTCCCCACGGCGCTGATCGCGCGCTACCGCGCGGGCCTGCGCATGACGTAAGCTGACGGAGTCAGCCGCCTCCGCCTGCCCCCAGCGCCGAGCCGAAGTGGAGGGGTGGTTCAAGGGCCTCTGGAATGGCTTCTAAAGCAACCCCAGAACCCCTGGAGTTTTTTAATCCACTCTAGGGCCTCTGGATTCTTAACTTGTGTTCGGGATCTTGGAGATTGAGTTTCCATTTGCATTCCAGGGCCTCGGGAGAAACAAAGAAAGACAATGGGATAGCATGTGTTACTCCTCTGCTGTAATTCGTGCTTTCGTTGAGTGAGGCCGCGCGTCGTGCGGCAGCTGGATGCTCGTGTGGGATGGGTCAGGGGGCTCAAGTATGTCTCCCATTCTCCCCTCCTTACCGTCGTTCCTCGCATGATCCCCCCATTTCCTCCGCAACTCTGCCCAGCCTTCGTGCTCGATTTTGGCCGCCCCCGACCCAGTCCCCATCCTAGTGCCGCTTGGGGATTTCTAGAAGTGCTTCAGATGAGGGCTGAAGCACTCGAAGTTCGCAGCTCTCTTCGACGCTCGTGGTGCCAGCACTCCACGCTCTGCTCTGGGCGAAGACGATGTCTATCCTCCCGCTCTTCCTCCCCCGCGCCCCCCCCTCCGATCCCCCCTCTCCGCAAAGTGGGCCCAAGACGGCTCCAAGATGGCACAAAAGAGGCCCGCGGAAGTCCCGAGGCGGCCCCAATCTTCCTCCCCCCCCTCCTCCTCCTCCTACTCCCACTCCTCCTACTCCCCTCTCCCGCCTCCTCCCCCCGCCTCTGCCCCCCCCCCACTTCCCTCCTCCTCTTCCTCCTAGATGGCGCCGAGAAGGTTTCGCGAGGTCATCGCCAGGGCTCGATTTGAACAGCACTCAAAATGATCTTCTCCTATGCTTCAAGATGGCCCCAAGACGGCTCCGAGTTAGCGCCGAGAGAGCCCGAGATGGGCCCGAAACGGCTGGCCTCAAGGAATTATACAGTTTGTTGGGGGCCGAGGCGGCGAACGCACCAATCGTTGAGCCATGCGCCGTGTGTTGGCAGGCAGCCCGAACATCTTCAAGGGAAGCGCTTTTTTTTTTATTTTTTTTTTTTTTTTTTTTTATTTTCCTTTTTTTTTTTATTATTTTTTTTTAATTTTTTTTTTTTTTTTTTTTTTTTTTTTATTTTCTTTGTTTTTTATCTACTCCTTTTTCTTGTTTTAGTTTTGATTTTTTCTTTTGTTTTTTTTTTTATTTTTTTTTTTGTTTTTTTTTATTTTTTTTTTTTTTTTTTTGTTTATTTTTTTATTATTCTTTTTATTTTTTCTTTTTATTATTGCCTTGTTTTTTTTTTTTTTTTTTTTTTTTTTTCTTTTCCGAAAGAGAGGTGCCGAGGATTTGCTAAGGCTCACAAGCTTCAACGGAGCGATCAGCCAATGGCGATTCTGAGTGAAGTCACGTTGGGTCCAAGGGCGCGTGGCACAAGATTGCGGTGCAATGCTCGGGGGGGGGGGGGGGGGGCGTGGGGGTGGGGGGGGGGGGGGGGGGGGGAGGATCCTCCCCCCCCCCAAGGAAATGCGACTGTGACGAATGACGGCGCAACCATCTTGAAATCTTGGTGGATCGATATCCCTGCAGCGAAGATTTTGGTGGACATATCTAAGACCCAGGGCGCAGAGTGCGGGGGGAGGGATGTGTAGGAGGAGGACGCGCGGGGAAGAGCCTCCTCCTCCTCTTCCTACTCCTCCCCCTCCTCCTCCCTCCCCCGCCTCACCCCCGCCCGCCTCCACCCCCTCCTCCCTCTTCCTTCCTCCCCTTCCTCCTCCTCTTCCTCCTCCCTCCTCCTCCTCCTCCTCCTCCTCCTCCTCCTCCTCCTCCTCCTCCCCCCTCTCCTCCTCGCCCCTCCGCGCTTGCTTGCTTGCTCTCTCCGCCGCCACCGCCGCCCCCGCCGCCCCAGCCGCCGCCCTCGACGAAGCAGGCGCGCCCCGCCCGCGCCGCCTCCCGCAAGAGGGGGGGGGGGGGGGGCGGGGAGGGAGCGGGGGCGGGCAGAGAGGAAAGGCAAGGGGGAAGGTGAGAGAGGGGGGGGGGGAGGACGAGGGCGAGGGGGCGGAGCACGAGGGCGAGGGGGCGGAGAAGGACGGGAGGAATGAGGAGGAAGGAGGAAGGAGGAACGAGGAGAGGATGTTTGTCGCGGAAGCATGTTTGGCGACACGTTGGGCCCTAGAAGGGCTGTGTTGCAAGATGCGCATAAGCGCGAATCGCGTTTCCCACATTGTGAGTGCCCGTCATAGGCGCACGGTGCGAGCTTGTCAGACCCCTCCCAACAAAAACACATCAGCCGTTCGTGTTTCCCCCTTCTCCACCGCCCCTCCCCTTCCCCGCCCCTGTGGCGTTGTCGTTCAGTTGGCGGGCGCGCCGATGTTGCGGCCGCCCCAAGAGACAAACCCCAGGGTCTCGGACTGCCCACCACTTACACGTCGCCATTGCGTGGTAGCGTCGCGTTACATGGAACGTTATGCCATAGGTGGCTGCGAGCGCCGCCCCAATAGCACAAAACGTGGACGCATATCCAGGCGTGCATGGTCGCGAAACAGAACGCGGTGGAACCGCCAGATCTTGCGGCGTTCGAAAGGGCGCAACTCACCGCATTTGCTGGGAACGCCACGTCAGTGGCCACACATCTGCGGCTGCTCCCGTCTCGCTCACATCCTAAAGCTTGGCCGTGCAATCGTATAAACATGTTAGCCCTGCCGCGATATGGCTTGACGCAGGCCGATAATCGACCCCTCGTTGCGATGATGCGAGTAAGCCCAACACGCAATAATGGTTTGCGGCTGGGTGATCAGGGCCATTCGAGAAAATGCGATTTGCATTTTTTGCTGAAGTTTCGACGATTAAATTCGAACACATAAACAAATGGCCGCGGATGATTTTCTGACGATTCTCAGCGGTTTGCACCCCGTAGAGACCAAGCGGGTCATCGAGAATATAACGCAAGCGGCAGCTGCGCGCCTGCGCGAGGCCCTGAAAGGGGGGCTCCTGATGTGGATCACCTACCTCGAGCAGAGGTCTGTCGGCAAAGCCACGCTGAAGGACTACCAGCGGAGGGCGGGCGCCTTCGCCGACTGGTGTGCCCAGCTCCGCCTGGGCTGGGGCGGCTTGGACCAGCTGGGCGTGATAGTGGTGACCTGCTTCGACGACCTATAATTTCACGGCCACAGCGGGGGCGACGCCTCGCGCCTGCTGGCTGCGCTGAAGTTCTTCCTGCCGCAGATCGGCCGCTGGGGCGACCGGGCGCTGTGCCGAGCCTCGCGCAGCCTGGCGGGATGGGGGGGGGCGCGCCCCCCGCAAGATGCGCGCGCCGCTGCCGTGGCTGCTCGTGGCGGCGCTGGCGGGCGCGATGCTGCGCCGCGGCCAGATCGAGCAGGCCATCGCCGTGATGCTGAGCTTCGCGTGCTACCTCAGGCCATCAGAATGCGACCAGTTGACGACGATGCAGGTTGCCCCCCCGTCGCGGCGGGCGAGGGGCTCGCCGCGCTGCTGCTATATCCCGGCCAGTTGGGGCGGCCCGGGAAGACAGGCCTTTGGGGCATCACGGTGGTGATCGTTACCTTCGTCTTCTTGGTCCCAGCACTCCTCGGCTTGAAGCGCCGAGCGCCGTCGGGGACATCGCGGATCTGGTCATTCCCGCCAGCCTCGCTCGGCGCGTGCATGCCTGTGCGCTGAGGCTGAACGACTTCCCAGTCCCAGCCTGCGGGCTACGTCGCGGGGGCGCCTCGGACGACCTCCTGGCGAAGAGGCGGGCGGCCCCCGACGTCCAGCAGCGCGGCGGCTGGGCCCCCGACAAAAACTTCAAGCGGTGCGCCAATCAGGCTCGCGTCCTGACCGAGCTGCAGCCGCCGCCCGAGCTCTGCCTGACCTGGCGCGGGCAGGAGAGCTTGCAGGACTGACCGAGGGGGGCCCCTCGACGGAGTCGATCCATCGTCACCTCCTCAAAGAGCTTCATGCAAGCTTCAAGCGTCACAAGGGCCCCCCTCGGACTGCTGTGCCGGAGCTGTTCGCCGGCGCGGGTCGCCTGTCCGCTGCGCTTCGGCGCCGCGGAGTCGCCGCGCTGCCGATGGACTTCGCATCGAAACCGTGGTTCGATCTCGACCATCCTGCTGTCCGTCAGGTCGTTCGTGGGTGGGTTCGTGGTGGAGTCGCTGCCGCTCTTTGGATTGCGCTGCCGTGCTCGTCTTGGGGCCAGGCCAGACGCGGGCCGCCTGGGTCGTCTTGGTGCACCATCCGCTCGAGGGAACGCGTTTGGGGGCTGCCGAAGCAGCCAGGCCGCAGGCGGCCGTCGACCTGGGGAACAAGCAGCTTCGGTTCGCCCTGGGACTGATCGCGCTGGCCCGCTCCCCGGGAGCCCCCGTCTACCTCGAGAACCCAGGTGGCTCTTGGGTTTGGAGCCCGCCCGCCTTGAAGGCCCTGCCGGGGGCCCACGATGCCGTGTCGTTCGACCTCGACATGTGTGCTTTCGGTGCCCGCTGGAGAAAGTTCACGCGAATGGCATGCTGGGCCCGACATCACCCAGACGCTCTCCTGAGGCCGCGATGGAGTGGTAGAAAGGGTTTATGACTTAACAGCGAAGACTGATTGGCTTCTAGTAGGGCCAAAAGAGACCATCTTGACGCCCCAGGGGGGTCTGGGCGCGATCCGGGGGAGGATGCCGGGGATTTTTCTTAAGCCAGCAGTAGCGCACTTCGTGGTCTTCGAGTTCCCAGAACTCCATTCCTGGGCATGATTTTGAATGTCCGGAACCAGCTGTAGGCCACGTCGTGTTCTCCGAGTTCCCAGAACTCCATTCCTGGGCATGATTTTGAATTCCCGGAGCTAGCTGTAGGCCACTTCGTGGTCTTCGAGTTCTCAGAACTCCATTCTTGGGCATGATTTTGAATGCCCGGAGCCAGCTGTAGGCCACTTCGTGGTCTTCGAGTTCCCAGAACTCCATTCCTGGGCATGGTTTTGAATGCCCGGAGCTAACTGTAAGTCACTTCGTATTCTTCGAGTTCCCAGACCTCCATTCCCGGGCCACATTTTGAATGAAATGCTGAGGCAAGCTGATGCTGAGGCTGAGGCAGGCTGACGCTGAGGCAGGCTGAGGCTGAGGCCGAGGCTGAGGCAGACTGAGGCTGAGGCAGGCTGGAGGCTGAGGCTTGAGCTGAGGCTAGGCTGGACGCTTGAGGCAGGTTGAGGCTGAGCCGAGGCTTGTTGCAGGCTTGAGGCTGAGGCAGGCTGAGGCTGAGGCCGAGGCTGAGGCGGATTGGTAGCTGAGGCTTGATGGCTGAGGCTGTGTGGCTGAGGACTGCGCTGGGCGGCTGAGGCTGAGGCAGGCTGATGCTGAGGCCAATGGCGGTGGCCGTGGCTTGGCTGAGGCTGATGCAGGCTGAGGCTGAAGCAGGCTGAGGGGTGAGCCTCTGGCTGAAGGCAGACTGAGGCCGAGGCTGAAGGCAGACTGATGCTGAGGCTGAAGCAGGCTGAGGCTGAGGCTGAGGCAGGCTGAGGCTGAGGCTGAGGCAGGCTGAGGCTGAGGCTGAGGCTGATGCAGGCTGAGGCTGAAGCAGGCCGAGGCTGAGGCCGTGGCTGAAGGCAGACTGAGGCTGAGGCTGAAGGTATTGATTGAGGATTGTGGTGATGCAGGCACTGAAGGTGATGCAGGCTGAGGAGGCTGGCTGAGGCTGAGGCTGAGGCAGGCTGAGCTGAGGCAGGCTGATGGCTGAAGGCTGGGTGTGCAGGGCTCGCAGGCTTGAGGCAGGCTGAGCTGACGGCCCGAGGAGAAGGCAGACTGAGGCTGAGGCTGAAGCAGGCTGAGGCTGAGGCAGAGGCAGGCTGAGGCTGAGGCTGAGGCAGGCTGATGCTGAGGCAGGCTGAGGCTGAGGCCGAGGCTGATGCAGGGTGAGGCTGAGGCAGGCTGGGGCCGAGGCTGAAGGCAGACTGACTGATGCTGAGGCTGAAGCAGGCTGAGGCTGAGGCTGAGGCAGGCTGAGGCTGAGGCTGAGGCAGGCTGATGCTGAGGCAGGCTGAGGCTGAGGCTGAGGCTGATGCGGGCTGAGGCTGAGGCAGGCTGAGGCTGAGGCCGAGGCTGAAGGCAGACTGAGGCTGAGGCTGAAGCAGGCTGTGGCTGAGGCTGAGGCAGGCTGAGGCTGAGGCTGAGGCAGGCTGATGCTGAGGCAGGCTGAGGCTGAGGCTGAGGCTGAGGCTGAGGCTGAGGCTGAGGCTGATGCAGGCTGAGGCTGAGGCAGGCTGAGGCTGAGGCCGAGGCTGAAGGCAGACTGAGGCTGAGGCTGAAGCAGGCTGAGGCTGAGGCTGAGGCAGGCTGAGGCTGAGGCTGAGGCAGGCTGATGCTGAGGCAGGCTGAGGCTGAGGCTGAGGCTGATGCAGGCTGAGGCTGAGGCAGGCTGAGGCTGAGGCCGAGGCTGAAGGCAGACTGAGGCTGAGGCTGAAGCAGGCTGAGGCTGAGGCTGAGGCAGGCTGAGGCTGAGGCTGAGGCAGGCTGATGCTGAGGCAGGCTGAGGCTGAGGCTGAGGCTGATGCAGGCTGAGGCTGAGGCAGGCTGAGGCTGAGGCCGAGGCTGAAGGCAGACTGAGGCTGAGGCTGAAGCAGGCTGAGGCTGAGGCTGAGGCAGGCTGAGGCTGAGGCAGGCTGAGGCTGAGGCTGGCTGAGGCTGAGGCTGAGGCTGAGGCTGTGGCTGTGACTGCGACTGCCGTTGCCACTGCGACTGTCATCGCGAATGCGACTACGACTGCGAGAACAGCAGAATTCTACAACTGGATTCTCATCTGAATCTTAAGGGGAATGCTTCCAGATATGCTCCTACACATCGCTGTTAGGTTGCTTTGCTGGGATAATGTTCTTTTCAGGCAAGCCCCACATGGTCCTTTCTGGCCTTGACCACGTCTCTGGGATCCTTTGGACCCGCCTCGCCAAACCTTTCCCGGTTAAGTTTTGCGATTTCTTCTTCGATTTAATTGCAAGGCAAATTGGTTTTCAAGGCTTCAAGCGTTTGGTTTCCCTTGCCTGTCCTGTCTCTTATACATACTCTTGCTAATGTTTTGCTTCTGCCTATTTCAGTTTATGTATTATCGGCGCCGTCCTGCCGTCGCCACTTCTCCTCTCGGGCTCGGGTTTCCTCCTCGGTGTTGTGTGGGTGCGTTGTGTCCTCCTCCTCTCTCTCCTCCGTGTGTCTCGTTCGCCTGCTGCTGCGCCTTCGGTGGAATCGCCGGGGACGCCCTCCATACAGAAATGTTTGGGGTGGCCATGGGTGTAGCAGGAGATGGCCGTGTTTGCACATCTCATCTTCAGTGGAACCGAAGGCCGTCGTGGTCACGCATCTTCGCCGCGACCGCGTCGGCTCAAGTCTTTTTCTGGCCCGCCCTCCTCTCCCTCTTCTCTCTCTCCTCCTCGGCGTTGTGTGGGTGCGTTGGGTCCTCCTCCTCTCTCTCCTCCGTGTGTCTCGTTCGCATGCTGCTGCGCCTTCGGTGGAATCGCCCTGGACGCCCTCCACACAGGAATGTTTGGGGTGGCCTGGGGCGTAGCAGGAGATGGTGATGATGCTGATGATGATGCTGACGATGCTGATGCAGATGTTGAGAAGGAGGAAGAGGAGGAGGAAGAGGAGGAGGAGGAGGAGGAGGAGGAGGAGGAGGAGGAGGAGGACGGGGAGGGGAGGGGAGGGGAGGGGAGGAGGAGGAGGAGGAGGAGGAGGAGGAGGAGGAGGAGGAGGAGGAGGAGGAGGAAGAAGAGGAGGGGGGGAGGAGGAGGTCGAGGACGAGGAGGAGGAGGACAAGGAGGAGGATGAGGAGGAGGAAGAGGAGGAGGAGTAGGAGGAGGAAGAGGAGGAGGAGGATGAGAAAGGGGGAGGACGGCGAGACGGAAGGGGAGGGGGATGAGGTGGTGGAGGAAGAGGAGCAGGAGGTCCAGTGTAAGCCCAAGAGTCATCAATGATGTTTGAATGAACCCTCCCTGCAAGCTCTTTCTTCATTGACCCCTCTTACGGTTCATCTCCACAGGGATTTGCTTCGTTGGAAGACAACCGTTTGAAGACCCCGAAGCATGCCAAAACATTGTTCTCGGAATTCCAACGCCACCTGTCAACGTGACTGTTGCGTCTTGACGACCCTGAATCGTGCCAGAGCGCCATTCCTGGGACTTCAACACCGCGAATCAGCGTAACTGTTGCGCCCTCATAGGCTTGAGTCCTTCCACATGTCTGGTACGTCGACCATGGGAACCCGTGAAACTCGGGCAAATTAAAAAGATGAATGTGCGCGGCGCTAAGGCGAGAGTCACATTTTGGAAAGGAGCCGCCCTTAATTCGTGAAGCTCTTGCAAACTGCAACAAAAACGAATGCACGCGGCGCTAAGGCGAGAGCCACAGTTTGAACACCATGAGCCCTCAATCCGTGAAGCTCTTGCATTTTTCAAACAGAAAACAAACAAAAACAAGGTGCGCGGCTCTAGGGCGAGAGCCACATGTTGAAAACGACCCGCCTTCCATTTGTGGAACTGTCGCCAATGTGTAAGCTTCAGGGTCATAACTGGTGAGGAAGTTTTAGGCGAAACGCCCGGCCCGCCCAAAAAACTGGCCCCGGGGTGTGACAGGGAGACGTTATATTTATAAGGAAGAAGAATGGAGGATGAGGAGGAGGAGGAGGAGGAGGAGGGCGGATGAGGAGGAGGAGGAGGCGGCGGAGGAGGAGCCGGAGGAGGACGAGGAGGAGGAGGATGAGGAGGAGGTGGAGGAGGATATACGAGGATGAATGAGGAGGACGAGGAGGAGGAGGACGAAAAGGAGGGAGGAGGAGGAGGAGAAGGAGGAGGAGAAGGAGGAGGAGGAGGAGGAGGAAGAGGAGGAGGAGAGGAGGAGGATATTGCAGGAGGAGGAGGCGGAGGAATATGATGCGGAGGAGGAGGAGGAGCAGGAAGAGGAGGACGACGAGGAGGAAGAGGAGGAGAACGAGGAGGATTATGATGATGAGGATAATGATAATGCTGATAATGATGAGGAGGATGTGGATGAGAAGGAGGAAGATGCGGAGTCTAATCATAATACTGATGATGATGATGATGATGAAAATGATGATGATGATGATGATGATGATGATGATGATGATGATGATGATGATGATGATGATGATGATGGTGCTGATGATGATTATGACGATGATGCTGATGCTGATGCTGATGATGCTGATGATGATGATGATGATGATGGTGCTGATGATGATTATGATGATGATGATGCTGATGCTGATGCTGCTGATGCTGATGATGCTGATGATGCTGATGATGATGATGATGATGATGATGATGATGGTGGTGGTGCTGCTGATGATGATGATGATGATGATGATGATGATGATGGGGAGGAGGATGACGATGGGGAGGATGACGACTCAGGAGGAGGAGTAGGAGGAGAAGGAGAGGGGTGAACAATCGGAGGACGATAATGAGAAGGAGGAGGAGGAGGGGGAGGAAGAGGAGGAGTAGCAGGAGGAGGCGGAGGATGAGTAGGAGGAATGTCACTAGTATGAGTAACGGGAATACCCATAACATTGTGAACATCA
Source organism: Prorocentrum cordatum (assembly GCA_963575745.1). NCBI lineage: Eukaryota > Dinophyceae > Prorocentrales > Prorocentraceae > Prorocentrum > Prorocentrum cordatum. The sequence goes on from CAUYUJ010016123.1 coordinate 249,248, forward strand.
GTAATGTTAATAATTATGGTGATATTGAAATAATACTATGAATGCTGGTATAAATAATCGGGCGTCGGCGACTACGACTAATCATATTACAAGTAAGACGACTACTAGCCAGACCCATATTACACAGACGAATAAGAAGAGCCATACCAAGACTACGACGAATAACATTACTAGTATTGCTCATGTGGTGACGAATGATATTACTATGCGGCGCAATATTACTAACATTGACCATATAATATTCACATGCGTACTCGGGCTAATAAGATCATTAATACCAGCACTATCCGCGTATTAATGTTAACATGATTCATAATACTCGCGCTACTATTCAACATAACCTGACCACTCATACTACTACTACTACTACTACTACTACTACTACTACTACTACTACTACTACTACTACTACTGCTGCTACTACTACTACTACTACTACTACCAGTACCACTACTACGAATACTAGTACCCATGCCAATGCCAGCGCTAATGCTGATACGAATGCTAATATTCAATACTAATACAACTACTACCGCTAGGACGACGACTACTACTACTACTACTGGAACTAGGGCCAATATCACATACTATTGTTGGTTAAACAAATACGAATGGTACCACTACTACTGCTACTACTATTACGACTGCTAATGCTAATGCTAGTGCTGATGGCCATACGGTGGCGACTGACTACTATTGTTACTGCTACTACTACTACTACTACTGCTACTACTACTACTACTACTACTACTACTACTACTATCACTACTACTACTACTACTTTTGCTGCTACTACTACTACTCCTACGCCTACTCCTACTCCTACTACTACTACTACTACTACTACTACTGCTACCACCACTACTACCACTACCACTACCACTACCACTACCACTATTACCACTACCACTGCCACTACTACTACTACTACTACTACTACTACTACTACTACTACTACTACTACTACTACTACTACTACTACTACTACTACGCTACTACTACTGCTGCTGCTACTACAACTACTACTGCGACTCCGACTACGACTACCATTACTACTGCTACTACTACTACTGCTGCGGCTGCTACTACTACTGCTACTACTACTACTGCTGCTGCTGCTGCTACTACTACTTCTACTACTACTACTACTAGTACTACTGCGGCTGCCACCACTACTACTACTACTACTACTACTACTGCTACTGCTACTGCTACTGCTACTGCTACTGCTACTACTACTACTACTACTACTACTACTACTACTACTACTACGTCTACTACTACTACTACTACTGCTACTACTACTACCACCACTTCTACCACTACTACTACTACTAATGCTGCTGCTGCTACTACTACTACTACTACTACTACTACTCCTACTTCTACTACTCTTACTACTGCTACTGCTACTGCTGCTACTGCTACTACTACTGCTGCTGTTACTACTACTACTAGTACGACTGCGGATGCCACCGCTACTACTACTAATACTTCTTTTACTACTACTACTACTACTACTACTGCATATTACTACCACTACTACTGCTACTACTACTTCCAACATTTCCACTACCCCTGCTGCTGCTACTACTATTACGACTACTTCTACCACTACGGTTACTACTACTACTACTACTACTACTACTACTACTACTACTACTACTACTAGTATTATTACTACTACTACTACTGCTACTACTCCTACTCCTACTCCTACTCCTACTCCTACTACTACTACTACTACTACTGCTGCTACTACTACTACTACTACTTCTACTACTACTATTACTACTACTACTTCTATTGCTACTACTATTGCTACTTCTACTTCTACTGTTACCAAACTTCATACTAAACATGACCCTAATACATGACACTACTGGGATTACTACTGGTTACAGTACTACTACTCCTGCTGCTAGGGCTAATACGAATACTATCTCTAGTGCTGTTGATACTACTGGCACTACTGATACTCCCACCGCTGCTGCTACGAATGGTTCACTGCGACTACTGAGGCAGAGGATGATGATGACGATTCCAATCACGAGGACGAGGCTGCGGACGATTATGAGGACGAGGATGATGATGATGATGATGATGATGATGATGATGATGAGGATGATGATGATGATGACGAGGATGGGGAGGAGCAGGAGGAGGAGGAGGAGGAGGAGGAGGAGGAGCATACGGAGGATATGGAGGAGGAGGAGGAGAGGGGGGAGGGTGAGGAGGAGGAGGAGGTGGAGGAGGAGGAGAAGGTGGTAAAGGTGGAGAAGGATGATTACCAGGATCTGGAGGAGGAGAGGAGGTGGAACAGGAGGATGAGGATGATGATGATGATGATGATGATGATGATGATGATGATGATGATGATGATGATGAGGAGGAGGAGGAGGAGGAGGAGGAGGAGGAGGATGGTGAGGAGGAGAAGGGGGAGGCGGAGGAAGAAATGGAGGAGGAGGAGGAGGAGCAGCAGGAAGAAGAGGAGGATGAGCGGCATGGACATGGTGAGATGACCCGCAGGCTTCGCATCCTCCCTGAAGAGCGCGATCGCAGACGCGGCTGACCGTTCGGACAGCTATGTCGCTGGCGCCTCTCCCAGTGGCGCTTGCCTTCTCATCCTCCTACCCCGCCTCCTCCTCCTCAACCTCCTCTTCCTCCTCCTCCCCCATCCCTCCACCCAGTTCTCCACGTTCAGCAGTAGAAGCAGTCCCAAGGAGTACGGGTAGGACGATGAAGAAGGACACATGCGCCCTGGTGGGGGAGGACGTGCAGGTGGAGGAGCAGGACCAGGGACCAGAGCCATGAGGGGGGAGGAGCAGCAGCACCACGATGAGACGGGGGGAGGAGGGAGGAAGCGAAGATCTGAATATCACGAATAGGGGGAGGACCCCATACTTAATGATATTCATAGGCCTCGGAGGAGGGTGTGGAGGAGGAGGAGTAATGTGGGAGAAGGGAACGGGCATGGGATTTCGATGGTGGTGGTGGTGACGACGAATAGGAAGAGGCGGAGGGGGAGGAGGAGGAAGGAGGAGGAGGAGGAGGATGAGGAGGAGGAGGAGGAATAGGATGCGACGCGCGGGGCTTCGCCCCAGGGCCACGCCCAGAAAGCTCAGACCCGAGCTGCTAGCCCAAACTCAGGCCACGCTCAGGCGAAGCAGGGCTCAACGTGCACTTGACCCGCCACCCTCACAGCGGGATCGAACGGGCAGCTTGCAGAAGCCGTGCGGTGTGTACGGTTGCCCCAGCGTTGAGCGAAGCCACGAGAATCCGTGTACAGCTTCTGTAGTGCGCGCATGAGGCCGACTTGGGTTAGTCGTTCTTGACCTGGGCGACCGTGGCCGCGTCACCGTCACTGTCGTCGTCGTCGTCGTCGTCGTTGCTGGGGCCTTCCCCACCAGCAGAGTAACCCGCTCACTGTTCTTCGCCACCGCATGCCATTCCCGCGTGTTACCAGGGTGTCCGCAGTATTTTTTCCAGCACGCTCAACGGAACCCGCTGATGTTTTTTGGGAAGATGAGGAGGATTGTAAAGACACGGGCGAATGAAGGATAAGGCGGATGATGATGAGGAGGAGGATGATGAAGATTAGGATGAGGAGGAGGACCATCCTTCAAATTTCTTCTCACAGGGGCCTGCGAGAATTTATTTCCATTGCGGATAATGACCAGTTGGAAGTCAACGGTCACAGAACCTTGAACCTGGCTGAAACACAATTCCTGGGACGCCGATGCCGCGAATTTCTGTTGCGTCGTGACAGTCCTAAAACGTGCCAGAACACCGTTCCTGGGACGTCCACACCGCGCATCAACGCGACTGGAGGGTCGAGACTACCCTACATCATACCAGAACACAATTCCTGGGACTTCAGCCATGCGATTCTTTGATCCTGTCGCACGCTTATGAGACGAACTTGTGCAGCGCTGAGGCGAGAGCCACAATTTGAAAAACAACCGCCGTCCATCCGTGAGGCCGCCACAAGCTTCTTTTGGCACGAATGTGCGCGGCGCTAAATCGATAACCACATTTAAACATTGGTCCGCCCTCCATCTTTGAAATTGTTGCAAACTTCGAAGACGATTGGGTGCGGCGCTTAGGCGGGAGCCACATTTTTACAACTACCCGCCCTCCATGCGTGAAACTGTCGCAAATGGCAAATTCCAGGATCATGGACCGTTCGGAAGTTTCAGACGAAACGCCCAGCCCGCGCTACCGACACGCCTGCGGGTGCGACGGGGAGGAGTTATTTATAAGGGATGGAGGGAAAGGAGGAAAAGGAGGAGAAGGAGGCTGATGATGCTGCTGATGATGATGCTGATGATGATGATGCTGCTGCTGCTGATGATGATGATGATGATGATGATGATGATGATGAGGACGATGATGATGGTGGTGATGATGATGCTGCTGCTGATGATGAGGAGGAGGAGGACGAGGAGTAAGAGTATGGGGAGCAACAGCAGCAGCATCTGCAGCAGCAACAGGAGCTGTGGGATGAGGACGACGACGGTTGCACATCTCGGAGGACAAAGGCCGCCAGCTTCGAGGCTTCGGGGAGGAGGGGAACGAGGTTGGTTGAGGTGGAGGAGGTGGAGGGGGAAGAGGAGGAGGAGGAATACTAAGAAAACAAATTATGCTAACGGAGTTCCCCACATAATGATGTTTTTGGGCTAGCGGGATCAAGCAACATTTTGTAGAGAAATTGCCGACCTGCCCTCGCCCTCTCCATCCTTTTCTATCACATGGTTTGCGAATACCCTCCTCGCTCATGCGGGGCTTCCCTGGAGGGGTGGGACGGGCACGGAACCTGATAACTAGCACTGTTCGCGAATACCCTCCTCGCTCAGACGGGGCCTCCCTGGAGGGTGGGAGGGGCAGGAAATCTGATAAATAACACTGTGTTCGAATAGCGTCCTCGCTCAGGCGGGGCCTCCCTGGAGGGGTGGGAGGGGCACGAAACCTGAGAAATAACAGGTGATGCGAATACCCTCCTCGCTCAGGCGGGGCCTCCCTGGATGGGGTGGGAAGGGCACGAAACCTGATAAATAACAGGTGATGCGAATACCCTCCTCGCTCAGGCGGGACCTCCCTGGAGGGGTGGGAGGGGCACGAAACCTGATAAATAACAGGTGATGCGAATACCCTCCTCGCTCAGACGGGGCCTCCCTGGAGGGGTGGGAGGGGCACGAAACCTGATAAATAACAGGTGATTCGAATACCCTCCTCGCTCAGGCGGGGCCTCCCTGGAGGGGTGGGAGGGGCACGGAACCTGATAAATAACAGGTGATGCGAATACCCTCCTCGCTCAGGCGGGGCCTCCCTGGAGGGGTGGGAGGGGCACGAAACCTGATAAATAACAGGTGATGCGAATACCCTCCTCGCTCAGGCGGGGCCTCCCTGGAGGGGTGGGAGGGGCACGAAACCTGATAAATAACATGGTGTGCGAATACCCTGCCCGCTCAGGCAGCTCCTCCCTGGAGGGGTGGGAGGGGCACGAAACCTGATTAATAATATGGTGTGCGAATACCCTGCTCGCTCAGGCGGGGCCTCCCTGGAGGGGTTGGGAGGGGCACGAAACCTGATAAATAACACTGTGTTCGAATACCCTCCTCGCTCAGGCGGGCCTTCTCCGCTGGAGGGTGGGAGGGCACGAAACCTGTAAATACCAGTGATGCGAATACCACTTCCTCGCTCAGGCGGCCTCCCTGGGGAGGTGGGAAGGGCACGAAACCATGTAAATAGTATTGGTTTCCGATACCCTCCTCGCTCAGGCGGGGCCTCCCTGGAGGGGTGGGAGGGGCACGAAACCTGAGAAATAACAGGTGATGCGAATACCCTCCTCGCTCAGGCGGGGCCTCCCTGGAGGGGTGGGAGGGGTGGGAGGGGTATTGGTATGGTATGGTATTGGTATGGTATGGCTTGGTATGGCTTGGGATGTTATTGGTTTGGTATGGTATGGTATGGTATGGTATTGGTATGGTATGGTATGGTATTATTGGTATGGTATGGTATGGTATTGATATGGTATGGCTTGGTATGGCTTGGTATGGTATTGGTATAGTAAGGTATTGGTATGGTATGGCTTGGTATGGTATGGTTTAGGAGAAGGACGCGGGAGGAGGAGGAGAAGGAGAGGGTGTTCTGGGAAAACAAGAACCCCACTCAGGATGTGGGGAATCATACTATCAATAATAATAGTAAACCGAAAACAGTACACAGCCGGGAGAACAGTTATAACACAATCAACAAGACGATCGCCTTGAATGATTTGCACACGGCAACGCCCAAAAAGGATCATTGAGTGACATTCGCCTTTCAATGTTGGCAGCGTGCGCAGGCGTGTACCATGGGCCAGGTCATTGATATGCCATGCTTTGGCTTGCGCGCCCGGTGGCGACATTGGGAGGCGGACGCCACTTAATGCCCGGGTGCTCTTCCAAACCAATCCTTTACAGGGCCGCTGGCGTGGGCGGTTCCACGTTCTGCTGTGCGACTTTATTCCCACAGTCGGATGACTAACGTGCACCGTGCAGTGCAGACCATACGTCCTTCCTTAACATTGCCAGGTCGATGTCGCTTCGTGCGACGGGCCCCGCCTGGTCTGATTCAACATCGTTTTGGCTTCCATCCTTGTGCCACTTTTGTTATACACTTTTTCACGGGGATGCGATACAATTAAGAAGAACAGCAATGCTAGTAATATAACCTTTACTGAGACGGATACTACGAATCCTCAAATTAGTAATACACATGTACATGGTACGGCTACTACTAGTCGTTTAATTGTTCAATCGTAGGATGGATACACATAGCATAATTATTATTACTAATGCTGACAAGGATACTACTAATACGAATAATGATGCTACTGATACGTCTACGAATCATAATGCTAATAAGAAACATATGAGGATGGTACATCAGAGGAGGAGGAGGAGGAGGAGGAGGGGGAGGGGGTGGGGGAGGGGGAGGACGAGACAGGGGGAATTGTAGAATGAGGATGAAGATATGACCAGGGAGGGTGAGGCAATATGAGCCCAGAGGGATTTAATGATGGTGGTGATGCTGTTGATGATGAATGTGCAGCTCAGCGTGCGGGAGTGTAGCAGGGGAACAACGAATAGCGCGACGGCTTCTTCGCATTTGTTTGGGTTCAACTGCCCCAGAACGGCTTCGGGCGGCGCCCCCCACCTCTCGCGGGACGTGCGAGCCGCGCGGCGTGGGATCCGCCTGGCTAGACCTGAATTCCGCAGTCCTCCCTGTGGGGTGTTGGCCCCCTACGTGGGGGAGGGGCATGCGCGCGCGCGTGCTGGCGGCGAGCGGGATCCCGCTGGCTGCCCCGCTCGGACACATTAGCACTGTGGGGCCTTGCCCCGCGGCCTTGGGCAAGGGTCCCGCTGCGGCCAAGCGGGAACCCTGAGGCCCTACGGGTGCGTGGCGCAACCGAGGCGATGGCGAAGGAGTGGCGTCCCTCCGCCAGCCCAGGGCATCCGCCAAGGGCGCTGGGCTGCGGCGGCGCCAGTGATGTTCGTGGCGGTGCACGCGGCGTGTGGAATCCGCCCCAAGGAGAGGGGTATGCTGCTGTTGGGCATGGGCGGGGTTCCCCCAGCGGCCGCCGTTCCCGCAGCCCACGGACCCGTGCCCCGCCTGGCAGCGGCTCGCTCCAACCCCACGCGGGGGCGAGCCGCCTGGTGCTGCGGTGGGCGGCGCGATGGCCAGCGAGCAGCGGGGGGCGGCCGCTCCAGGGAGTGGCCTATGCGCTCGCGCGGGGCGACACTGCGCCTGCCCGCAGGGCAGGACCCTGCGCGCTTGCCCGCGGGGCAGCGGGGGGTCGGCATGCGCGTCTCGGTACCCAGCTCTGCGGAATCGAGCAGTGCCACGGCGTCCCCACGGCGGAGTCGAGCACCACGTGGGTATCCTGCATCGGCCGCGGACCTGTCCACTGTCCTGTGTGCGGGGCGCTCGCTGGACCAGGTGCGAGAAGTTGAGTGCGCCGTGGGCCGACCCGCGTGCTGGCGGGCGCCTCCTCTTCGGGCTGGCCGCGGTGGTCGCTGCTGGGGCCTTGGCGTGCTGGTCGCCGACCTGGGCGTTGCGCAGGGTGCTGCAGGCTGGAGCCTCGCGGTGCTGCTCGGGGGCGATGGCAGGGCTGGGCCTGCGTTTCCAGCGGCTTCGGTCGGCGCGACCTTGCTTCGGTGGCTGTTGGCCTGAGCTTCTCTCGCGTTGCGGCTGGAGCGAGGCGCGAAGCCCTGTTCAGGATCGGGGGTCAGCGCCGAGGCCATCGATGAGACCTCTGGCTGCCGGTTCGTCCTCCGCGCGGTGGTCGATGACCTGTGCTGCGCGCAGGCTGCCGCGGATGCGTTTCCGTGGCCTTCGGCGCTGGGGGTTTTGTTAGTTCGACTTCCCTGCGCTGGTCGCCAACGTGAGTTGCGCTCTGCACGAGCCCGTCGCGCGGGGGGCCGGGCCGTGTGCCGAGCTCGCCGAGGGGCCCGCGTAGCTGCTGGCCGAGTTCGAGGCGTCGTTGAGGTCTGGTCCTGCAGCTCGGGTCAGAGCCCGCGCGCGCTGTAAGGCCGCCAGGGCTGCGACGGCGCCGCCGCTTACTCGGCCGTTGGGCAGGGGGATCTGGCCAGGTTGCGAGGCGGCGCTCGAAGACCTGGTCCGTCGGTTCGGGGGAGTGCGGGCCCGCGCTGGAGGACCGCTTCTGTTGCGATCCCCCGCCGTGCATTCGTCTGGCGGTCAGGGGGCGGCAGCGCCGACAACGGCGCCCATCGTGGCTCTGGCGACGACGCCGACGGCAGCGCCGCTGACGGCGGCGCCTGCTTGTGCCGGCGACGGCAGCACGGGCGCCCCGTGCCAGACGAGCGCGCCGAAGGATGGGAGTGCTCCGCGGGTGGTCGCCTCGCTTCGGGGCGTTCCGGGGCGACGGTGTCGGGCCCAGGCGGCGTGGGTGGCCGCGGGGCGGTGTGCCCCGAAGGAGCGCCGCCGCTGCAGCTCGGGAGGATGGTGCTCCGTGTTCAGGAGCGGTGAGTGCCATGGCCCGCGGTTTGCGCGACGAGGGTCAGCGCGACCTCCCTGCGCTGGTAGCCGAATGGAGCTGCTCGCAGGCTGTCGTCAGAAAGGACTTCGCAGTCCTGCCGAGGAGCGTTGGCGCCTGCGGCCAGTCCGACGGCGTCGCCGGCTGACCGCCCATGAGCAACGCCGGCTGCCATTCCGACGGCAACGCCGACTCCGACTGCCAGCGCCGCGGCGATGTGACTGCCAGTCCTACGGCGTTGCATACGGCCAGTCCGACCGCGTCACCGCTTGCCATGCCGTCTGCCAGATCGGCCGTGCCAACGACTGTCAGTCCGACAGCAACGTCGACTGCTAGCAGGATGGAAACGCCGCCTGCCGGACGGACCGCGACGCCGATCGTCAGCAGGACGGCGACGACGACGGCCCGTGCGACGACAACGCAGCGCCCGCGGCCAGCCGCATCGCCGACTGCCAGCCCAGCGGCGACGGTGATTGCCAGCCCGACGGTAATGCCGACTGCCAGTCCGACGGCCATGCCGATTGCCAGTTGGTCCGCGAGATTGGTTGCCAGCAGGGCGGCGACGCCAGCTGCCGACGGTCGGTCCGACGGCGTCGCCGACCTCCAGGCGCGCCGCGACGCTGACTGCCAGCATGACGGCGACGCCGGCTGCCAGTCCGACGGCAACGCTTACGACGAGACCGACGGCATCGCCTACTTCTAGTCTGACGGCAAGCCTGCGGCCAGTCCTGCGGCAACGCCGGCTGCCACTTTGACCTCGACGCGGGCTGCCAGCAGGACTGCAGCGCCGATTGTCAGTTTGACGACAACGCTTGCGGCCAGTCCGAAGGCCATGCCGTCTGCCAGATCGGCCGTGACACCGGTTGCTGCCAATCCGACGGCAACGCTTACGGCCAGACCCACGGCAGTGTTGGCTGCGAGGCGGCCCGCTTTATCGATTGCCAGCGGGGCGGCGACGCCGACTGCCAGTCCGACGTCAATGTTGGCGGCCAGTCCCGCGGCGTCGCCGATTGGCAGTCCAGCGGGGGCGCCGAGTGCAAGCCGAACGGCAGCGCCGATAGCTAGTCTTCCAATATTGCGCATGGCCAGTCCTGCGGCATCGCCGACTGCCAGTCCAACGGCGACGCTGACTGCCAGCCCAGCAGTGACGCCGACTGCCAGGGCTTCGCCGACTGCCAGTCCGACGGCGGCGCCGACTTCCTGTCCGGCCGCGTCACTGGCCGCCAGCAGCGCCGACAACTAGTCCGAGGGCGACGCCCGCGGCCAGTCCAACAGCTTCGCCGACTGCCAGTCCAATGGCCACGCCGACTGCCAGTTTGACGGCCATGCCGGCTGCCAGTCAGTCCGCGATACCGTCTGCATGTAGGGCGGCGACGCCGATTGTCAGCCCGACGGCAGCGCCGACAACCACGGCATCGCCGGTTGCCAGTCGGACCGCGACGCCGACGGCTGGCAGGACGGCAACGCCGATTACCAGTCCGACGGCAACGCCTATGGCAAGACCGACGGGATCGCCGACTGCCAGTCCAATGGCAAAGCCGACTGCAAGGTCGACGGCGACGCTGACTACCGGCCCGACCGTAGCACCGATACTACGGTACCGCCAACTGCAGTCCCTCGGCATCGCCGACTGCTGGCACGACGGCGATGCCGACTGCCAGTCAGAGCGCTGCTCCGCCGACGGCCAGTCCAACGGCGACGCCGAGTGCCAACCGAACGGTGACGCCGACTGCCAGTCCGACGGCATCGCCGACTGCCCGTCCGACCACGACGCCGACTGTCAGCAGGGTGCCGAGCGTCAGGGAGGCACTTGAGGGCCGGGCTGGCTCGCTGGTTCGGCATCCTTGCTCTCCCTGCCACGGGCGAGTGTGGTAGGGTCGAGCGATGCATTGTTGGCGCGTCAGCTGCTCCCTGTTGGCCGTGCCTGCCGCTGGCGGGCGGTGCGCGTTCCGGAGGGCTCTTGAAGCTCTCGCAGAGCCTCGTTGGCCTTGTGGGCGCCATTGACGCTCCGTGCGGGCTTGGCGAGGCGTGGCCATTGCGCCACGGCGCTTCGGTGCGACGCGATACTGTAGCACCGCGGCTGCAGGTTCGACCAGGACAACGGTTGCAGACGACGGCGCCCGCAGCTGCGCCAATAGCTCCTCCGACAGTAACACGGGCGGCGGCGCGCGTGCTGCGCCGACGGCTCCGCATGTAGCAGCTGCGACCGCGGCGCCGAGGACGACGACGAGTGTGGACGGCGGCGTCCATTGCTGCCGCCGATAACGTCGTCCAGGGGATCAGCTGGACCGTCGTGGCCCAGCTGGCGGCGTGGGCCTTTGGCTATGGACTCAGCCGCGCTGCCCGTTGGGCAGTCTCCGAGGCCGCGGCGGTGCCTGCCGGTCTCGCAGCGTGCGTCCTGGGCTGTTGGGCGCTGTCGTGTTCGCCCTATTTTGGGGCGATGCGCAGCGCCGCTGCGTGGTTTTGCCGCTTCAGGTCCCCTGCGTGGGTCAGCCGCGCCGCGGTGTGTACCGCGTCGTGCCCGAGCGCCGCGGCAATATCCAGCTCTGCGGGGTCGAGCAGTGCTGCGGCGCCGACGGCAGCGCCGATGGGGCGGCGGTAGCTGTTGTGACAACAGTGCTCGCTGCGACGTCGGCGGCGTCGCTGCTGCTCATCGCTCCGACGGGGCGGCCGGTAGCAGGCCTCTTGGGGCTGAGGGCCGTGTAGTGCCGCGGCATGTTGAGGAGCGCAGTGGTCGCAGTACACAGGGCTGCTGGTAAACTCTAGACGCTTCGCGTGACCCGACCAGCCCATCCAGAAACGATGCCCAGAGGAAGAGCCTCGATCAGGGAAATGGGCAGCACGCAGAGAAAGGGCCCCCCAGTGGAGGCCTTATGGAGCGTCTTGGGGGCCTCTTGGCGGTCCCGGACGCCTCTTAGAGCGTCTTGGGTGCCTCGGAGAGCTTCTTGGGGCCTCTTGGGGGTCTCTTGGGGGCCTCTTGGAGGCCTCTGGGGCGACTGTTGGGGCCTCCAGGGGCCTCCTGGGCGCCTCTTGGGGCCCTCTTGAAGCGCTCTTGGGAGCCTTGGGAGCGCTCTTGGAGCCCTCTTGGGCCATCTTGCAGGCATCGTGAAGCCTCGGATGGCCATCGGAAGCGAAAAGGCGAGAAAGCCCAAAACATATTTTTTTTTTAAAAAGTTTTGGAAGGATTTTGGCCTCTTCGGGACCTCCTGGGGGAGCTCTTTGACCACTTGGAGCCGTCTTGAAGCGGTCTTGGGGCCTCTTGGAGCATCGTGGGGGCCATCTTGAGGCATCTTGGGATATCTTGAGCCAACTTGGAGGTCATCTTGGGCTCTCCCAGGCGCTCTTGGAGTCATCTGAAGCAGTGCCCCCCCCCCCCCCCCCCCCAGGAGGCCCCAATGTGGCCAAAACCTTAGTAAAATCAATGATTTTGGCAGTTCGCCGAGGCCTCTTGGAGCGTCTGGGGTGCCTCTGGGGTGCCTCTGGGGGCCTCTTGGGGGCATCCTGGGGGCCTCTTGGGGGCTTCTTGGGGCCACACGGGGCCATCTTTGGGCCATCTCGGGGCCTCTTGGGGCCTCCTGGGCGTCTCTTGGGGCCATCTTGGAGGAGATCGATCACAGGAGGGGGGGGCGAAATTAGCCTCCCCCTCAGGAGGCCAACATGGGGCCAAAACCTTAGTAAAATTATCCCAGTGCGACCCTACCTAGGAGTTGGAGCCTCTAGGAAAGCAACATTAGTAGGAGCGGTAAACGCCGTCCTCCTCCTTCTCCTCATCGTCGTAGTTGTAGCAGTAGCGGTAGTAGTAGTAGTAGTAGTAGTCGTCGTCGTAGTCGTCGTAGTCGTAGTAGTAGTAGTAGTAGTAGTAGTAGTAGTAGTAGTAGTAGTAGTAGTAGTAGTAGTAGTAGTAGTACATCGGCGCTACGAAAGTTTTGGACCCGTTTTGTGTTTTCAGCTAAACAACGCCTGAGCATCACATTGGTTATGAACACCACGACGGCCGTGAGCACCACTCCAAAGCCTGAGAGCACCACAGAACCTATGAGCAGCCGGGCGCCGATAATCACCTTGACGCTAGCACCCCCGTGGCGGGAGCGCCATTTCGAGTTCGAACGGAACAAATGCCGAACCTCATTTTGCAGGAAGTCCTGTGCGGGAGCGCCATTTCGAAATCGAGGCAGAAAGGTTTCGATTTCTATGTTTGAGGAAGTCCTGTGCGGGAGCGCATTTCGAAATCGAAGCAGAAAGGTTTCGAATTCTATTTTTGCGGGGAGCGCCATTTCGAAATCGAACCCGAAAGTTTCGAAATCGTTCGAAATCGTTTTTTCGAGGAAGTATCAAGCGAAACCGCCGTTTCGAAATGGCCACACCGTTTGGCATTTAAAATTTTAAAAGCCCTGACCCGAAAACTCGAAAATGCAGCTTTCGCTTAGGACTTCCCCCCCAAAACGAGCTCGACTGGATTTCGAAACCCTCGGGCTCGATTTCGAAATGTGGCTTTCGCCTAGGACTTCCTCCCCAAAAACGAGCTCGACTGGATTTCGAAACCCGCGGGCTCGATTTCGAAAGGGCGGTGCCGCCCGAGACTGGAGCGAAAAATGCTTCAACCGAACATTGTACTGGGGCCCCGCGGCCTAACGGGCCCACTGCCAACGTTGTACTGGGGCCCCGTCGCCTAACGGGAGGCGTTGAATTTTGGCCGAACTTTCGTAGCGGCGAATAGTAGTAGTAGTAGTAGTAGTAGTAGTAGTAGTAGTAGTAGTAGTAGTAGTAGTAGTAGTAGTAGTAGTAGTAGTAGTAGTCGTAGTAGTAGTAGTAGTAGTAGTAGTAGTAGTAGTAGTAGTAGTAGTAGTAGTAGTAGTAGTAGTAGTAGTAGTAGTAGTAGTAGTAGTAGTAGTAGTAGTAGTAGTAGTAGTAGTAGTAGTAGCAGTAGTAGCGCCAGAACCGCCGACGCCACGCCGTAAGTGAAGCAGCAGCAGAAGCAGGCACGGAGATGAGGGCGGGGCACTGGGGAGTTCTTTACATATGCATCTATCTCTACACCTACATCTATGCTATGCTATGCTATGCTATGCTATATTATGCTCTGCTCTGCTCTGCTATGCTATGCTATGCTGCGCAATGTTATGCTGGGCTAGGCTAGGCTAGGCTAGGCTAGGCTATGCTATGCTATGCTATGCTATGCTATGCTATGCTTTTGCTTTGCCTTCGCTTTTGCCTTCACTTTTGCCTTTGCTTTTGCTTTTGCTTGGCACCCAGGGAGCGCAACTGGGGGAACCGCGCGTTTGCTTTTACCTTTGCTGTTGCTTTTGCTTGGCTCCCAGGGGACCGAGGGAACCGCCCGGGGCGATTTCCACTGCCCGGCCCCTTCCAAGACAGTAAGAACCCTTCTAGGCAGAGCCTAGGTAGGGAACCAATGATTTTGGCTTCCTCGCCGAGGCCGTTTTGGACGCTCCAACACGTCGGGGAACCCCTCGTCGAGGTCCAGGGGAGGGGGTAGGGGGAGGGTAAAACCCCTCCCCGAAGGGGAAGAAGGAGGGGTAAAAGAGGAAACACTCTAGACCACCTACGCCCAAAGGGCTGGTGGAATTTAGCGCTGCTAGGAGGTCCGTGCACCAGAGTACCTCGGTGCAAGTAGAGCTCTGTGGCGCGGCCTCGCTAGAGCGCTGAGCTCTCGCGTCGGGGCAGGCTCAGCGCGGCCGAGATAATCTTCCGCGGCAGGGCGGAGGGCGGCGCCATTAACGGCGTCGACTGCGGCGCCCTCGGCATCGCCCGATGCTGGTCTAGCGTCGGCGGTTACGAGGGGCATTCCCTCGTCGAGGGCGGTGTCGAGGTGCGCGCCGATAGTGGTGTACAACGGCTCCATTACAGCTTTGACAACAGCCCTGATGGTAGACGGGTAAAGGACCCCAGCTCTGGCCGTTGGGGAATGATTCGGGCTGCGCGGCACCTCGTCAGCTCTCGCGGTGCCGAAGGTCAGAGTTCTTGCTCTTGCCAAGGTGGCAGGGCCATTTCTCGGCGCCTGCGTGCAACCAGCGTCCTTCGCAAGTCCCCGCGCCTGGTCTTGGTGTATCGCCTCGCTGAGGCTTGCGCCTGAGGGTTGCGATGCTGCCGCGCGTGTTAGTGGCGAGGCCCGTCGCCAGCGCACTGCCGTCGAGGTATGCCGCAGGGTGGTCGCGCCCCTTGGCGGCGCCCCGCAGTCGTATGGCGCGCCAGACGGCCCCGCAGGGGCTATGTCTGGGGCCGCCAGCGTCGCGCCAGCGTGCTGGCAGGGCCCCGCAGGGCTGGCGTGAGCCATTTGTGTCCCGCCGTGGGAAGCCGCGTGAAGTTGCGTCTCGCGGCCACTGTGCGCCCATCGAGGGCTGGTGGGGAGACCGCCTTCCTGTGGGGCAGGGCACGGGGTCCTGGCGCCAACGCGCATTGTTGCTGCTATTGTGAAAAGCTTGCCTTGCCAAGGCCTGGGCAGTGAAGCACATGTTGCGCGCCGTGTGGTCGACGTGCTTGGCTTCGGCATTGCGTGCGTCCAGGCCGCGGCGGGCAGCGCGACGAGCAGTTCTGAGGGGGCCCAGGCCGCGGCGTGCAGCGGGCCCTCCCAGTCTTGCAGGAACAGGCGGCCCCGCGGCCTGGCGTGGTCCTCCTGCCGTGGGCAGGGCAAGAGGCGAGCGGGTGGCGCCGCTAGCGTGGCAGGGTCCAGAACTGGCGCCTGCGGGCCTCACTGCCGGCGAGGCGCTTGGGAGGCCTGCTGCAGCTGGGCCTGGTATTTTGCGGCATGGAGGCGGCCGCCGTCTTGTCTGAGCAACCCCTGCGGGCCTGGTAGCGCCCCCGCTTGGGCAGGGCAAGTGGCATGCAGGTGGCGCCGCCCGCGTGGAAGGGTCCAGGGCTGGCGCATGCGGGCCTCGCCGCGGGCGAGCCTGCTGCAGCTGGGCCTAGTATTGCGCGGCGTGGAGGCGGTGGCCGTCTTGTCCGTGGAATTCCCGTGGGCCTGCAGCGCCCCCGCCTGGCTCGCGGGAGGCCCGAGATGGCCGAGCGACTCGGGGGGGTGGGCGCTTCTGAGAGCCACGAGTGCCGCTGGAATGCAGGAACTCTTCTAAGAGGCTGATCGTGCTGGCGGTGGGGGGCCATGGCCGACCGATCCCGCCCCTGTCTTGCCAGTGCTCTCGCGGAATGGCTGGCCAGGAGGCTGGCTGAATACCCCCGCCGGTGGAGGGAACTCTCCAAGCGAGTGAGAAGTGAAGCTAGAAGCCATCCAATCTCTCAGAAGGTGGCTTGGTAGCCATTTCAAGTGTCAGCAAATAGCTGGAAGCCATCATAAGTACATGAGAGCGGCTAGTAAGCCATCCTGGCGAGGTGTGGGGTGTTTCTTCGGATGGTGTGTCTTTTCGCGGTTCCCTGTGCGGTGTTTGATTGGAGGCTCTCCAGTGTTGGCCTTGGCATGCATCTCATAGTGGGTGGTATCCAGGGAGGCTTCCGGTCGTGGGGTGCGCGGCTCTCTCGCCTGGAGAAACAAGTCAGAGGCTGGCCCTGGTGGACCGCGTTGGCCCCGGGGAGGTCCGTAGACCCCGGTGGCGCCCGCCTCTCGCCGCAGGCGAGTAGGTCCAGTGCCAACCATTTGCAGGTTATCGCGGCCCTTAGGGGCGGCGTCTGATTTCTGTGCCTGCTGGTCGCGGCCCGACGGGATATCAGGCGACTGGCGGGGGCGCCCAGTCGCCCCGGCCCGGAGGGGCGCGATGCGATCGCGTAAGGTCGCGTGCTGTTGGCCCTGGTATCTCGGAAGACGCGTGTAAACGTGGCTTCCGAAGTGGTCAGTGGGAACAGTTGTCGTGAGGAGGGCGTGGGCCGCGCGGGTGGGGTGCGCGGGCCGGGCGCCAAACCGCGCGCGCGTCGCTCTGGACTGCCGCGAGGAATGTGCAGCTCGGCGTGCGGGAGCATGGCGGGGGAGCAGCGAGTGGCGCGACAGCTCATTCGCAGCTGTTCGGGCCCAGCTGCCCTTCCCTCGAGTGCCCCCACAGCCATGTCCCCGCTGGTTCGGCCTCGAGACCTGGGCCCCGACCGTGCGTGGTCTTGTTGCCAAGAAGCTCCGTGCCCCGCTCTCCTGGAGAGCGTGTCGTTGGGGTCTCAGAGATTGGCCCGGGTAGGCCGCGTTGACCCCAGAGGCCCAGCAGACCCCACTGGCGCCCACCCCTCGCCGCACGCGAGCAGGTCCAGCGCCCCATCACTTCGCATGTGATCGCGGCCCTTCGGGGCATTTGCTTGTCGCGGTCCGACGAGGCGTCAGATGATCGGTGGAGGCGCCTGGTGGTCCTTGCCAGACCGGGCACGATGTGATCACGTGAGGTTGCGTGCTGTTGGCCCTGGTATTTCGGAAGACTCGTGTAAACATGGCTTCCGAAGTGGCAGAACGGAAACAGTTGTTGTGAGGAGGGTGTGGGCCGCGCGGTGGGGTGCGCGAGCCTGGCGCCAACGCGCGCGCGCGTCGCTCTGGCGCGCGTCAGTGGATGAAAAGTCCGCCATGATGCTGTTGTTGATGATGGTGATGCTGATCATGGTGGTGATGGTGGTGGTGTCGTTGCTGTCGTTGTTGATGATGCTGCTGCTGATGCTGATGCTGATGCTGATGCTGATGATGATGATGATGATGATGATGATGATGATGGCGGTGACAGCGACGTCGATGATCATGCTGACGACGGCGATGACGACTGTGTTGGTGAGTGTGTTGACGAGGCTGATGCTGATGATGATGAGGATGCAGCTGATGATGACGATGAGGGTGAGGATGTCGACGGTGATGCTTCTGATGATGACGGCGACGATCCCGATACTCATGTTGTTGATGATGATGATGATGTTGATGTTGGTGGTGGTGGCGATGACGGTAATGCTGGTGATGTGCAATAATGATTCTGTTGGTGATGGGGATGCCAGTGGTGAAGATGATGGTGCGATGGTGATGGGGACAATGTCAATGATGATTGCGACCATGATGCTGAGGGTGTTATTGATGATGTCGTTGATGATGCTGATCCGAAGAATGATGATGGTGATGATGTTGATGGTAGTGATAATGGTGGTGGTGATGGTGGTTGTGGCTGTGGTGGTGGTGGCGCTGATTGTGTCGGTGGTGGTGGTGATGGTGACGGCGATGATGATGCTGATGATGATGATGATGCTGATGTTGTTGTCGTGGTTGTTGTTGTTGATTATGCGGATGCTTTTGATGATACTGATGATGATGGTGATACTGATGACTATGATGATGCTGATGCTGGTGCTGTTGCTGATGATGGTGATGATGATGATGCTGATGTTGATGATGATGATGATGACGACGATGATGATGATGATGATGATGATGATGATGATGATGATGATGATGATGATGATGATGATGATGATGATGATGATGATGATGATGATGATGATGATGATGATGATGATGATGATGATGATGATGATGATGATGATGATGATGATGATGATGATGAGGAGGAGGAGGAGGAGGAGGAGGAGGAGGAGGAGGAGGAGGAGGAGGAGGACTTGATGATGATATCCGTGCGGGCGACGTCTTCGAAACGCCGTCTTTCTCCTCCCATCTCCGAGGCGCGCGGCTGCCCCCCGAGCACGCATCGGAGGCCCTGGCGGAGGCCGCTGAAGCCGATGGGTCCCGCCGGCGCCGTGCGGTGGAGGAGGCAAGCGTCGCGCCGCCGCCGCCGCCGCCGCCGCCGCCGCCGTCGTCGTCGTCGTCGTCGTCGTCGCCGTCGTCGCCGTCGTCGTCGTCGTCGTCGCCGTCGCCGCCGCCGTCGCCGCCGCCGCCGCCGCCGCCGCCGCGGGCGGAGGAGGCCTCCCGCGTGCCGAGGCCTTCCCCGAAGTGCGTGCGTCGCGGAGAGCGGCGCACGCCGGGGGCCCCCCTCCTGGCCGGGGCCTTCGCGGATCGACCCGCCCGGGCCGCGCCTCCGCCCCCGAGGCTGCCGCCTGGAGCGGAGCGCCCCCGGTGTGGGGGCTGTCGGCCTTCGCGCCGGCGCCGGCGCCCCGACGGGGCCGAGGGTTCCCCGCGCTCCGTGGGGGCTGGCAGCCCAGCGTGGGTGCACGAGGCCGCGGTGCTGGCGCTCGTCGGCGTGCGCTTCCGAGCAGCCGCGCGGCGAGCCCAGAGGGCCCAAAGACTGGCAGGGGCCTTCGAGCGGCCAGCTGGGCGCCCGAGCTGCCCGCGAGCAAGCAGCACGCGGGCCGTCCGCGAATTTGGCCCGCGCCCGATCTGCTCGCAGCCCTCGCCCCCGCCCCATTTCAGGAGGGAAACAAAAACGCACAGACACAATTCATCGTCGATTCCACCGGAAAAATATATGGGAAAATATGGGAAGTGGGGGGGAAGACAAACACCCAGAAAATATAGGGTATCTGGTTATTTGTGTGTATTTATTGAATCGCTTCGCTCATTCCGCCGGCCCATACGGTCTCATGTCTGCCGTTTGCCCGAGGGCCTGGTGTCAATGCGGCGCTTTGGGGGTTCCTGGGGCCGCTTGGGGGACTCCTGGGGCGCTCGGGGGGGCATTTGGGGGGCCTCCTGGGGCCGCTTGGGGGACTCTTGGGGGCCTCCTGAGGGCCTCGTGGGGGCCTCTTGGGGCCTCTTAGGGGCCTCTTGGGGCCTCGTAGGGGCTTCTTAGGGCCGAGGGCGCGAAATTTTGTGTCGTGTTCCCTCTCTGGGGCCCCTTTGGGGGTGTTCTTGGGGCCCTCTTGGACCGTCTTGGAGGCTTCTTGGGCCGTCTTCGAGCCCTCTTGGGCCATCTTGGGGCCCTCTTGGGGGCCTCTTGGGCCCTCTTGGGGCGATCTTGGGGGCCTCTGGGGCCGTCTTGGGGCGTCGGGAACCGAAAAGGTGGAAGCTCCAAAATCTCTCAAAAACCTAAGGAAAAACAATGAATTTTGCCTCCGGGGGCCCTCTTGGGAGTGCTCTGGGAGGCCTCTTGGGGCGTCTGGGGGCTATCTTGGGCGTCTTGGAGCGATCTTGTGGCATGTCGGACCCCTCGTGTACCATCTTGGGGGCCTCTTGGGGGCCTCTTGGCCTTTCTTGGGGCTCTCGGGGACGTCTCGGAGCCCTGTTGGTGCGCTCATGGAGCGCTCCTGGAGCGCTCTGGGGGACTCCTCCCGGGACTCTCTCAGGACCTTGCCGGGGTACTTTTCGTCCGGGGACCCCCAGGGGCCGCCCCGCGCGCGCGAACTAGAGAATTCTTAACCAGTTACCGGAGATCTTAGCACGCCTCTGGCCCGTTGGGCCGGCGAATTTGTGTGTTCCTGGGCCCCCGCCCCACTGGCGAGGGGAGCGCCCGCGCCTCCCGACGTGTGGTTGGTGGCCCGACCTGTTCGCGCCCTGCCTCGCAGGCGAGGGGGCCCTCCCCGATCAGACGTGATGGGCTTGTTTTCCACCACCACCATAAGTTGGAGGAGTGAAGGAGGTGGATGATGAGGAGGAGGAAGAAGAAGAGGAGGAGTAGGAGGACCCCCTCCCCCTCCTACTTCTGGCGGTGGTGGTGGAAAACAGGCCTACCAAGACGGAGCCGCGCGTGCCCAGGCGCGCGCCCGGAGCCGCCTGGGGGCGCGGGGACCCCGGCGGTCGCCAGGGGTTTTTGGGAGACGCTGAGTAATTGTTTACGCTTCGCGAATCCTCGCCAGCCCATTCGGAAGCCCTGCCCACGAGAGCTGACGGGGAAAGGAAAGCAGAGACGCCCATAGTGAAGCAGAGCGGTCAAAGAGAGGGAGGGGAGGAATGTGTTGAGCCACGTTGGAGGCTATCTTGGAGCATCGGAGGCCTTCTTGGAGCTACGGGGCTTTTTGGGGGTGTCTTGGGGTCCTTTTGGGGCTCTTTTGGGGCATCTTGGGGCCCTCTTGGGGCTCTTTTGGGGGTCTTGGGGTCCTCTTGGGGCCCTTTTAGGGCGTCTTGGGGCGTTCCTGGGGCCCCTCTTGGGGCCCTCTTTGGGCTCTCTTGGGGCTCTCCTGGGAGCTTCGGAGGGCCTCCTGGGGCCATCTTGGAGGATCAAAAGGGTAGGCCCCCCCCCCCCCAAGAGCCCTCGAAATCGCCTCTGGGGGTCCTCTTGGGGCGCTATTGGGCGCACTTCGGTCCGTCTTGGGTTCCTCTTGGGCCCCTCTTGGAGCTCTCTTGGGCCATCTTGGGGCCATCTTGAGGCCTCAAAAGCGCATCGGAAGCGAAGAGGCAAGAATGCCAGAATCATCGCTTTCCCCAGGGTTTTTGCAGGGTTTTGGCTTCTCGAGAAGGTTTTCAGAGTTTCTCCAAAAGCACCTGTATCCGTCTTGTGGCCCTCCTGGGGCCTCTTGGAGGCATGTTGTTAGCTATCTTGAGCCATGTTGGGCTATCTTGAGCGAGAAGGGGAAGAGGCGCTCTTGGAAGAGGGTAGGAAGACATTAGACCGCCTGCGCCCAGAGGGCTGGCGAGATTAGGAGACCCGTGGGCCTTTTGTGACCTGGGGGCGAACATCGCGACGGGCAGAACACATCGTCTTGGGCTACCACGGCGGCCTTGGAGGAGGCCGTCTTGAAGCCCAGTCTTTGCAACCTTGGGAGTTTTTGCAGACCGCCTCGACGTGTCGTGACGGCCCGCCCGATGGGACGCGAGCGCGCCGCGCGCCCGAGAGGCCCCGGCGGCCGCCGCCAGAGGCGAGGAGGCGGCAGGCGAGGGCCCGCGGCCCGGCGGGGAAGCCGGTGGGCCGCCCGGGACAGACGAGGACCGCCGCGCGTCGGTGGCGAGGGGCGAAGGGCCCCGGGGAGAGCAGTACGTTGGAGACCAATGCCGAGAAACACCCTGCTCGCCTCCAGGGTGCCCTTGGTTTCTTGGGTTTCGATGGTCTTGCTTTGGAAAGCGTGACGTCTCCCCTCGCGCCGGGCGAGGGGGGGTGGTGTGGCGGCGGCTGGAGAGAGGCAGCGGAGGAGCGAGGAGCCGTCTCTGTGTGGGTGGCTTGGCGGGGTGGCGCACGACAGACCACCTCCGACACCCGCCGAACGCGGGGCTTCTGGAGACCCCTCTGAAAGGGCAATGGGCGGCGGACGAGACCGCCTGCTAGTACACGAGGGGCGAGGAGGGAGGAGGAGGAGGAGGGGGATGGGGAAGCGAGGTGTGAGGAGTGAGGAGTGAAGAGTGAGGAGGGAGAAGGAGGAGGAGGAAGAGGAGGAGGAGGAGGAGGAGGAGGAGCATGATGAAATTGACGACGACGACTTCGACGACGACGACGATGATGATAATGATGATGCTGATGACAATCATGATGATGCTGATGGTGATGATGATGGTGATGATGATGATGCTGATGGTGGTGGTGGTGGTGGTGGTCATGATGATGGTGGAGGAGGATGGTGGTGGTGGTGACGATGATGATGATGATGATGATGAGGAGGATCATGACGATTAACAGTGCTATGCTGATGGTGATGATGATGATGGTGTTGATTTTGATGCTGTTGGTGGTGATGCTGATGCTGATGATGCTGCTGCTGAC
>CAUYUJ010016123.1:276780-295282 GCA_963575745.1 Prorocentrum cordatum
GTCGCCAGCTAAGCTAGCACCACCGCTGCCCAGCTATGCGGCCAGCAAGCAATCGCAACAGACCGAGGACAATCACAGCGCCGACGACTTTCCGACGCCAGCGACGCCGCAACCATTGCAAACGAAAGCAATCTCCAAATGGGACTTCTTGAGATCTGCTATACCTGCGCGCCCGCCACCACCTGTCTTGCGCGCGCCGATCATCTGCCCACCTAAAGGGGAGATCATGGCGCGATGCGGGATGGAGGTGCCGATCAATGCCGTGGCGCCGTGACTTCCGCCGCGCTGCGCACTTTCTTTCCAACCGACGCAACGCAGCGCGCCCAATAGCTGCGCGCATCGCAGCTGCCAAACGAGCCGGCCAGCACATAATCGTCTGCAACAGCCGCATCATCTTCGTGAACGATACAGGCGACCCAGCGTTCCGCGGCTTCGTCGACAGGCTCCGATCGCATCGGACGCGCTGCGAGAACTTCCTCAGCGGCCTACGCGACGCCCTTCCACCGGGGGTTCCAGTCAAGGAGCCGCTGCCCAAGCAGATGGCGCGACCATAGAAGGCGCCGCCCAAGCCCGAGCCGACGGGCTACGAAGATACCGGCAATGGAAAGGATCTATACACATCGACAGCAGCGTGCCGCGACTTCCACCACAAGCGCCCGCTGCTCTTCAATTGCCGCAGGGCATCCTCCTCTGAGGCTCTTCTTCTTTCACCGTAAAATCTGGTGCAGTACTCCCGCCAGATAGCGCGTTCGCGCCGTGGCCGCTTCCCGTTCTTTGTCTTCTTTCCCCGTGCTGTCGCTGTCTGCGCCCTCTTGGTTTCTTTGCGTGCTGGCGGTGCCTCCCTTTCAGTATCGACGGATTGGGGTCGACAACACCCCGGCCCGCAGTTCAGGTGCGCTTGCTGCTGGCATCTCGCCGCGCAGTGCGCGTGCCATGCCTGTGTCTACACGGGCTGTGTGTGTGTGTGTGTGTGTGTGTGTGTGTGTGTTTTTTACTGTGGAATTCCAGCCTGCCCCGCGCGCTGCTTCAGCCAATTCTTTGCTCATTCGCATTCGGTGCTGCGACGCCGCGCGGCGCTTGTGCTGGGGGGTGGGGGGTGGGGCGGGGGATTTGCGGATTGGGGTGGTGAGGGGTCGCTGCGTGATCATATTCGGCAGTTTAGGGTCAGCGAGAAAACCCTCGCCCACAGCGTGGGCGCGCTCGCCGCAGGTACCGCGCCACGCAATTCACGTGCAAGGCTTGTGCCTGCTCAGGCTGCGTCTTTTGTGAAGGTGTAACGCCTAGTCTGCGCCGCAAGCTGCTACGGCCAACTCTTTGCTCAATTGCAATCGGTGCGATGCTATCAGACGGAGCGCCTTTTTCTATTCCGCAGGCGTGGGCCCGCGAGCAATTGCCCGCGCGTGCTAGGGCACCCGCTACATGCTGGCCCTTGCAGCAACGTATCAGTCGCATTTTGCGCAACTGCCTGTGCCGCGCCTGCATCTCAGCTCGGCCGTGCTGGTTCCGCATCTTTAAAAAGGGGGCGGGGTCACTTGCGGTGGGGAGGTGGAGGGGGGGCGCTTTGCGCGACCGCAGCACAGACTGTTTTTTCTTTCAGGCAGCGTTATATCCAATGCGCTCTCCAAGCCCATGCCCGCACATGCTATGCTTATTTTTATGATTTCGACATTCGTAGTCGTAATCTATGCCTGGCTCACGCTACTGCGTGCGCCGAGATCTACGGACCAGCCTGCGCAGGCCAGCGTTTGCAGCATGCCTGACCTACTTTTCACCTCGTTCTCACATGCCTACCCCTCGTACTCCTGACGTACATGCGGTGGTGGTGGCCCTTTCACGTAGGGGCCGAACAACGGTCCAACTGCGGGCTACAAGAGCGGGCCTATTTTTGGCAAAGAGGGGCCATTGTACAATGTGATCCCAGAAGGGCGTATCCGGCACCTCCATTTTGACCATGCAGCATGCGTTTCTTATTTTCCTTTACCGCCTCCTCTACGGTTTGGGGTGCACCACGACCCTGGGCAGCATTCCAAGAACAGCTATTTTACCGCGGTTTGGGGTCAGCCAAAACCCAGGGCAGCAATCCAACGATTCTGCCGCAGTCAGATTTTTCTCACATATGCTGCCTGCCAAGATGGCACATACTTTTAACCATGCGTGGATAGTGGAGAGGGTCCTACAGTGAGGTTGGGGAATGGCGGGGCTTCTTCGCCGCGGCTGCAACTCACGTAATCAGCAGGCGATACTCTGTCGCGCGGTCACTTCGGAACCGTTTGCAGCAAGTGCCTGAAAAACTGAAGGTCGCTTACTTTATCATGTATGGTCGGGGCCTAACTTGCCAAGACACATGCTGCTCTACCTGTAAGGCGCTTCCTTTTCTTACTACCATTTTCGCTGCCTTTTCTTACGCTTCAGCCGCGGCGCCCGCCAGGTACTCCTTGCGCCGAGTCGTCTACCTCTTCCTTCTTTTTGGCCTCACATCAAACACGCCAAGTGCGGACGCGTGAGGTTTGGGCAACGCAATGTGAGGAGGAGGAGGAGGAGGAGGAGGAGGAGGAGGAGGAGGAGGAGGAGGAAAAGGAGGAGGAGGACGAGGAGGAGGAGGAGGAAGAGCAGGAGGAGGAGGATGAAGAAGAGGAGGAGCAGGAGGAGGGGGAGGAAGAGGAGGAGGAGGAAATATAGGATGAGGCTGAGGAGGAGGATGATGGGGATCTCGATGGTGATGATGGTGATGATGGTGATGCTGGGATGATGATGATGCTGATGATGATGATGATGATGATGATGATGTTGATGAACATGATGATGATGATGATGATGATGATGATGATGATGTTGATGATGATGATGGTTAGATGATGCTGATGCTGATGATGATGGTGCTGATGATGATGATGGAGGTGGTGATGATGCGGAGGATGATGATGATGCTGACGATGATCATGATGATCATGATGATGCTGATGATGATGATGACGATGAAGATGAACATGATGATGATGATGATGATGATGATGATGCTGATGCTGATGCTGATGTTGATGATGATGATGCTGATGATCATGATGATGATGCTGCTGATGATGCTGATGCTGATGCTGCTGATGCTGATGCTGATGCTGATGATGATGATGCTGATGATGATGATGATGATGTTGATGATGATGATACTGATGATGATGATGATGATGATGATGATGATGATGATGATGATGATGATGATGATGATGATGATGATGATGATGATGATGATGATGATGATGATGATGTTGATGTGATGATGATGATGATGATGATGATGATGATGATGATGATGATGATGATGATGATGATGATGATGATGATGATGATGATGATGATGATGATGATGATGATGATGATGATGATGATGATGATGATGATGAGATGATGAGAATGATGATGATGATGATGCTGATGATGATTAAGATTGATGATGATGATGATAGATGATGATATGATGATGATGATGATGATGATACTGTTGCTAGCTTGACATGAGGAGAAGTAGGAGGAGGAGGAGAGAGTAGGAGGAGGAGGACAGAGGATGAAGAATGACGAATAGGAAGAGGACGAGGAAATGAGGAGGAGGAGGAGAGGAGGAGTGCGGAGGAGAGAAGGAGGATGAAGAGGAGGAAAAGGAGGAGTGTGGAGAACAGGAGGAAGATGAGGACGAAGGAGCAGGAGGAGGAGGCGAGAGAGGCGGAGGAGGAGGCGGAGGAGGAGGAGGAGGGGGAGGAGAGGAGGAGGAGGAGGAGGAGGAGGAGGAGGAGGAGGAGGAGGAGGAGGAGGAGGAGGAGGAGGAGGAGGAGGAGGAGGAGGAGGAGGATGACGGAGGATGTAATGACAAATCCGCAGTGCTCTCAGGTGCTCAGGATGGAGGAGGGGGGAGGCCAGGGCCTCGCAATGGCCGAGCGCCAGCCCTTCGCGAGCAGCTACGGCGGCAAGACCATCGGGCTCGCCGGCGGCACCATTTCGGGAGGCCCTCGCTGCGCCCTCCGGTCCAAGCCGACCATGCCTTGCCTTCCCGCCTCGGGGCTCCGCGCCAAGGCACGGTCGGTGTCGGACTTCGCGGGCCGAGATCTTCTGGCGCCCTTCGGCCTTCCCTGGGCCTCTGGGAGGCCTCCCCCATTCTTCTGGTCGAAGTGCTGGCCAGGACGCCCAGAGGAGGGTGATGAAGAGAAAGGAGGAGGAGGCAGGGGGGGGGAGGAGCAGGAGGGAGGAGGAGAAGGAGGAAAGGAGGAGGGCCTGGGGACGGAGGAGGAGGATGAGGAGGAGGAGGAGGAAAAGGGGGAGGAAGACCAGTGTAAACCCAAGACTCATCAACGATGTTGCAATATACCATCCCTCTAAGCTCCCTCCTCCTAGGCGCCATACACGGGTTCATATTTACTGAAGGAAGAGCCCCGTTGGAAGACAATCGTGTGAAAATCCAGAACCGTGCCAGAGCACCACTCCTGGGATTTTCAACGCCACGAATCAACCTTATTGATACGTCTTGACGATCTTAGAACGTGCCAGGGCACCACCTCTGGGCTTTCAACACCGCGAATCAACGTAACTGTTGCGCCCTGACAGTCCTACATCGTTCCAAACACCGCTTCTGGGGCGTTAACCATGCGAATCCTTGACACTGCTGCGAACCATGCTTTTTAAGACGAATGTGCGCGGCGCTAAGGCGAGAGCGTCATTTTGAAAACGACCCGCCCTCCATCCGTGAAACAGTTGCAGATTTCAAGCTCAAGGATCTTAGAATGTGAGGAAGTCTCCGGCGAATCGCTCAGACCGCGCTACGGACACGTCTCGGGGTACGGCAGGGGGGAGTGATTTGTATGAAAGTAATGGAAGAGGAGGAGGAGGAGGAGGAGGAGGAGGAGGAGGAGGAGGAGGAGGAGGAGGAGGAGGAGGAGGAGGAGGAGGAGGAGAAGGACCAGAGTCAGTCCAGGCTTCTCAGAAGGCCCCCCCTCCCTGTGCGCACGGCCCACCTTCCCCATTGGTGTGGGGCCCAGGTCGGTCGATTCGGCGATGCAGGCGATTCGATCGGTCCGCGATCGAGGACAGCCTCTGGACAGCCACGGGACGGGACTCGCGGTGTTTTGCGAGGGCCTCCTGACGTCCCAGACTTCCCACGGCTCGATCTGTTCTAGATTCGCTGTCGCTCGGGCTCCTGTACTCTACCCCCCGGGACTGGTTCCGTATCCTGGTCAGACAGGCGTAAGAGGAGAATCCAGAGCGTTCCCGAACGCTCTCTCTGAGCGGCGAGTGACGCTCTGGAGTGGCCGCGGTGACCGATCCATTTGCCAGACCGACTGGCTCTCGGAGATCCTGGATTTATCGTCATCTGGACGTATGCTCATCCTGCCGTCGTCTCACCTGGGTCGTTCTTTGACGGCTCCCGTGCCCGTAAAGGACCCCTTGTCGCCAGATTTGCGAAGATCCAGCCGTCTCGAGTCTATCGCGTCGAGGGCGGCTGCCCGAAAAGGGCTCCTTGTAGGCCCAGATTGGTGAAGATCTGGCCATCTCGAGTCTATCGTGTCGAGGAAGGTCTGGGGTCGATGCTGCTGGCGAACAGCCTGGCAGGGCCGACGGTGTCGCTGATGCCTGGGCTCGCGCAGGAGGCTGGTTGGGTGCCCCTGGTGGGCATCATGTGCTCGCTGGGTGCCTTCTCGGCCTGGTGCGGCTTCGTGGGGGCCCTGGGAAGCGCGGCTCGTCGTCGTCGTCGTCGTCGTGTTCGTCGTCGTCGTCGTCGTCGTCCTCGTCGTTGTCATCGTCGTCGTCGTTGTCGTCGTCGTTGTCGTCGTCGTCCTTGTTCTCGTTCTCGTCCTCGTCGTCCTCGTCCTCGTCCTATCGTCGCTGTTGGTTGTTGTGTTTGCTGCTGCTGCTGCTGTTGATGTTGTTGTTGTTGTTGTTGTTGTTGTTGTTGTTGTTGTTGTTGTTGTTGTCGTCTTTGTTGTTGCTGCTGTTGCTGCTGTTGCTGTGACTGTTGCTGCTGCTGCTGTTGTGGTTGTTGTTGTTGTTGTTGCTGCTGCTGTTGTTGTTGTTGTTGTTGTTGTTGTTGTTGTCGTTGTTGTTGTTGTTGTTGTTGTTGTTGTTGTTGTTCCTTGTTCCTTGTTGTTGTTGTTGTTGTTGTTGTTGTTGTTGTTGTTATTGTTGTTGTTGTTGTTGTTGTTGTTGTTGTTGTTGTTGTTATTGTTGTTGTTGTTGTTGTTGTTGTTGTTGTTGTTGTTGTTGTTGTTGTTCCTCGTTGTTGTTGTTACTGCTGTTGAACGCTCTGTACTGAAGAATAATTATTGTTGATACCCCCTCAGAGGCACATTGTGTTTTTGCAATTGAAGCGCCCTTCCCGGGGCTCGCACCCTGTTTTTTAATAAGGGGGAGTCTTGGGTCTCTGAATTTTGTTGTTTGTCCCCGGTTTACAACAACAGCAACGGCTCCCGCCTCATACTTCCTCACAATTTATGGCCAAATCGTGCTATCGCGCAGGATTTTCTCCAACATTATGCAGAGATCGCGCTCTCGCGTGGGACTTCCTGTCAATTTCTTCGGACGCCGCGCCCTCGACACTCAGGAATCACGCTCTCGTTGTGGATTTCCTCACGATATATTTGGGAGTCGCGCTGTCGCTCGAGACTTCCTCGCGATTCATGCAGGACGCACGCTTCAGCAACCCGTCTGCTCGATCTGGCCGTCAGGGCCCGCCTTCCCGATCCGCCTGTTAGGGTCTACCCGCCCGATCTGCCCGTCTGGTTCTGCCATGTGGTTTCTGCTCCTAGCCCTCCTGCTATTCTCTCTCGTGTTCCATCCTCCTCCATCTCCCTTGTCCTTTCCTTGCATCCGTCCTCTCTTCCTCTGCCTGAGGGGCTGCACGAAGTACACATTGCAGGTAAGAAATGGAATATTCCCCACAAGGGGGTACGATCGAAGACGAAGAGGGCGGGCATCGAGGGTTTGGTATAGACGCCTTGAATGGCACGTGAGCAGATAAGAGCGAACAGTCTTAACATGATTGTTGTTGTTGCAGCTGCTGCTGCTGCTGTTGTTGTTGTTGTTGTTGTTGTTGTTGTTGTTGTTGTTGTTGTTGTTGCTGTTGTTGTTGTTGTTGTTGTTGTTGTTGTTGTTGTTGTTGTTGTTGTTGTTTTTGTTGTTGTTGTTTTGAATTCTCACTTCTGAAGAATATTTTTTGTTGATCCCCCCCGTCCGGTGCACATTTTTTTTTCGGTTGAAGGGCCCTTCCCGAGGCCCGCACTTGGTTTTTTATCATGGAAAGTCTTGAGGGTATAACTGCGTTGTTAGCCCCCGGTTTCCAACAACAGCAACAACAATGACTCCCGTTTGATATTTCCTTACAATTTATTGAAGAATCGCGCTCTCGCTTGGGACTTCGGTGCAATTTGCCACTGGATCGCGGCTCCCGCTTGATACTTCCTCACAGTGTATTGAAGAATCGCACTCTCGCTTGGGACATCTTCGCAACTTACCACCGAATCGCGGCTCCCGCTTGATACTTCCTCACCATTCATTCAGATGCCGCTCTTCGACACTCAGGAATCGCGCTCCCGCTACATATTGCTTGGCGGTTCAAGTAGAATTTACGCTTCAACGACCCGCCCGCTCGACCAGCCCGTCTGGGCCTGCCCGCCCGACCAGCCCGTTAGGGACTGCAGTCGCCGCTCGCTGCCCTTCGCCCGCCTTCGATGCCCCTCGCTGCCCGTACTGGTTCCGTGGTCGCCTTCGCTCGCTGCCCTTCGTGGCCCCGTTGCTGCCCTCAGTGGCCCCGTCGCTGCCCATTGTGGCCCCGCATTATACGCCCTTCGTGGCCCCCGCTCGCAGTCGCCCGTCGTGGCCCCATACGCATGCCCTTCGTAGCCCCGCTGTCGCCTTTCGTGGCCCTCTCACTGCCCTTCGTGGCCCCTTTGCTGCCCTCAGTGGCCCCGCTGTCGCCCTTTGTGGCCCCATATGCGAATGCCCTTCGTGGCTCCCGCTCGTTCGCGCCCGTCGTGGCCCCATATGCATGCCCTTCGTGGCCTCGCTGTCGCCCTTCCTGGTACCCTCTCTGCCCTTCGTGGCCCTGTTTCTGCCCTCAGCGGCCCCGTCGGTGGCCTCTGTGGCCCCCTCCGACTCGCGCTCCTCTGGACACGGTTTTGCAGTTTTCATTATCCTTCCGCCCCAGTCTCCCAACATCCCGCTTCTTTTCAGGGTTCCACGAGATTTGTGTCTGACACCAGTTCGCAGCTGTACGTCCCCCCGTGGGGGTATCCACGATCTGTTCTTTCAAGGGGGTGGTACGTGGCGCTGTTTATGGCGCGACCCATGGCGAAACTTATTGTTAACCTGTGTTGGAGTGGCTGGCGCAAGCCATGGTGCACGCTGAATCGCCACTCGCAGCGCAAATCATAGTCCTCCCTCCTTCTTGCCCTTCCCCTCCCTTCCTCCGATCCCTCCGTCCTGGTTCTCCCCCGTTATCTGTTACCCTTTGCTTTCAAGGGCTTCACCAACCACGCGTGGCATGGAATGAGTATACCCCAAAAGGGGGTGCGATCGAAGACGAAGAGGGCGGGCGTCGAGGTTTTGGAATGGACGCCTTGAATGGCACGTGGGCAGATAAGAGCGAACAGTCTTACCATGATTGTTGTTGTTGTTGCTGCTGTTGTTGTTGTTGCTGCTGTTGTTCTTGCTGTTGTTGTTGTTGTTGTTGAACATTATTTATTCTAAAAAATAATTATTGTTGGGCCCCCTGGTGCGCGCCCCCCCTGCGCCGCCTAGGCCGCAGCTACATTTTCATCATTTTCGTGAGGAAGCCTCAGAAAAGAGGGTGTGTACAGGATCCGGTTGTTTTGTTGTAATCCGCTTTCCCTTGCAAAAAACAATAGAAAATGACATTTCTTGTTCTAATATAATCAAATTTCAAGAATCCCTTGCAAAAAATAAGGTAAAGTGGACATTCGCGCGCGCAAGACGAAATCCTTCCAAAACCTTAGTTTTCGTAGCGATTTTAACATAAAAACATCAAAAAACCAATGGTTTTTCAACAAAAAATTGTCAAAATTTCATCCCGCGCGCTCTTGCGGATTCGTAGGAAACCCAACACTTTTTAAACATTTCTGTCAAACGGGCTTTTGCGAGCAACTTTTTCGAACTTCTGCAACAACGGTTGCGCACCTGCCAGGGCCATCATCCCTGTCAAATAATACCATGCGGGACACATTCGTTTTTTCTTCGCGCGCGCACGCCGTCGTCGTCGGCCGCGGGGCCCTGAATAGTAGCCACGGTCGTCCGCATGCCACGAAGTGAAGTGTCCGAACGTCATAGGGCGGGAAGCTGGGTGTGGGTGGTGGCGAAGAGTCGTTT
Source organism: Prorocentrum cordatum (assembly GCA_963575745.1). Classification (NCBI taxonomy): domain Eukaryota; class Dinophyceae; order Prorocentrales; family Prorocentraceae; genus Prorocentrum; species Prorocentrum cordatum. The sequence goes on from CAUYUJ010016123.1 coordinate 286,144, forward strand.
GGAAATTTGGTAGAGCTTGAACCGGCCCCCCCACAAAGTGGGGGTAGTGCCCGCCTCCTATGAAAACCCTGGCACTGGTGAGAACGGAGTGTCCCCACGTGCTAGTAATTGCTGCCGTTGTTGTTGTTGTTGTTGTTGTTGTTGTTGTTGTTGTTGAATTCTCATTCCCGAAGAATGATTATGGATGATCCTCCCCCAGTGGTGCACATTGTTTTTTCTCAATCAAAGTGTACCCCCTCGACGCTTGCACCCCGTTTTTGACAGGGAAAGTCATCCTGGTCAAACTGGGCCCCTGGCCCCCGGGTTACAACAACAACGGCTCCCGTCTGAGATTTCTTTACAATTTAGCCAGGACCCCCGCTCCCGCCCGAGACTTCCTCGCATTTTATTCAAGAATCGCGCTCTCGCTTGGGACTTCCTTACCATTTATTCAGGAATCGCTCTCCCGGCGCTCTGGAGTCGCGCTCTCGCTGGAGACTTGCTTGCAACTTACTGAAGAAAGGCCTTGCGTTGGAATTTCTTGCAATTTGCCCAAGCGCCGCGCTCCCGACACCCAGGCACCCAGGAGTCGCCCCCGTTGTGGCCCCATGTGCATGCCCTTCGTGGCCCCGCTGTCGCCATTTGTATCCCCCTCACTGTCCTACGTGGCCCAGTTGCTACCCTCAGTGGCCCCATAGTTGCCCTCTGTGGCCCCGCATTATCTGCACTTCGTGGCCCCCGCACGTTTGCGCTCTTCGTGGCCCCATACGCATTCCCTTCGTGTCCCCGCTGTCGCCTTTCGTGGCATACTTCGTTCCCTTCGTGGCCCTGCTGTCGTTCTCTCTCGCTCTCGCTTTCGCTCGACGCCGCCGTCGTCGTCGTCGTCGTCGTCGTCGCCGTCGTCCTCGACGTCGTCGTCGTCGTCGTCGTCGTCGTCGTCGTCGTCGTCGTGGTCGGTCCCCTGTCCGTCCCTCTTGGGGTCGGGTCGACGGTCCGCGGCCGCCCTGCCGATCAGCGCTGCCGCTGGCCAGGCCGACGGTCCGCGGCCGGGCCGCCGCTTGCCGGGGCCCGGCCTGCAGGGAAGAAAGTATACCCCTCAAAAGGGGTTCGATCGAAGACGAAGAGGGCGGGTATCGAGGGTTTGGGAAATACGTGTTATTGGACACTCGAGCATACAAGGGCGAACAGTCTTAGAATGAGTGTTGTTGTTGTTGTTGTTGTTGCTGTTGCTGTTGCTGTTGCTGTTGCTGTTGCTGTTGTTGTTGTTGTTGTTGTTGTTGTTGTTGTTGTTGTTGTTGTTGTTGTTGTTGTTGTTGTTGTTGTTGTTGTTGTTGTTGTTGTTGTTATCGTCGTCGTCGTTGTCGTCCTCGTTCGTCGTCTTCGTTCTCGTCCGCACCTCCGTCGTCGTGTTGTCAAACAGACCAGCGACGCCTGGGAGAGCTATGGTCCTTATCCTCCCCCTTGGGGACCCCTCGGCTTCGACGCCCCTCTCGAGAGATCGTCGGGGCGCTAGATTCCTCTGGGGGGGGAGGGGGTAAAGGAACACAGCTCCCCCAGTCGTGGCCGGTCGGTCAAGCGTCGAACGTGACCACCCACCCAGAGTCTAGTCGGGGCCCCTTATTCCGGTTGCTTGACGCGATGCGTGCGATGCCGAACAACAGCGCGTTCGCGGAGCGGGTGGAGTTTACAGATGTGCTGGAGTTCTACCTGTCACCCACCTGGTTCAGGGCGGCCATGTTATGCTACTTCGCATACCTGGTAGTCACTCTGATGTCATACCTCATCCAGACCGCGCAGGTCTTGGACTACATCGTGCTCCGGGTTACTGGGGGCGCATACGCCCTGGAGTTGTGGCCCAGGCAGCGCGGCGTGCTCGGTACCCTGCTCGACTCTTGCTCTCCGTTCGACGGGAGCACGGTGGTGCTGTCCAGCTCGTTCGCTCTCGTGGCTCTCATTTGCGCTCCGTTCGCGTGGATGAACCTTGACGACAACATCACGCTGCAATGGATTGCCACTTGCGGCTTCTTGATCATCGTCGTGGTGTGGCTCGGACTTCTTGCAGGCCAGCCGTTTTTTCCAGGACGGCTGCCAGTCGCCACCACTTCCCTTGGCAACGTCACAGGCACGCTGTTGTTCAATTTTGCATTCACGAGTGGGGTGCCTTCTTGGGCCAACGAGAAGAGACCTGATGTCTGTGCATCCACGTCTTTTTGTGTTTCCATCGGTTTTGTCTGCGTAGTGTATTCGATGGTTGGGATAGTTGGTGGCCTTGCCTACGAGCCTTTCTACGAGACGGATGAGAACCTGTTCAGCAAGCTTAATGCTAGCGGGTCGTGGCTTGCGCAGGCCACTGTGGCTCTCTATCCCATGCTGCAGAACCTCACTTCCATCCCCGTGTTCTCGATCATGATACGGTATAACTTGACACGGACATTCCCATCCTTGGGCCACTCGCCGGCGATGGCCGCCGCCTTCTTGCTGCCCTGGGCGCTGAGCATCCCATTTTACACCGGCAGAGGCTTCGAGCTCATCTCGGAGGGCGCCAGCCATAAACCGACGCCAGTCCTGGCCTGGCCCGGGATCGGTGGGGGCGCCCTCAAGGCGGCAGCAGGAAAGGCGCATGCCCACCGAGCACAGGCCCACGGCAGGCCTGGGCGTCGGCACGTGGCTGACGTCCCCCCGGCCGTCTCCGACGTCGGGGGCATGCTCTTTTCGTCCGTGGTGAACTTCCTGGCCCCCCTCGCGGTGTACGCTCTCGCGGCCAGCGCGTGGCGGAGCGGGCTTGACGCCAGCGGGAGGGAGCTCGCGGCCGTAGAGGAGCGCGAGGCGCCTGCGATGGGAGTCAGTTGCTCCCTTCTCTCCTCCTCCTCCTCCTCCTCCTCCTCCTCCTCCTCCTCCTCCTCCTCCTCTGGAGTCTTGCATGGCGTGTGGCCCGCGCTGAAACAAAAACACCTCCACCCCCTCCTGCGCTGATGCGTTTTAGGGCTTCATTCGTGTCGCTCCATGCCCTGTTCCTGAAACCATCGGTGGACAGAGTGACGCGCGGATCGGCAGGATGATCGTCGCGCCTTCCCCTTTTGCCTGCTCCTCCCCACCTCCAGAAGATGCGCTGCGCCTGCGTGAGCTGCGATTCAAAGAGGGCTGGGGAGCCCACCCTCCTGCGCTCCCCCAGCATCCTCCGACCCTCCCTCGCTCCCCTCCCCCTCCACCCGCGGCAGGAGGTGAGCTGCCCCCCCAGCCATCTCCGAGTGTCAAGGGATAAACAAAAACGCTCCTACCCTGGTTTACGAGGCGCTGTGCGCTGAACCTCCTGTGGGGTGTCAGTGTAAACTTTGCGTCTCGAGCGTGTCGCGCGGCGTCCTGGCGGCTTTTTGGCCTTTGGGAGCCTCCCAGGAGGAAAAACAGACCGCGCACTTGTAACACAGGATAGGGGCGTTTCTCTATCCCGGAGGAGTGGGCGGTGCCACCAGAGGGGCTGTGCCCGCGGCCCCACCCAGCGCCCACCCGGGCCACCAGCCAACCAGCCCCTTGCCCCGCCGCCCCCCGGTTCTCCGCTGCCCCCCCTCGCCCCCCTGCCGCCCCCCCCGCTCGCCCCTCCCTGCTCGCTGCTCTCTCTCCCACCTCCCCCTTCGACCAACTCCTCTGCCCACCTCCGCTCGCCCCTCCCTCGCCTCCCTGCTCCCTCGCCTCGCTTCGCCTGCCCGCCGCCCCCCCGGCTCTCCGCCTTGGCTCCCGCGCCTTCCGCCCCGCTGGGGCGCGCCCGAGGATGCCAGCGTCGGCGCCGCAGCGAGCCTCTCGTCGGCGCCCGACGCCGTCGCGGGCCCGCGGCCTCCGCAGGACCTCCCCCCTGCTTCCCTCCTCCCTCCTCCTGCTCCTCTTCCTCCCGCCTCCTCCCTCCTCCACCCCCCTCCCGCCTCCACTACTCTTCCTCCTCCTCCTCATCCTGCTCCTGCTGCTCCTCCTCCTCCTCCTCCTCCTCCTCCTCCTCCCGCCTCCTCCTCCTCCTCCTCTTCCTCCTCCTCCTCCTTTCCTCCTCCCGTCTCCCTCCTCCCGCCTCCTCTCTGCTGCCTCCTCGTCTTTCTCCTCTTCTTCCTTCCCTCACTCTCCTCCGCGATGACGGATCCCCCAGAGGCCTGCAGAGCCCCAGGACGGGCCAAGAGCGTCCACAAGGTGATCCGCGATTTTCCATGCTCGAGCCTCGACGGTGACGACGAAGGCGCTCCTGTGAAGGCCCAGAACGAGGATCAAAACCGACGGCGGCGGCGACGTCGCCGGCGGTGGCGGCTGCGACTGCGACGGCGACGACGACGGCAAACCGTCGGCGCAGGCCGCAGACCCGTCGCCCGCGGAGCTCAGCAGTGCCCGGGCCGCAGCCGGGTGCCATGCTGGGAGAGCAGAGGCCGGCCCGCGCCAAGCCAGCGTCATCCTGAGTGAGCCAGAGGAGGGAGGGAGCAGGGAGGGGTGGGGAGGCGCTGCCGTGGACATAGGGGGAATATCATGGATTGATCTGTGGGCATCTCCCCCACCCGCTGCAATGTGCGGGAGGAGTAGAGGTTTATGCCCCCCTGCATAACTCTCAGGTGCCCAAGGGTGTGTGAAACGGAGTTAGCCACGGACAACCATATGGTTCTGGACATCTGGGTCACTGGGCCCGACCAGGATCTCAGGAATGTTGCGTTCAGCGAGCTTTTGTGTGACATCTTTGTTCGGGCCAGGGGTTTTGGGCTGCACATCATCACCCCTTCCAAGGTCAGAAGTCAGATGTCTCGTTTCCGTGCGTTGGATCGAGGGGTCCGTTTGTGGCTGGGACTGGGAACAGCGAAGCCGACAGGTCGGTCAGGATGGGGGCGGAGCTGCACCCCCACATTGCAAGAAATTCGGAGGCAATGCGCGGCCAGGAGATCCTGGTAGGCCAGATCGTGACCCTCGTTCACGCGACGATGAGGAGTCGGTCTGTGCTCGCCCTCCCCGATGTCCAAACTGTACGAACGACGTTCCGTGCCCGTCCCTCCCACCTCGAACTGGTGCCAGAAGTGCACGATTTGCGGAGAAGCGAGCAGTATAGTAGCTAGTCGCAGGGTGGAGTGTCGTGGCATCCCCAGGATAGCGGGGTCAGCCCACCCGACCCATTCTGTCTGGCGGGGGGGGAGGGCGCGCTGCTTCGTGCTCCAGGTGCGGCGTGTTCGGGACAGCTCGGTCGAACTACCGGACAGCAGTGCGCCACTCCCACCCCCGAAATTCGTAGACAGCAGAAAGTGCTTGCACACGCTGATGTTTGGCGTGGGCCCGTCCGCTCGGAAAGGGTTCGGACGGAGTCCGTGCATCCAGCTGTGAGCCGCCTGTCGTGTCGTGCTGCCGCCGCTGCCGCCCTTCGACGGCTTCAGCGACTCCCGCACGGGCAGGCCACGCTGCTCTCCTTGCTTTCTTGCGGCCTGTGTCTTGCAGCCTGTGGTGCGGGACGCCTGCCTTTGAATCCAGAGGAGGAGGAGGGGGAGGAGGAGAAAGAGGAACAGAAGGAGGAGGGAGGAGGAGGATGAGGAAGAGGAGGAGAAGGAGGGGGATGCTGCTGCTGCTGATGATGACGATGCTGATGATGACGATAGTGACGATGATGTAGATGACGTTGATGACGATGATGATGGTGATGCTGCTGCTGATGATGATAACCATGCTGCTGATGCTGATGCTGATGATGCTCATGCTGATGCTGCTGATGATGATGATGACGATGCTGATGCTGATGCTGATGGTGATGATGATGATGATGATGATGATGTTGATGATGTTGATGACGATGATGATTATGATGATGCTACTGATGCGGATGCTGATGATGCAGATGCTGATGTTGATGATGATGATGATGCTGCTGCTGCTGATGATGAGGATGATGATGCTGCTGACGATGATCATCATGATGATGATGCTGATGCTGATGCTGATGATGCTGATGCTGATGCTGCTGCTGATGATGATGATGACGATGCTGATGCTGATGGTGATGATGATGATGATGATGATGCTGATGATGATGATGATGATGATGATGATGTTGATGATGATGCTGCTGATGATGATGATGATGCTGCTGATGCTGATGATGATGATGCTGCTGACGATGATGATGATGATGATGATGATGATGATGATGATGATGATGATGATGCTGCTGATGCTGATGATGATGATGATGCTGCTGCTGACGATGATCATGATGACGACGATGATGATGATGATGATGATGATGCTGCTGCTGCTGCTGCTTGATGATGATGATGATGATGATGATGATGATGATGATGCTGATGATGATGATGATGATGATGATGAGGAGGAGGAGGAGGAGGAGGAGGAGGAGGAGGAGGAGGAGGAGGAGCTGGAGGAGGAGGAGAAGGAGGACGAGGAGGCGGAGGAGGAGGAGGAGGAGGAGGAGGACCAGTGTCAACCCAAGACTCATCTACGATGTTGTAATAAACCGTCCCTCCGAGCTCCCTGTTCATAGGCCGCATACGGGGATTCATTTTGACAAAGGAAATGCCCCGTTGGAAAATATCGGTTTTCAATTTTGAACTGTACCAGAACACCGTTATCGGGACCTCAGCGCCCCGAATCACCAGTATTGTTCCGAGTTTACGATCCTGAATCCTGAATCGTGCCAGAACACCATTCCAGGGCGAATCAACGTAACTGTTGCGCCCTGACAGTCCGACATATGGCCAAAACACCGTTTCCTGAACGATAGCCATGAAAATCCGTGCAGTTCGCGATTCGCATTTCGCAATCATAACAGCCTCCACGGCGCGCGCGCCGGCGACCCCCAGCGCCCGTTCTGCGGACCTTGCGGCTCAGAGCTGCCCGGTGGGAGGAGGTCAGAGTCATGCAGCCGACGAGGGACAGGCGGTGGTGTCACACGCCCGTTCCCTCCCCCTGCTGGTTCCAGAGCACTCAGGAGCAGGCCGCCCGCAACCAGCCGCTTTCCCCGCGGAGTCGGGAAGCGCCGCTCGCTGGAGTTACGTTCCGCAACATTCACGCGGAGGACTACTCTGGGGGCAGGAAAGGGACATGATGTAAGGGGGTGTGGTGCCGGTGCTGGATCTGGCGAGGTTATATCGTAGATGACATCGCCATTTCCACGATTGGCACCACGCCCTTTTATGCCACACCCTTTTTGGACCTCCAGGACTACTTCCGAAAGCCAGCCGACGCCCACCCTTCCCCTCGCCAAGGCGCCCCGCCCCCCCCTCTGGCCAGAAAGCCACGCGAGTCGACACGGCGACCCCAGGGGCGACGAGCGGACCCAGGCTGGGCACAGGGCGGCACAGAGGACCAGGCACAGCCTCCAATGGGAGGGGGCTTGGGAAAGGGCGGCACCGAGGGTGATGTTGCAACCGGGCGGAGGAACAAGTGACAACACTGCGGACGCCCTCGAGGCGGGGCCTGGCCGGACGAGGGGGCAAACACGAAGGGGGGGAGGGGGCCGCAACAGGCCGTCCCCAGGCCGACAGGCTCTGGACCGAGTTACGCGCTCCGAATCAGGCCTGTGAAGCAGAGGGGACGCTGCTGTACGCTAAAACCGCGGGCCCGCGAGAGGGAGAGGCCGCAACGTAAGGGAGGAGGGGACTCGCCGACGCCGGACAACGAGGTAGCCAAAGCAGGACAGAAGCGGAGCATGGCTGCTCGACAGCACTCCAGGGCTCGACACGACTCACCGCATCGTGACTGTTAAGTAACTGCGCAGAGACTGAAGGACTCGCTTAGGGCCGTATTACGACTGTGGAGAACGAGAGCCGGAGGTAACACAGACGGGTCAGGGAACGCGGCGAGGCCAGCGAAGAGTGGGGCAGAAAGCGAGCACGGAAGAAAACGGGAAGCAGCCGAGGGCCCGAGGCTCGAACCGACGTTGTAGGAGAGACGCCGCACATTTTTTTTTTTTTTTTGATTTTTGTCCAACGCTTCGCGCTTCCAGGCGGAGTTCCGGGACGCGCCGTTCACCCGCCAAACTACCTCCGCAGGCCTGCCGACGCCCCCCCCCCCACCAGGGAGCCAGGCTTCCCCCGGCCGCCAAGCCAGGCGAAGCGACGAGGCGACCCTGGGGGCCCGTCGCCAGGTTCTGAGAGGAGAGTGCCCCAGCGGGCGGCCAGCGCTGCCCCCGACTCGGCGGAAGCGGCGGGGGCGAGCCAGGCGGAGCATCTCAGGGGTTACGATAGGGGATGATATGCATAGGGGGGATGCATCGACCCCCATTCGCCCATTGATCGCCGATAGGGGCCCCATAGCCCCAACCTGCCCAGGAAGGTGCGGATTCACTATCGGAGGCCTATCGCCGATCTATCGGCGATGTATACCCAATTCCAGGTCTATGCTTCCCCCCCCGATGCCTATCCCCCACATCGTTGCCCCTCAGGACCAGGGGGGAGAGGGGGTAGCCAGGGTCAAGCGCGCGCGCGTCCGCGCCGCTGCAGCCCCTGCGGCGGCGCGTCGGGCTCGGGCGCCTGCGCCCGCGGCCGACGCTGCAACGCACAGCGCAGCGCGCCTGCTCAAGCAATTCGCTGGGTGGGAGTTTGACCCGCGCCGGGGCGCCCTGCGCAGGTGCTCGGGACAGGCTCGGGCGCCGCCGCCGCCGACTTGACGTCGATGGGTTCGCCCGGGAACAGTAGGAGGTCTTCCAGGCGCGTCTCGAAAGCCCCTCGCTTGCCTTTGGCGACGGGTTTCCCGAAGTTCTTGCTCTCGATCTGTGCAGTGAGCTTGGCAGTTTGCGGCACTTTCCAGGCGATCTCCACGCCAGGCTGCGTGGAAGGAGGGGGGGCGAAAGCCGGCTTGCCGTTTTCAGGGGCAGCGGTAAGCACTGCGCCCATGGTCTTTCAAACGCAGCCATGGAGACGCGCCCGTCCGTGGAGTCTCCCACCAACTTGTGAGGCCATCGGCTGGTCCGAGCCGACCATGCCTTGGCCGTCCCGCCTCGAGGCTCCGTACCGAGGCAGCCTGAGGGGGGCCGACGGTGTCGGACTTCGCTGGCCGAGGTCTTCGGGCGCCCTTCGGCCTTCCTTGGGCCTCTGGGGCCTCCCACGTCCTCGTCGAGGTGCTGGCCAGGACGCGCCTTCTGGACAGGCCCTGGGGGCGAGTTTTGATTTGGGGAGGAGGAGGAGGAGGAGGAGGAGGA
>CAUYUJ010016124.1:0-19417 GCA_963575745.1 Prorocentrum cordatum
ACTACTACTACTACTACTACTACTACTACTACTACTACTACTACTACTACTACTACACTACTACTACACTACTACTACTACTACTACACTACCACTACCACTACCACTACCACTACCACTACCACTACCACTACCACTACCACTACCACTACCACTACCACTACCACTACCACTACCACTACCACCAGGACTACTACTACGACGACTACTACTGCTACTACTATACGTGCGTCGCTCCCCCAGAGGCGACGCCCGCACCGATAAATCTTATAGTATATGCGTCGTTTTGGGGCCTTCGACCTTCCTTGATATTCGGGGGCGAGTGGGGTTAAATCGGGCCTGTCCCTCTACAGGGTGATTGTTCAAAAATATTCAAACATATTTCAAACATGGTCAGGGGGCGATTTTGGGAGTATGTTTTCACTTTTGTTGAGTTTGTTTTGTGTGTGGCTATATTTAAATTTTCCTTCCAAATCCGCCTGTAGGAGGACATGCCCAACCTAAGAGTAGGGCCGCGGGTCAGAGAGCGCCTCCTTCTGCAGGACCACCAAAAAAGGGACGTCCAGGTGGTCAAACGCATCGCCGGTTAAGCCGACGAAGATATGCAAAGTCCAACCTTTCGCCGCTTATGTCCAACATTTTTGCTTAACGCCGGGCGTGGTGTGTCAGGTTCAGCTTGACCGAACGGGTTGATTACGCACCTTGACGTCCGTCTGAGATGTTCTGCAGACCAGACCCCCAGCCCTACTCAACCTCGGGAGCGGCCACTCACCACCCACCAAACCACCCCAACCCAACCCGAAGGCCTCAACTTGCCCTCCATTTCCCGGGGGGGGGGTCGGGGAACATTGAAAAAACACATGGAACCCGTACCCCCCTCCCAATCCGCAATTCGGGTCAAATTCGGGTCTTCGGGTTGGGTTGGGGTGGTCTGGTAGGTAGTCAGCCACGAGGGGGCGATGACTAGGGCCTCGTCCAGGGAGGCTCGACGGTCGAGGTTCGTCGGTGGCAATTCATGGGAGCCTGGTGGACCCTCTCAATGCCGTCTTCAGCGTCGATTTGGCGTCGGTTAGCGTCGATTTTGAGTCGATTAGCGTCAATTCGCAAGAGCCGACACGCTGGTATGGGAGGCTCCCATGAGTCGCCGCCGACAATTTATCTGGCTTTTTCGCGGGTTGATGGAGGTTTTCCAGCCGCTGGATGCTTGCCAGCAGCGGCGCCACGCCGGGAGCGTTCCTGGGGCGCCCAGATCGTCCCGAACGGCCGCTGGAGGCTCGAGTTATGACCCGAAAACCACCAGGCATCGAGAAGGGGGGTGATGACTATGGGGGGATCGTGGTCGGAACCATGACATCGCCCAGATTTCATGGCCCTTCTTCTCATTTCAGTGTGCCCCTTGGTCCCCCCCCTGGGCCGCGCACGTGCCTCGGGCCACGATTTGCGAACCCCACTCTTGGACGCCCCCCTCTTGGACGCCCCCCGAGAGATATGACTCAGAGGCCAGCAACATATGTACACGTACGCGGTTAGCTTCCCCTGGAGTGCGTGTCAACGCGGACGTTCGTGCAGGCAAGACCGCGGAGGGCGTACATGTACATATGTCGTTGCTCGCCCAATGACGCTGCAGGAGACCTGCAGCATCGCGAAGAAGCACGGCCAGAGCCCCACGGTCAGGAGCGCTTGGACAGCGTGCCGCTCCGCCAGATTTGGCCCGCCGTCCTTCGGCGCGACACGCTATCCATTTTCCAGTCCCCAGGCTTCAACGCCCCGAGCCTCTCCGAGCCCCTCGCCCCGCGGATCGGAGCGACACGCTGTCCCCTCGCACGGCAATAGCGCGTCGCCGGTGCCGCCGCCGCGGCACGCCAAGCAGAAGTTCCCGACTGCAGAGACCCCAGCTTCCAGCGCCGTGTTTCGAGCCGCATCGATCTGTGAGGGTTCCAGGGCCCACAGTCAGGCGCAGACGCCCGGCGCGACAAAAACTGCAGCGACCTCGGAGGCCACGTCATGGGCAGCAGGGGCCGGCGAAGAGGGCCAGCCACGCGCGGAGGGGGGGGTGGGGGGAGGGGGGAGGGCTTCTTAGCACCCTCGCTTCTTAGAAGGCGCGGGCCTTATCTAAGATGTAAGGCCGGCGCCTTCTAAGAAGCAGCCTCCTTCTAAGAAGCCCTCCCGTCTCCCTCCACCCCCTTGTTAGGGCGACGAAATCTATGCATATCCACTGCTGCTGGCCAGGCTCATCCGGGGCCCAGGAGTAGTGTATACGACCTCCTGGTTTGGCCAAAGAGGCGTATACAGTATTCCTAGCCCCAGGATGGGCCTGGCTTGCAGCAGTGGATATGTATAAATCTCGTCGCCCTACTTGTGCGCGCCGCCAAAAGGAGCCAGAAAAGGGCCCCAGAAGGGGCCCTCTTCGGGGCCCAGAAGGGGGCCTTCGGGGCCCGAACAGGGCACCTTTCCTCCCCTTCATTTTATCTCAGGAGGGGAAGAAACACACAGACACAATTAATCGTCTATCCCCAGGAAAGTATGGGAAAATATGGGAAGTTGTGGGGAAGACAAAAACTCAAAAAATATGAGAAAATATGGGGAATATTTTTATTTGTGTGTATTTATTTGTGTGTTTGTGGGCTTCTTCAGTATCGCCACCCCACGATACCCAGACCACCGACGTCGTGATTTTTTCGCGACGTCCACCCCCAGTGGTCCCGAGCCCTTCCCCGGGACCGGTTTTCCATGCTGAGGCGTCCTTTGGCGGTCCCAAAGGCCTGGTGAGGGCCCCCGGAGGCCGAAAACATGGCGAAAAGCTTCCCGTCGCGATTTTTTCCACAGCGCGAGGGGGTCTGGGCGTATCGCCCCCCCCCATGACTTCGCGCCCGACGCCCAGCTCTGCGGGTTCGGGTGCCTTCTGCGGCCTTCGGCGCCCTCCGGCTCTGCCCTCGGCGGCCCGCGGTGGCCCTTGGGGGCCTTCGGGCGCGGAGGCTCCGACGACGACGACGACGACGACGACGACGACGACGACGACGACGACGACGACGGCGACGATCACGACGACGACGACGACGGTGGCGGTGGCGGCGGCGGCGGCGGCGGCGGCGATGACGACGTCGTCCCCCGAGGAGGCAAGAGCTTCGCGCTCTGCTTGCGCGGAGCTCCTCCATCCTCGGGGGAGAGCCCGCGATTGGCTTCACGAAAGAATCGTTCGCTGCGACTTCTGGGATGAGGAGGAGGAGGAGGAGGAGGAGGAGGAGGAGGAGGAGGAGGAGGAGGAGGAGGAGGAGGAGGAGGAGGAGGAGGGAGGAGGGAGGAGGAGGAGGGAGGAGGAGGAGGAGGAGGAGGAGGAGGAGGAGGAGGAGGAGGAGGAGGAGGAGGAGGAGAGGAGGAGGGAGGAGGAGGAGAGAGGAGGAGGAGGAGGAGGAGGAGGAGGAGGAGGAGGAGGAGGAGGAGCAGGAGCAGGAGCAGGAGCAGGAGCAGGAGCAGGAGGAGGAGGAGGAGTTTCTTTTTCATCAGCGATGCTCCTGCCAACTCACGCCGACAGAGAAAAAGGCTCGACCTGGACCTGGGGAAACTTGGGGTGCCTTCCCTTGAGGAGGCCGGAGATCGAGGATGCAAGAGCTCCGCGCTCTGTTTGTGCGGAACTCTTCCATGCTCGGGGTTGGGCGAGCGCTTCGCTTGACAATACTGGTCGTTTGCTTTGTCTTTGCGTATGCATTGATGCCATTATTGTACTGTCGTGGTGGGGAGGGATTGGGGAGGGGGAGTAGTAGAAGTGGCAGTGGTAGGATGAAGAGTAGGATGATGATGCTGATGATGATGATGGTGATGATGATGAAGCTGATGATGCTGATGATGGTGCTGATGACGCTGCTGAAGATGCTGCTGATTCTGCTGCTGATGCTGGTGATGACGATGATGATCATGATGATGCCGATGCTGATGCTGATGCTGAAGAGGACGATGATGAGGATGATGATGATGATTCTGATGCTGATGATGACGATGGCGAGTATGAGAACGAGGATTGGGATGATGGTGAAGAAGAAGATGCTGCTGGCGATGATGCTGCTGATGATGATGATGATGATGAAGAAGAAGATGATGATGATGCTGATGCTGATGGTGATGCTGATGATGCTGATCATGGTGGTGGTGATGATGCTGATGCTGATGATGATGATGATGATGATGATGATGATGATGATGATGATGATGATGATGATGATGATGATGATGATGATGATGATGATTATGATGATGATGATGATGATGATGATGATGATGATGATGATGATGATGATGATGATGATGATGATGATGATGATGATGATGATGATGATGATGATGATGATGATGATGGTGATGATGGTGGTGGTGGTGGCGTTGGTTGTGGTGATGCTGGTGATGATGATGATGATGATGATGATGATGATGCTGATCATGGTGGTGGTGATGATGATAATGAGGAGGAGGAGGAAGAGGAGGAGGAGGAGGAGGAGGAGGAGGAGGAGGAGGAGGAGGAGGAGGAGGAGAAGGAGGAAGAGGCATGGTAAGAAGAAAAGGTGGACTCCTCCTCCTCCTCTTCCTCCTCCTCCTCCTCCTCCTCCTTCTTGTCCTCCTTCTCTCTTCTCTTCTCTCCTCTTCTGTCCTCTTTCCTCTCCTCTCTCCTGTCGCCTCTCCTTCCTACGGTTGCAGCCTGCGGCGACAGTGAGGAAGGTCAGTGCGACGTGGCAGCGCTGGAGGGAGGCGTGACCTACACGCACGTCGTCGCGGGAGGCTGCCCCACGGTCCCGCTCAGGAGCCACGGCACGGTTTCAGCTTGCGGCGACAAAGGAAGGCCAGTGCGACGTGACAGCGCTGGGGGGGAGGCCTGACCTACACGAACGTCGCCGCGGGAGGCTGCCACGCGCTCCTATTCAGGAGCGATGGCGCGGCCATTGCTTGCGGCTCAAACGAGATAGGCCAGGGCGACGTTGCAGAACTAGAGGGAGGCGTGACCTACACGCACGTCGCCGCAGGAGACTGCCACTCGATCCTGCTCAGGAGAGACGGCACGGTTGCAGGCTGCTGCCTAAACGAGGAAGCTCAGTGCGACGTGCTAGCGCTGGAGGGAGACGTGACCTACACCCTACACGAATGTCGCCGCGGAACGCTGCCACACGGGCCTGCTCAGGAGCGATGGCGCGGCCGCGTCTTGCGACCTGAAGAAGGCAGGCCAGAGCGACGTGCCAGAGCGTGAGGGAGGCGTGACGTACACGCACGTCGTCGCGGGAGGCTGCCACACGGTCTTGCTCAGGAGCAACGGCGCCTCCCAGCCTGCGGCTACAATCGGCTTGGCCGGTGCGACGTGCTGGCGTTGAAGGAGGCTTGAAATACCACGCGAGGCTGTTTTGAGTTCGGCTGTTCGCGCTGGAGGGAGGCTTGAAGTATCACGCGAGGCTGTTGTGAGTTCAGCTGCTCCTGCTGGCATCGACCGACGGCGGCTATCTGCGCTGTGGGACCTTGGGGCGGAGTGGAGCGCGGCCGACTCCTGGCCGCCCCTGGCGCTCCGCTCGCAGACCTGCACGATCAGTTGGTGGCCTTAAGTCGGGCATGCTCCTCTGCAGGAGGTATATACGAGAATAGTTAGAACATAGTATGGGAACGAATTTTCGTGCCCTTTTGATTTTTCACTAGATGAAAAACAAGCGTTTACAATTTTCCGAACCATCCTGTGTTGGGTCCTCGTTTTGAAGAGACGGGGCCCCGCGTTCCTCCCTCCCTCCCTCCCTCCTCCCCCTCCTCCCCCTCCTCCCTCCTCCCTGCGTTTCACCCACCCAGTACATGGTTTCGTGGGCCCATAGGGAGCTCCACCGAAGGCGCCAGTGCCACCGTCCATATGCGTCCCGGAACATCCAACTTGGCATTTTCACCCACCCAATGCCGCGTTTCGTGGCCCCATAGGGAACTCCACCGAAGGCCCCAGTGCCTCCGTCCGCATGCCTCCCGAAACATCACATTTGGCATTTTCACCCACCCAGTACAGCGTTTTGTGGCCCCACTCCACCGAAGGCGCCAGTACCACCGTCCGCATGCGTCCCGAAACATTGAATTTGGCATTTTCACCCGCCCAAAACAGCGTTTCGTGGCCCTATAGGGAGCTCCACAAAAGGTCCCAGTGCCACCGCCCGCATGCGCCCCGAAACATCCACTGTGGCATTTTCACCCAGTACAGCGTTTCGTGGCCCCATAGGGAGCTCCACCGAAGGCCCCAGTGCCACTGCCCGCGCGCGTTCCGAAACATCCAACTTGGCATTTTCACCCGCCCAAGACCGCGTTTCGTGGCCCCATAGGGAGCTCCACCGAAGGCCCCAGTGCCACTGTCCGCATGCCTCCCGAAAGAAACATCATGGCATTTTCACGCACACCCCGTACAATGTTTCGTGGCCCCATAGGGAACTCCACCGACGGCCCCAGTGCCGCCGCCCGCATGCGTCCCGAAACATCCAATTTGGCATTTCACCAACCCAGCACATCGTTTCGTGGCCCCATAGGGAGCTCAACCCAAGGCCCCAGTGCCACCGTCCGCATGCGCCCCGAAACATCAATTTTAGCATGTCCACCCACCCAAGACCGCGTTTCGTGGCCCCATAGGGAGCTCCACCGAAGGCGCCAGTGCCACCGTCCGCATGCGTCCCGAAACATCCATTTTGTTTTTTTCACCTACCCAGTGCAGCGCTTCGTGGCCCCATAGGGAACTCCACCGAAGCTGCAGTGCCACCGTTCGCATGCGTCCCGAAACATCACGTTTGGCATTTTCTCACACCCAGAGCAGCGTTTCGTGGCCCATAGAGAGCTCCACTGCAGGCTCCAGTGCCGCCGTCCGCGTGCGTCCCGAAACATCAAATTTGGCATTTTCACCCACCCAGTACAGCGTTTCGTTACCCCATAGGGAGCTCCACCGAAGCCACCAGTGAGACCGCCCGCGTGCGTCCAACACGCCCAACGTTGCATTTTCACCTACCCAGTACAGCGTTTCGTGGCCCTATAGGGAGCTCCACCAACGGCCCCAGTGCTACCGCCCGCATGCGTTCTCCCCCACCCAGTGCAATGTTTTGTGGCCCCATTGGGAGCTTCTTCGAAGAAGATATTCACAATTACGGTGCCCACAACTGCATATGATTAGGTCCTTCGCCAGTATAATTCTTCCAAGACCCGCCTGTAGGAGGACATTCATATTGACCGAGAAAGGGGTCCAGCGACAAGAGGGTGGTGCAATAGATTTGGTGCAATAGATTTGTGGGGCTGCAATACATCTGGGGCGTGCAATACATTGAGGGGCGCAGATTTATTGCTGGATTTTCGCGTGCAATTCGTTTCTTGCAGTGCAATGCAATACAATTCTCCGGCGCAGCTCGTTTGCAATACAATTGCCCCAAATCTATTGCACCACCCTCTTTCAGCTGGACCCCCTTTTGGGTCACCCGAAGACATGCCCGACTTCATGGTGGCCGAGCACTGCGCAGGCAGGCCGGGCCCCAGATTCGACTGGGCCGCCGTGCGGGCGGCTCCTGAGCACAAACAGCCTCGGCCGACGAGACCGTCGCGAGCGCTTTCGGGCCCTCCCCCTCTCACCCTCCTCCTCCTCCTCCTCCTCCTCCTCCTCCTCCTCCTCCTCCTTCTTCCGTAGCCATTTTGGCTCAAGTCCGTCCCCTCCGTGGGATCTCGGGCTTGGGCCGAAATGAGTTCCACAGCTATTTCGCCCAAGGCCCCCTGGCCGTGCGCCGCGCCGCCAGCGTTTGTGGCCGTCGGATCCGTATGTCCACGCGATGGCGCCTGCTGCCTCTGCTGCTGACGCTGTTCGTCATGCCGCACCGCAGGAGTGCTGACGCTCTGCATCGCCGCGCATGCCAAGCTCTGCAAGGCGGTCGCGGCCCAGCACGCGTTGGCAAGCGCCAGACTCTTCAACTACACGTTCTCCTTCCACACGTTGCTGCGCCTCCAGCCGCCTCGCGGGTGATTACTCCGCTGGGCACTTGCAGGGGCAACGAGCTGCCGCTGGTCGCGAACTTCTTGCAGCTGATTCGCGGGCGTCCTCCTGACGTTGCCCATGGTCCTGAAGTTCGGCCTCACCGATGCGAAGAGGCAGATGACGCACCAGCCCATGATGACCCTGCTCGTGCTGCTGCCGCCGAGGGCCGCCATCCTACGCGACACCATTCCGTTCTTCTGCATGTGCAACCCGTTCATGAATCCGAAGTCTGCCGCCCGGAGGGTGGCCTTCCTGACCTCCTGCAAGCTGTTCCCGCTCCTGACGCTCGCGCTGACACTACCGCCGGCGCTGATGGTGTTCTGCATTCCCGACCCGTTCAACGATCCGAAGTCCGCCGACCTGCTGGTGGCCTGCATGACCTACTTCTCGACGCTCTCCTTGCTGGTGCTGGAGACGCTCCTGCTGACGTCGCTGGAGACGGCGCCCCTGATAGTGCTCTGCATGAAGCTGCCGCTGCTGAATCCCGTCCCCGTGCTGTCGGTGTGGCTCTTGCTGCCCTACGCCCCCTTGTACGCGAATGGCAGCGCGTAGCACGGCGTAAGACGCTCCTCCAGAACAGGCCCTTCATCCGCTGCTTCGACGCGTGGTACGACCTCGTGTTCGAGACTACCCTGTCCACGGAGAGCGACCAGTCCGTCGGGGCGCCGTCCACAGGCCCAGAGTGCAACACGGAATGCCCTATGACGGGCCCTCCGAGTTCCACCCACTCCAGGACATCCAAGGTTGCTGGGACTGGAGAGCCTGACTATCCACAGGAGACTCTGCATGATGTTGCTCGTGCCGCCCCACAGCCAGGAGTGGTTGTCGCTGCTCGTCCCGTCCGTCCCCCAGACGAGCTGCATGATGCGGCTCGTGCCGTCCTGCCGCCTGGAGTGGCTGACGTGGCTCGTCTCGACCATCCCGAAGCAGCTCTGCTTCCTGCTCGTGCCGTTCCGCCGCCTGGAGTGGCTAGCGCTGCACACCACGACAACCACGAAGAAGCTCTGCATGTTGCTGCACGTGCCGTCCCGCCGCCTGGGGCTGCTGCGGCTCGCCCCGACCATCCCCACGGAGTGGCGCATGATGATGCTCGTGCCGCTTTGCCGCCTCGTGTGGCTTTTGCTGCTCGTCAAGCCATTCCCGAAGAAGCTCTGCATGCTGATGCGCGTGCCGTCCCGCCGCTTGGAGTGGCCGACGCGGATCGTCGTGACCATCCCGACGACGCCCTGCATGACTGGCCAGCTCCTGGCATGCCGTTCCTTCGCCGCTCGGACCTTCTGCAACTACGTGGCTGCAGTACGAATCTTGCGTGCTGTGTCGATGTTCTGTTGCAGCGTGCTGCTGAGCGCCAACATGGTGATCGTGGATTCTCGCCGCTCGGAGTGGCGTCTGAGGCCCCCGCCCGCTTTTGTAGCAATGTGCCCCCTGCCCCGCTCGCCTCTTCCCGCTTGTCGCCCTTGTCTCTGCCTCCCATCCCCGCGTTTCCTGCATTTCAGAGCACGCACGAATACACATCCGCTCTCCGCGTGTCTGGCCCCGCGCTCCCCGCAGCGCGTGAGTTGCCTGTGCGCCTGAGCACCACCACAGCTCACGTATGGAAGTAGAGGGCGGCGGACTCGGGGGGGACATCTTTCCTTTTCTCGCGTCGTGCCCGCTTGCCCTCGTCTCTTCCTCTTTTCAGGGTACTTTAACTCCTCCTCCTCCTCCTCCTCCTCCTCCTCCTCCTCCTCCTCCTCCTCCTCTCTCCTCCCTCCTCCTCCTCCTCCTCCTCCTCCTCCTCCTCTCCTCCTCTCTCCTCCTCTCCTCCTCCTCCTCCTTTTCCCCTCCTCCTCCCTCCTCCTCCTCCTCCTCCTTTCTCCTTCTCCTCCTCCTCCTCCTCCTCTCTCCTCCTCCTCCTCCTCCTCCTCCTCCTCCTCCTCCTCCTCCCCCTTCTCCTCCTCCCTCCTCCTCTTCCCTCCTCCTGCTCTCCTGCTCCTCCTCCTGCCTCCTCCCTCTCCTCCCTCCTCCCTCCCTCCCTCCCTCCCTCCCTCCCTCCCTCCTCCTCCTCCTCCTCCTCCTCCTCCTCCTCCTCCTTCTCCTTTCTCCTCCTTTTCTTGCCCCGTCTGCCGCCTCCTCGCCGTTGCGCCCCCGTTCTCTCCTCCTCGTGCTCCTCCCCTTCCCCCGTTCCTCTCCCCCGCCCCTTCTCCTGCACGTGGGCATGGCGCTTGGGTACACGCGTCACGTCATATGGCCAGTTCCAGAAGTGGCTCTGCCTTCGAAGGGGTCGAGAAATTGACAGCGGAAGGCCTGCGGAGGCCAGCGGAAGTAGGATGGGGGCGGCTGGCGGAAGCCAGCGGAAGCAAAGGGTTCACCCTCGACAGATAAATATGTTTTTGCGGTTTCAGGGTTTCTAAAGTCGGACTCCCCGTGTACGCGTATGACTATGTTGGCACATCACGTGCGCCTGCATGCAGATCATTTCGGGATCAAGTGCCCGCAATGCTGTTCCATCGTGCCAGCCATCCACTGTTTCCAGATCTTCTCTGCAGTATGCAGCTATCTTTTACCATTGCGCCCCTTGCGCTGTCATGCAGCAGGCGCTTTCGGTGCACGTGCCCGTCGCGGACGTCGACACGGAGCGCAAGGGTCGGGTAGGTGATTTGGCAGCGATGGAGCATGTGCGGATGCAGCAGTGAAGTAGCCCGTGGCCGCGCCAGGACAGCAACCTTCACGAAAGTGCGAAAGCGCGTACATATACATGTTCATGCGTATACGCATGTGTGCGCACAGACAGATGATGCCATCTTTTGAGTCCCAAGCCATCTGTTCGAGATGGAAATTCTGCAAAACCTTCTGTGTCGGGCCCTCGTGCGTGGAGCCCTCTATGCTTGGATCCCTAAGTGTTCGGAGCCCTTTGCGTGTGTCCCGCCTCCCTGGCGCGGCGTCGCCTTCATGCTGCTCCGCCCCGCTCCGCCGCCTCCGGCCCCGCCCGCCCGCTGCCCCGCCGCCCCCGCGGCCGCTGCCCGCTGCCTGCCCTGCCACCCCCTGGCCACTGCACCGCAAGGGGCCGGCCGTCTCTCCTCCTCTTGTCTCTTCTGACGCTGCGCGCCCCGCGAGCCCAACGCGATGGCGAGTGGCCGCACCGCTACGACCGAAAAGTACGGGTGTGTGTGTGTGTGTGTGTGCGTGTGTGCGCGTGTGTGTGTGTGTGTGTGTGTGTGCTTGTGTGTGTGTGTGTGCGTGTGTATGTTTGTGTGTGTGTGTGTGTGTGTGTGTGCGTGTGCTTGTGGAGCCTACGTGTGTGGACCGGCGCGGTGCCGACCCAGGCCATGACGGTGCAGGGGGCGAACGGCCGACCCCGGCACGCGTGCCAGCGGGGCGGGAGGCCGTGGCGACCCAGGGCATGCTGGCCCACTCCTCTCACCGACCCAAGCCCGTGCACGGCCGACCACGACGCACAGGGCCGGTTCCTCCGAGCACGAGTGCGGTAGGTTCGCGTCGTGTCGACCGGCGGCGACCCCGCCGCTGGTGGTCAACGCTGGACGCCGCCCGCGCCGCCGGCGACCCAGAATCGGTCGATGTTGAACGAGCTGGCGTTTCGGAAGCGGCCGATCGGTAAAGGTTGAACGATCTCCGCAGTGTCAGGAACCAACGCCGGGGTCGACGCGACACGAACCCGCGGTATGAGGCCCCTGGCGCAAGCGCTGATTTGGTCAACGTGCAGGGCCCTCCCTCTTCGCAGTTGGCAGCGCGCCGCGCATCAGGAGTCCAGCGCACGTGCCGCGCGTCTCACAGCAGCGTGCTTGTCCGCGGCGTGTGCCCACCGCGTGTGGCGATCTGCGCTCCCTGGCGGCGATAGCGCATAGCCCTGAGATCCGACGCTGCGAGCAAACAGCAACATTTCGCAAAAATCACGACCAGAGCCCTGGACCCCATCTCTCTGCGTCAGTTTTCGGGCTGGATCGATCTGCAGGAGGAGGAGGAGGAGGAGGAGGAGGAGGAGGAGGAGGGGAGGAGGAGGAGAGGAGGAGGAGGAGGAGGAGCAGGAGGAGGAGGAGGAGGAGGAGGAGGAGGAGGAGGAGGAGGAGGAGGAGGAGGGAGGAGGGAGGAGGGAGGAAGGGAGGAGGGAGGAGGGAGGGAGGGAGGAGAGGAGGGAGGAGGGAGGAGGGAGGGGGAGGAGGGAGGATAGGAGGGAGGAGGGAGGAGGAGGAGGAAAGGAGGATGGGAGGAGGAGGAGGAGGCGGAGGAGGAGGAGGAGGAGGAGGAGGAGGAGATGAGGATGCGGGGAGGAGGAGGAGGGAGGAGGAGGAGGAGGAGAGAGGAGGAGGAGGAGGAGGAGGAGGAGGAGGAGGAGGAGGAGGAGGAGGAGGAGGAGGAGGAGGAGGAGGAGGAGGAGGGGGCGGGGCCCGATGCGGTGCGAAAGCGCCCGTCGCGGAAAACTTGCAACGCCAGGATCTCATGGAGCCTGGGCCTGTCGCGTGGCTCGCGCGCGCCGAGGGCGAAGCCATCCGGCAGCCCTGCCTCTCAGGAGGAACAAAAGCACAGACACAGTTCATGTTCGATCCCCCACAAGAAGACATGGGAACATCTGCGGAGTGGAGGGGTAAGCCATTGCCTCGGCGCGAATCCCAGGCCAGGACCCAAGAAACTCGTATACCGCCAGGTCGGTCTGTTTGGCCCGTCGGAGGACCGAAGGCTGGCTCAGGTTAGCAGCGGTGTCGTGGTGGAACGCCAGCCCCCACTCTAAGGTGGCTTCGATCGCCAGGGAGGCGCCATGCAGCACGCAGCGACGGGCGTGAAGTTGTTCATTCGTAACCACGTCGAAGTCAATGCCGCATGGTCCCCATCGAAGCCGGAAGGCGTCAGCCCACCCCTGGAGTAGTTGGTCAGCAGGGACGTCGGTTCGTAGGAGGCCGCGGGTGCACAACACCACCTTGGTCAGGTGTTGGGAGGCTGGATTGACAGTGCGGACCAATTCTTCGAGCACGGCGAGACCAGTGAGTGTGGATAGGTCCTTCCCGTCCAACGCTGCAAGCAGGGAGTCCGCGTCGAGGTGCTCGCACGCCGGGTACGCGTCGGATGCTCGGCGTAAGTAGGTGAGGTACGGGTCGTGCACCTCCAGCGTCCCGCACTGCGTGCTCGGCGCCCGCGGTGCAAACAAGGTGTCGATATCGATACCGACGCTGCCGGCGGGGATGGTGCGGCGCTCCAGAAGCCTTGGGAGGTTTGGGGCCTCCAGGTCTCGCAACTCGGCTGGGTCATGCCAGAACCTGCGCGTGCCGGCTGCGTGGAACGGGCACGCGGAGCCGTGTCGACAGGCCACCCTGCGAGAGCGATCCTGCACGTGACCAGGGGGTCGCGGGCGCCGACTCTGGTGCTGGTGGACCTGGTGCCGATGTTGACCCTGGTGCTGGTCGGACGACTGGTGGTGCTGACGATGCTGCTCGGGATGGCGTTGTCGCTGGTGTTGGTCGGAAGCCTGGTCGGAGTGATGCTGGTCGGAGTGATGCTGGTCGGAGTGATGCTGATGCCGATGCTGGTCGGAAGTCAGGTGTGGGTCGGAGTGGTGCTGGTCGGAAAACGGGTGCTGCTCGGAGTGGTGCTGGTAGGAGGTCTGGTGCTGGTGCTGGTCGAGGTGGCGCTGGTGCTGATGGTGGTGCTGGTCGGGGAGGTGCTGGTCAGGAGACTGGCGCTGGTCGGAATAGTGCTGCTGCTGCTGCTGCTGATCGGAGTGGTGCCGATGTTGCTGCTGGTCGGCGTGGTCGGAAGGCTGCTGGGAAGCGCGGTGTTGATGCTGGTCGGAAGGCTGCTGGTCAGCGTGGTGCTGGTGGTGAGGGCTGGAGACGAGAGGAATACGGCGAGCGCTCGCGTGTCTCCGCCACGCCGTCTGCACTCGCAGCACAGCAGCCGCACGGTGTCCCGTAAAGTCTCCTCCCGCTTCAGCGGGAGGCGCGACATTGTGTCGGGGCTCGTCTGCCACGTCGCATCGATCCAGGCTGCGCGCGTCTCGCTGCACGGCTCGCAGCGCTGGCGCAGAGAGGGCCGCGAACTCCTCGTCTGACAGGTCGGCAAGCCTGTGGTGTCTGCCCACAGCGGCGCGAAGGAGCGTCTCCCGGGCTGCAGGACTGAGCCATCCAGCGCGCCGAAGCGCCACAGGGCCGCAGTGATCGCTTACGCCTGGGTGCTGGCAGGCCGCCGAATGCAGGCGGTGGGCCGCCAGAACTGCACCTTCGCGCGCCGTTGTCCCACCCTGGCCCGCCAACAGCGCTCGACACTGCGCTTCGGCCTGCATCCGCTGCGCGGACTCGGCCTGCACTCGCCCGCGGAGAATTTCAATGTGGAAGCGCCGCTGCCAGCGTCGAAGGCGCGTGCGCGAGATGGCGTAGCAGGGTGTGTTGGAGTGGTGCTGGTGTTGGTGCTGGTGCTGGTGCTGGTGCTGGTGCTGGTGTTGGTGCTGGTGTTGATGCTGATGTTGATCGGAGTGGTGCTGGTGCTGGTCGGAGTGGCGCTGGTGTTGATGCTGGTCGGAGTGGTGCTGGTGTGGGTGCTGTTCGGAGTCGAAGTGGTCAAGCTGGTGTTGGTGTTGTTCGGAGTGGTGCTGGTGGTGGTGCTGGTGCTGGTCGGAGTGGCGCTGGTGTTGGTGCTGGCGTTGGTGCTGGTCGGAGTCGGAGTGGTCAGGCTGATGCTGGTGTTGGTCGGAGTGGTGCTGGTGTTGGTGCTGGTGTTGGTCGGAGTGGTCCTGGTGTTGGTGCTGGTGTTGGTGCTGGTCGGAGTGGTATTGGTGTTGGTGCTGGTGTTAGTGCTGGTCGGAGTGGTGCTGGTGTTGGTGCTGGTCGGAGTGGCGCTGGTGTTGGTGCTGCTGTTGGTGCTGATGCTGGTCGCCGTGTGAGTCTTGGCCAGTCTGCTGGTGGTCAGTCGTTGCCACTGCTCGCACGCCCTCCATGCTGCCACTGCCGTCCCGTCTCCCCGAGCCGCCACTGCCGTCTTTCCCTGCTCCTCCTGGCCCTCGAGTTCCACCGTTACCACTGCCGTCCCTCCCCTCCACGCCTCCCACCACGCTGCCACTGCTGCCACTGCCGTCCCTCCTCCAATCCTTCCCGCTGCCACTGCCGTCCCTCCCTCCCAATCCGCCACTGCCGTCTCTCCTCTCCGCACCTCCTCCTCCCATCGCGCTGCCACTGCCGTTCTCGTACCTTCTCTCTCCTCCCACCGATCCGCTGTCGCCGCCACTGCCGCCACTGCCTTTTGCCGGGCGGCCCCTAGCAGGGCCAGCAACCACTGCCCCTTCCCGCACAGGATGGTGGGCTCCAGCCTGAGCAGGTGATGGTGGGCTCCAGGGGTCACTCCCAACATCTCGCTGAGCCATGCCAGGGTCAGCTGCCACTGCCCCTGCCCGTCCTTCTCGCAGGCGCTGATCCGGGTGCTGTAGCGCATGATGGTTGGCTCCAGCTTCACTCCCAACATCTCGCAGAGCAGCGCCAGAGCTGGCTGCCACTGCCCCTTTGGGTTTGCCCTGGTCAGGCTGGGGAGGGGGTGTATGAATAACGACCAGAGCTAAGACCCACCCCGAAGGGGCAGAAGAACAGGTTGACGAGGGGGGGTTGACTGGGCCGCCTAGAATCGAATTTCGGGCGAGACGTCGTGCGAAGAGGCCCACGAACAAGTTCCACGTGCCATTTGCGATACGTTTTCCCCGAATCAGTACACACTCACACACCGACACAGCCACCCACCCACCCACCCACCCACCCACCCACCCACCCACTCACCCACACACCCACCCCCCCCCCCCCCCCCCACACACCCACACACCCACACCTACACACCCACACCCACACACCCACACACCCACACCCACACCCACACACACACAGAGCACACCCGTACACACAGAGTGCACACATAATGCTCTTGCTCCCTCTCCCGCCCTCCTCCGCTTCCCGAACTCTTCGTGGGAGCGGGAGGCCGCGAGCGGCTCCGGCGCCACTTCGGCGATGGCGCCGGCAGCGCTGACAGCTGGCCCCGTCGACGCGGCAGAAGCTCGAGGTACGGGCGGCGACGAGGACCGGCGGGCCTGCCGCGTGCCACCGGGAGGAGGAGGAGGAGGAGGAGGAGGAGGAGGAGGAGGAGGAGGAGGAGGAGGAGGAGGAGGGGAGGAGGAGGAGTGAGGAGGAGGAAGGAGGAGGAGGAGGAGGAGGACCAGGGGCAGGAGGAAGAGAGCAGGAGAGGATCAGGAGCAGGAGCAGGAATCAGGAGCAAAGAGCAGGAGCAAAGAGAACAGGAACAGGAGCAGGAGGAGGAGACGAGGAGGAGCTAGGAGCTAGAGGACCCAGTCGTCCGAGAGGAGGAGGAGGAGGAAGGAAGAGGAGGAGGAAGGCAGGAGGAGTGAGGAGGAGGCAGGAGGAGGAGGAGGAGAGGAGGAGGAGGAGGAGGAGGAGGAGGAGGATGGGAGTGGAGGGAGGAGGAGGAGGAGGAGGAGTGAGGAGGAGGAGGAGGAGGAGGAGGAGGAGCACAGGGATGACCAGGCGGCAGGAGGCGAAGGAGGAGCAGGAGCCAGGAGCAGAGCGGACAAACAGGATCAGGAAGCAGGAGGAGGAGAGGAGGAGCTAGGAGGAGGGACGAGGAGGAGGATGAGGCAGGAGGAGGAGGAGGAGGAGGAGGAGGAGAAGGAGGAGGAGGGAGGAGGAGGAAGAGTGGCAGGAGGAGGAGGAGGAGGAGGCGGAGGGAGGAGGAGGAGGACGAGGAGGCGAAGGGGGAGGAGGAGGAGGAGGAGGAGGAGGAAGGAGGAGGAGGAGGTAGGAGGAGGGAGGGGAGGAGGAGGAGGAGGAGGATGGAAGAGGAAGAGGAGGAGGAGGAGGAGGAAGAGGAGGAGCAGGAGGAGGAGGAGCAGGGGCAGGGGCAGGAGCAGGAGCAGGAGCTGGAGCAGGAGCCGGAGCAGGAGCAGGAGCAGGAACAGGATCAGGAGCAGGAGGAGGAGGAAGAGGAGGAGCTAGGAGCTAAGAGGAGGAGGAGGAGGAGGAGGAGGAGGAGGAGGAGGACGAGTGTAAACCCAGGACTCATCAACGATATTGAATAAACCTTCACTCGACATTCCTCTACATAGGCCCTATATACGTAAGGGTTCATTGTCACTCAAGGAAGTGCCCCGTTGGGAGACAACCGTTTGACAATCTTGAACTGTGCCAGAACACTGTTCCTGGGACTTCGACGCCGCGAATCTCCGTTACTGTTGCGTTTTGACAATCCTGAATGGTATCACAACACCATCTGTGGGGTTTCAGCACCATGATTCAACATGACCGTTGCGCCCTGACAGTCCGACATCATGCCGACACACAGTTTTCGGGATGTTAGCAGTGAGAATCTTTGAGCCTGTTGAAACGCTTGAAACGACTGTGCACATGTTTTGGACGAGTGTGCGCGGCGCTAAGGCCAGAGCCACCTTTTCAAGACGATCCGCCGTCCATCCGCGAATCCCTTGCAAGCCTGTAAGACGGATGTGCGAGGAGCTCATGCGAGAACCGCATTTTGAAAACCACCCGCCCTCCATCTGTGAAGTTGTTGCAAGCTTTAAAGACGGATGTGCGCGGCGCGAAGGCGAGAACCACGTTTTGAAAACCACCCGCCCTCCATCCGTGACCCTGTTGCAAATCTTTAAGACGGATGTGCGCGGCGCGCCACGCCGTGAAACTGTTGCAGGTTCCAAGCTTCAGGATCATAAGCGGTGAGGAAGTCTCAGGGGAAACGCCTGGCCTTCCCTTTCGACCAGCCTCGGGATGCGACAGGGTGGAGTTGTCTATAAGTAGAAGGAATAGCGGAGGAAGACGAGGAAAAGGAGGAGGAGGAGGGAGAGGAGGGGGAGGAAGGGGGGGAGGAGGAGGAGGAGGAGGAGGAGGAGGAGGAGGAGCAGGAGCAGGAGAAGGAGTGGAAGGAGGGGATACTAATACTACTACTAGTTCATGATTATCAATACTAGTATTAGGAATAATCATAATAGTAATGCGAATGGTTCTAAACATAAGACTAATACTAATACGACGAATCGTACTAACACTATTATAAAGACGAAAAATACTAAGAAGAGGACTACTACGACAAATCATAACAATGTTACTACTTCTAATACTGTTGATAATACATGTATTCGTATTATTACTACGAGTAGTACTAGCAATCATACTATTGATATTCGTAGTCGTGGTACTAGTGAGAATTCTCGTGCCTTCAAGAAAAATAGCATTACGAAAGAAGACTACGACTATCAGAGTGAGGGGGCCGACCGGTCATTCATTGTCCCTGGGTACATGGCTGAATAAGGAGTTCGTGGTGAGAATTCTATTTGTTGCGTTGTTTTTTATTGTTGTTGTGATTGTTGTTGTTTGTTGTCGTCGTCCCACCCGCGACCCACCCGCGACCCACCCCGCGACCCAACCCGCGACCCACCCCGCGACCAACGCCGCGACCCACCCCGCGACCCACCCGCGACCCAACCCGCGACCCACCTGCGACCCACCCCGCGACCAACCCGCGACCCACCCGCGACCCACCCGCGACCAACCTTGCGACCCACCCGCGACCCACCCCGCGACCCATCCGCGACCCATCCGAGACCGTCCCGCGACCCACCCCGCGACCCACCCCGCGACCGACCCGCGACCCAGCCCGCGACCCACCCGCGGCCCACCCTGCGACCCACCCACCCACCCCAAGGGAGGAAGAACCACCCGGACCTGACAATTGACGTGTACTAAACGGCCCTGGGCGTTGACTAAGCAGCCCTACCCTGTTCGATTCATTCCTTGTGTGCGTTTACTAAACGGCTTTGCTTGTCGGGGTGATTCTTACGGGATGGATTTTCTGCCCTCTACACCCGCGACCCACCCGCGACCCAACAACGACCCACCCGCGATCCACCCGCGACCCATTTGCGACCCACCCGCGACCCGCCCGCGACCTACCCACATTGGCATTGGTTTAACCTAAAAAATCGGCGCCTGCGGCGGGCTCGTTGTATCATTTGTGAAATTTTGGCGCCCGCGGCGGGATTCTCCAGAGTCTCGCACACTGCCGACGTCCCCACCGCCTCCTCACTCTTATCCGCATCTGCGGGGTGCTACGTACTAGTAAGAAGAATCAGGAGTAGGAGGATTAGGAGGAGAAGGATGAGGAGGAGCAGGATGAAGAGCAGGACCAGGACCAGGAGCAGGAGTAGGAGCAGGAATAGGAGCAGGAGTAGTAGTAGTAGTAGTAGTAGTAGTAGTAGTAGTAGTAGTAGTAGTAGTAGTAGTAGTAATAGTAGTCGTAGTAGTCGTAGTAGTAGTGGTAGTAGTAGTAGTAGTCGTAGTAGTAGTAGTAGTAGTAGTAGTAGTAGTAGTAGTAGTAGTAGTAGTATTCTTAGTAGTAGTAGTAGTAGTAGTAGTAGTAGTAGTAGTAGTT
>CAUYUJ010016124.1:19517-22017 GCA_963575745.1 Prorocentrum cordatum
TCCTCCTCGCTCCTCCTCCTCCTTCTCCTCCTTGCTCCTCCTCCTCCTCCTCCTCCTCCTCCTCATCCTCCTGGCTCCTCCTCAGGTGAACATAGAGGCCGCCACACATCGTGCACACCCCCACTCCCACTCCCAACCTCATTGCCACCACTAAGATGATCTTTCCATCGCGGTCCAGCCGCACCACGCCAACCTGTCCGCAAGCTCCCCCCCTCCCACACACGATCCTCCTCCACCCTGCATGCTTTCGGGTCTTGCAATGGCGTCCTGACGCTCGGGACCCGATCTCTGATACGTATGTGTGCTGGGTTGCAGCGTTGGAGGCCTTGCTGGTGCAGACGACTGCGCTGATGCTGGTCGTGCTGCGGGCCCTGTGGTCAACAGCTCACGGCTTCGTGCGACGCTAGGCCGCACCCACGTGAAGACCTCTTACGTGGAATGGTGGTGTGTGGCAACCACGCTGCTTGTTCGCTACCGATCTTTGGATCGCAATGGGTCAGATCCGTCGCAGGCCGCTGATTGTCTCAAGCCGCTGCGCGCCCACATGGCTGGCCTGGATTTAGCCAAGGGCGCCTTTTTTGGGTAAGAAGACTTCGGTGGAGCTGGCTACTGCTTGGGCTCAAGAGGTTCTCTTCCTGGAGGAGCTTGACGGCGAGGCTGTGAATTCCTTCGTTCAGCTGTCGCAGCGATGGTCTGACTGGGCCTCTGCTCGAGCGATGGCCGCCGCTCGGGCCAACTTCATGGCGTGGGTCCGTGAACAGTGGCATCTGACGCCTGGCCTGGCCCACCGTCACGTCACGCCTGGCCCTCCTCCTGAATGGGCGGGTGTTGGTCCTGACGTCCTGGCTACCAGCCACCCGCAGTTGCTCTTAGAAGTCAAGCGCCAGTGTTAGTCTGAGATCTGGCGCGAGAAGGTCGACACCCCTGAGGACCTACACTACTGGCTGGAGTTGCTCCATGCTGACGCTCTCGGAGAGTGTCTCCCTCCCTTCGAGCTGGTGCAGCTGGATGCCACGCTCAATGCCATGCCTGCGACCAAGGTTCCAGGGGTGGACGCCCTGGGCCCCAATGATGTGCTTCGGCTTCCTGACATTTGCCGTCGGGGCCTCGTCGACCTCTTGAACGACGTCGAGCGTGCTGGGGTTTGGCCAGAGGAGTTCTCGACGGTCCTGGGCGCCACCATCCCCAAGGAAGCTGGGGGGGCACCGAGTGCTTGGGCTGATGTCGCACACTGCCAAGCTGTGGAGTAGGCCGCGCACCGCACCTTCGACGACCTGGACGGAGAAACACGGGGCCTTCTGGGACACAGCTATTGCAGGGTCCTCCGCTCTTCGCGCGGCCTTGGCCAGGGCCATCCTCTATGAGTGTGCCGAGGAGCTCGGCGTCAGCTGCGCTACTTTGTTTCTAGACTTTCAGAAGTTTTTTGATTCGATCAACTTCGTGCTGTTGATGAAGGCCAGCCGCGCTCTGCACTGCCCTGCCATCACCGCGGTGCTGGAGGTCGGGATGCATGCGGTGCCCCGCCTCATCGGGCGCGGCATGTTGGTCAGCTCTGCCTTGGAGCTTGGCGCAAGTCTGCCGTGGCTGGCTCCCCGCGCGGGGTGGACATGGCTAAGGCGATGCTGCGCGGCCTCCTCCAGGAGGCGCATGTTGTCAGCCCTCGTGCTGGGTTGTGGACCTACATCGATGATACTGCTTGTCGCGCAGAAGGCGCCCGGGCCACGATGATTGGCGATGCGAAGCAAGCTGCCCGCTCCTTGGCGTCCTCGTTCCGTGCCGACCGGCCTCGCCGTCTCTGACAAGACGCGACTGGTGGCCAGTGGCGACGCCCTAGGGGAGGAGCTCGTCATCATGCTGCGCGAGCTGGATATTCCCGTGGTCTTGACGGCCTCTGCGGTCGACTTGGGCGTAGACGCGGCTGGCGCAAGAAGGCGCGCGCGCACCAAGTTTCGCACTCGCGTGGCTCGCGCTGCTTCCCGCCGCGCCAAGATCCAGAAGCTGCGGCGGCTTGCTGGCAGCCGCAAGGTCGCCGAGGGCATGTGGCGTACAGGCGTGCCCCCGTCTGCGACCTTCGGGCGCCGGGCCATGGGCGCGCCGCCGTCGCTGATCACTTCTCTGCGCCGACAAGCTGCTGGCGCTATTGCTGGGCACAAGCGTGGTCGCTGCTTGCAGACTGTGCCGCGGGCTACCCTGGGCTCGGCTGACCCGTCCCTTCAACTTCGGCGAGATGTTCTCACTGAGTGGTTTCGGGTGTGGCTTTCTCATCCGATCTTGCATGCTCGTATCGCCCGTGTTTGGCCTCGCGTTATTGCTGGACTGGGTGATCGCGTCCGATGGCGCGGAGTTCGGGGGCCCGTTGCTGCCCTCGAGGCTACCCCGATGCAGGTTGGCTGGGAGCCCCTGGAGCCGACCCGTTGGCGCCGCGTTGGCGCTGAGGGGTCTGAGGACTATGCCTTCCTCTCTTGTGGCGATGCTGGTTACAGCGACGCCGTCCTCGAGG
>CAUYUJ010016124.1:27017-69517 GCA_963575745.1 Prorocentrum cordatum
ACACCAGCCTCGCAACACCGTGCAGCACCGCGTCGTACCGCGCAGCACCGCGCGACACCGCGCAACACTGCGCAGCGCCGCGCTCTTCACTGAGCGGCGTTGGCCGAAGAAGAGAAAACGGCATCCACAAACTTTCGAGGCTCCGCGCGGCTTTTTTGGATCCGCGTCGGGCGCCCCTAGCGGCGCCTCTGGCGCCGCCCCTGCCGTCGCGCTCCGTGCACCAGTGAGGGGGGTCCAGCGTTGATGTAAGAAATCCGCGCGGACCTCCGACAGTTTATGTTTATGCAGTTTCTTGGTTCCTTAGTTAACACCGTACCCTTCACTGAGCTCTGCGACCGCCGGGTCCCAGCGGCGCTGGAGCATCGGACACCCCTGCTGGGGTTCACCCGGCTGCAGACATCTTTCAACTCTTGAACCCCAGCCGATTTCTCAGAACCTGACCTGCAGGGGAAGCGCTCACTTTTACGTCGTAGCGCGGCAGAGGCAGTCCGCACGCGCGCTCGGGCAAGCCGGGTGACGGCATCGCGAACTGTCTGGCAGCAAGAGTGAGAAACAGGGAGGGGGAGGAAGCGGCCGCGGGCGGGGGGGGAGGAGGGAGAGCGGGCACGCGGCGGGGCACGCTGCGGAGCGGCTGGGGCGGCCAGCCGGTGCTGCACCCCTGGCAGCTGGCGCGGGGCGGCGTGAAAGGAGTCCAGTCGGACCGAGGCGTAACATCGAGGTCGGTTCGGGGAGGGTGCCCTGATGTTCTCCGTGCTTGTTGGATGTTCTGGTGCATCCTGGAAAAGGGTTCCCTCGGTGATCTTATGCTTTGATGTGCTCTGACCGGCGGATGGTCTCATGTTCTTGAAGGATGTTCTTCTGGCATAGGTTTGACTGGGGCTCGCACGCGGTTGCCTGTGAGCGGCGTTGCGTAGTGCTGTCTTCCAGAACGCTCTCGCCGAGCGTTCTGGAACGCTCCGAAGGGGCCCGCGGCGCCCGAGACGTCCTCCAGAGCCGCCGGATCTCGGAGATTCCCGAAGTCTCCTCACCCGAATTTCTCCTCGTCCAGCCACGCTCCCAGGAGGGTGGCACGGGCAGGAAGAAGCAATGGTGGCCTCCCTCCCTCCCCCCTCCCCTTCCCCCTTCAGGAGAGGAGGAGGAGGAGGAGGAGGAGGAGGAGGAGGAGGAGGAGGAGGAGGAGGAGGAGGAGGAGGAGGAGGAGGAGGAGGAGGAGGAGGAGGAGGAGGAGGAGGAGGAGGATGAGGAGGAGGATGAGGAGGAGGAGGAGGAGGAGGAGGAGGAGGAGGAGTGTAAACCCAAGAGGCATCAACGATGTTGCGATAAACTCTCCCTCCAAGCTCCCTCTTCATAGGCCCCTGCAACGGTTCATTTTTACTGAGGGAATTGCCTCGTTGGAAGATAA
The DNA here is from genome assembly GCA_963575745.1 of Prorocentrum cordatum. Taxonomy (NCBI): domain Eukaryota; class Dinophyceae; order Prorocentrales; family Prorocentraceae; genus Prorocentrum; species Prorocentrum cordatum. Next base: position 28,420 of record CAUYUJ010016124.1, read on the forward strand.
ATAACTGATTGAAGACCCTGTAGCATGCCAAAACATTGTGTGCTCGGGATTCCAACGCCACGGATCAACCTGACTGTTGCGTCTTGACGATCCTGGATCGCGCCAGAACGCCATTCCTGGGGCTTGAACACCGCGAACCAACATAACTTGTGCACCCCCAGAAGCTTGAAGCCTTTCCCCCATTTTTGGTACGTTGATTATGGCATCCGTGAAACTTATATATATATATAACAAAAAACGAGTGTGCGCGGCGATAAGGCGAGAGCCACATTTTGAAAATGACCCGCCCGCAATCCGTGAAGCTCTTGCAAACTTTTAAGATGAGTGTGCGCGGCGCTAAGGCGAGAGCCATATTTTGCAAATGAACCGCCCTCAATCCGTGAAACTCTTACAACTTTTTGAGACGAGTGTGCGCGGCACTCAGGCGAGAGCCACATTTTGGAAATGATTCGCCATCAGGAAGACGAATGTGCGCGGGTTAAGGCGAGAGCCACATTTTGAAAACCACCCGCCCTCAATCCGTAAAATTCTTGCATTTTTTCGGACGAATGTGCGCGGCGCTGAGTCGAGAGCCACATTTTGAAAACCACCCGCCCTCCATCTGTGAAGCTGTTGCCAATTTTTAAGCTTCAGAGTCATAAATGGTGAGGAAGTCTCGGGCGAAGCGCCCGGCCCGCCCTAAAAACTGGCCTCGGGGTGCGACAGGGAGAATTTTTTTATAAGGAGAAGGAATGGAGGAGGATGAGGAGGAGGAGGAGGAGGAGGAGGAGGAGGAGGAGGAGGAGGAGGAGGACGAGGAGGAGTCATCCTCGTCCTGGCTTCGCCTTATGCTGTTCGCCCGCCCGCGCGCTTCCGCTCCCAGGCCGCGGCGGCGGCGGGTGGCCTCGCCGCCCACGGCTACAAGGGGCGCGGCGGCACGATCCGGCTGGTCCCGGGAGCCGAGGCCCGGGGCTCCCCTAACCCGCGGTGCCGGGTCAGAGCGATGGCCACGTGTGAATCCTCTCGGGCGACGAAATCTATACATGTCCGCTGCTCCCTGGCGAGGCCTACTCTCAGGGGAACGAAGAGTGACCCAAAGATAGAAACTCGGAGGTCCGCGCGGATTTCTCGGATCCAAGAGATCCGCGCGGACCTCCGAGTTTTTATGTTTATGTCGTTCTCGTTCCCCATAGAAATCTATTCTATACACGTCCACTGCTCCCTGGCGAGGCCCATCCTGAACCGAGGAGTGGTGCACACGCCCTCCTGGCTAAGCCATGAGGGCGTGGCGTATGTACACCGCTGCTGGGTTCAGGGTGGGCCTCGCCAGGGAGCAGTGGGCGTGTATAGATTTCGTCGCCCTGATTATCATTGTTCCTCATTCATATACTCCCTCCCCCAGGCGACCAGGGGCCAACCCGACACCATGCCGACACCATGCCGACCCGCCCCCCACCATCCCTGTCAACAAAACAAGACGAACCGCAGTCTGCCTCCACACTTGGAGCATGCGCGGCCAACCCGATGCGGCCCCCCACCATCCCTGTCAAAAAACAATGCAAAGTACACTTTGAGGCAAAGTCTTGAATCATATTCGTGAGGCCCGCGAGTAATTTGTATTGTTTTTGACAAGGATGGCGGGGGTGTCAGCATATTCCCTGCTGTGCGCAGGGCTACCATCCCTGACAAAAAACATACAACATGCACCTCGCGGCTAAATCTGGATCATGCGCGGCCATCCCGCGATCACTGTCAAATGGTTTTTGACAAGGACGGCGGGGGTGGTGGCGCGTGGTCTGCTGTGCGCAGACCCACCAGACACAATGATGGGCATCGGTTTTCGACAAGGATGGCGGCGGCCGACATGTTTCCCGATGTGCTGTCACGTGCGCAGGCGCACCTGACGCAATCTGCACGTGCCCCGAACGCGGCGCACCTGGCGCGGCTTGAGTCTGAGGCACACCTGGCGCACTCGGAGCACGTGGCGCATCTGGCGCACCAGGCGTGCCTGGCACGCTCGGGCCCCAGGGGTGCCTGGCGCACGTGGCGCCCCTGGCACGCGTGGGGCACCTCGCCCAAGCGTCGCGCACCTGGGGTCGGCTTTGGTTCCCAGTAGCTGTCCATCTAAAGACGACCGCTGAACATGTTCAGGCTCGGGTGTTAATTGGTTATGTGTTGGGAGGGCGGGTGAGAGTGAGCTAGACGGCTTGCGGGCGGGTGGGTAGCTTGATTTTACCCCCCCCCCCACACGATTTCTAAGGGGGGTGGGGGTTCACTTCGTTCGGGAGCTCCCGAGCGGAGTGGATCCCCCCCTCCCTTTAGAAATCGCGGGGGGTAGGGCTAGGGTTCACAGGTGGTCACCTATCAGAGCGTCCATACAGTCAACCCGCATAGGAAGGATGGGCAATCTTCCCAAGGGTATCCTTGCATCCTTGCTTCCTCGGTTCATGCACGGCCACTTTCGTCGGCCGCGCCCCGCTCGAGAAGCTTCGACATGGGCGTCCAAGGCCCCTGCATCCTGACCGCGCATTCTCGTGATGCGGGCCGTCTGTAGGCACGCCCGATTTGGGTACGGATCCAATGGGTGCGATGCCGAACAGCACATGCCGTCCCATCTCGACCGCGGACGCTGCTGGGCGGGCGCCCTCCTGTGTCGAGCGGGCAGCGCCCGCGGCGACGCCGACAGCGAGTCCCGTTCAGGCTGGACGGGGGCTGCTGTCGGTCTTCGTCACCGGGATTCCCGTGCCATCTTCGATCGTGCTGCGTCCAGTGGGATCCGCTGCCAGCGCTCGTGCAGCACATCATCATCGTCACCAACAATTTCATCATCATCACCACCATCATCATCATCATCCTTATCCATGCCCCGACCCCTTCCAGTGGGACCATTTTTCGCCCCGGGCCCACTTCTGAAGGTCCGGGGACCCAGAAAAGGCACCCGGCATCGGCGGCCCCTGGGCCTGCGCTCCGAGAGCGCCCCGCATATAGCCACGGCGCGCCAGCCTTCGGAATGCCACTCGCCAGCGCTGGTCTCGCGCCGCTCAACCAGCCTCGAGCGTATCCCCATCCCTAGGATCGACAAGCCAAGAGGCGATGATAATCTCAGGGAGGCGCCCTCGAAAACCGCGGGATCCTTACGATCAGCATCGAGATGCGGCGATGCCGACCATGGGGACTGGGACATGTTCCAGGCTGCTATAACCGCTCGGGGCGAGGACCCTACATCAGAGGAGGGACCTCGCTTCGAAGCCCAGGCGACGCTAGAAGGGAGGCGCTCCCCCTTGTCCTTCGGGCGACGCGTGTGTCATGTGCGCCCCTGCTGAGCACGTGGTCCTGCTGCACATCGCCGTCGGAGGCACAAGAGACGCGGCCGAGCACATTAGAACCACCGCGGTGCCCCCGTGGCCTCGCGCCGAACCCCGCCACCGGCGCCGCAGGCGTCTTCGCCGGCGCGGCCCCAGTTTCGGCTCGCGCTCGTGCGGACCGCCGCTGCCGCACCGGCATTTTCGGGCCGCCGCCTCACGCCTCCGCTGCCGCCGCGGTCGCGGCCTCCTCGGCTCAGGTTTTGGCCCGCGCACGGGCAGGTCGCTGCTCCCTCTCGCTTGGAGGCTCCCGCTGCGCGCCCACTAGTCCCCCCCTGCCCATCCCCTTTCCTCCATCGTGGGGTTGGCCGATGATCCGTGGAGCGAAGGATAGACCAGCCTCTGCTGGTAAGCGTGGGAGCCTCGGGTGGCCTTCCGCGCTCCGCGCTCCACGTGCCGAAGGGCGTCCTCTGGGCACGGGCACGCTAGCGATAAACTGGCGCCTTCAGGATCATCGAGTTGAGGGAGGACATGGTCGGGGGCAACGATAGGGGGGCATGGGCATATGGGGGGGATGCATCGACCCCCAATCGCCCATTGATCGCCGATAGGGGCCCGATAGTCCCAACCTGCCCAGGAAGGTGCGGACTCACTATCGGAGGCCTGTAGCCGATCTATCGGCGATGTCTTGCCGCTTCCAGGTCGATGCATCCCCCCCTGTGTCAGTCCCCTTCTGTCGTTGCCCCTCAGGAGTGGGGGAGGACTGGGAGTGGTGGCCGTAGTGGGGTCTCTTTACCTCCAGGGTGGGGCCTCGGTTGGCAGAGATGATGGGCCTCTCGCGGCACGTCCTGGCTGCCACCGCCCTGGCAGCCCTGCTGTCCCAGTCCGTGGCTTCCAACGAGTTCGGCGAGCAGTGGCTGAAGGAGAACGCCAAGAAGGAGGGCGTGGTCGTCCTGCCCTCGGGCCTTCAGTACAAGGCCAGCGGACGTGCCTCGATGCTCCCTTCAGCGCAGGCTCCCTCGGCAGAATGGTCCGGATGGCCGAGCCGAGGTCGCTCCAGAGACGATTCTGCTAGGGGTCAGCACTGAGGGCTTCGTGGCGAGGCCGCCTGCAAAAGGTGCTGCGCGCTGGCGACGGCGACAGCCACCCCACGCCGGACTCCTCCTGCGAGTGCCACTATGAGGGCCGGGTGGCCAAGGAGTATCCCGATGGCGAGAAGTTCGATTCATCCTACGACCGGGGGTCTCCCACCAACTTCGCGCCCAACCAGGTGATCAAGGGCTGGACCGAGGCTATGCAGCTGATGGTGGAGGGCGACAAGTGGGAGATGTGCCCTGTTTTAACCGCGAGTGTTTTGCGCACACCTGCGAAGAGGAAGGTCATATTCACATTCCACCGAAACTCTGGGCGGAAGTTTTCTCGAGCTAGCGATCGCCGAGGGGTCCTCCATGTTGGAGTAAGGGTGGCCAGCTAGATCGACGCGCGTAGTCTGGGCCCTGTGCACGGTGTGGTCTTCTCCCGATTCGACGTCGTTTATTTGTGGCGATACCCCATGCCTTGTTGGCCTTCTCCGAGGTCGGAATCGATTGCCCATCAGCTGTGCACTACGTTCCCCCCCACCATAATTTACATCTGTTGCCCGCGCCTGGGACCTCTCATATCTGAGCCTGAGTCAGAGTCTGAGTTCGAGGGAGTCTGGGAGCGGGTGCGTGAGTCTGAGTCCGAGCGAGTCTGATTACGAGTGATTCTGAGTATGGGTGAGTCTGAGCTCGAGTCAGTCTGAAGTTTGACTGGCCCTGGACTCGATTCAATCTGACTGTGCGTGATTGAGGGAGGGAGTCTCCAGGAAAGGAAGAGGAAGGAGCCGGAGGCGTGACACGAGCAGCAGTAACCAGATGTTGCGATGTGGAAGACACGTCTCCGTCTTCACTTCGAGGGTACCCCTTGAGCTTCGAGGGTGTCTCGCGCGGCAGACTCTGATTGCCTGTCCCAGAAGGAGGAGAACCCGAGCGGCCATTGAAAAGCGTGGATCCTGTCTAAAGTGTAGACGCTTCGGGGAGGCAGGAGGAGGACGCAAATGCAGGAGGAGGAGGAGGAGGAGGAGGAGGAGGAGGAGGAGGAGGAGGAGGAGGAGGAGGAGGAGGAGGAGGAGGAGGAGGAGGAGGAGGAGGAGGAGGAGGAGGAGGAGGAGGAGGAGCAGGAGGAGCAGGAGGAGCAGGAGGAGCAGGAGGAGGATGATGAGGAGGAGGAGCAGGATGATGAGGAGGAGGATGATGAGGCTCAAGCCTCATCCTCAAGCCATTTTGGCTCAAGCCATTTTGGCTCAAGTAACCATTTCTCGAGGTGGCTTACAGAGAGCTAAATTTGGTGGGCTGTGGGTAGGAAGGCATCAAGGCCTCGCCCACGCGCCCCGCTCAGTGAACTCCTGGGGGAGCACAACTTGTCTCTGTACTGGCGCAAGCCATTCATTCGGGCCAAGAGGAGGTCCATCCTGCTGCAATGGCAGCGCGTGGCCCTCGCGCTGACGGCGCTGCTGGCTCTGGCGATGAGAGCGACCACCGATCCCAGTCCAGGAGCGATGGAGGCCGCCCTGCCCGCCGTCGAGGGGCCCGCCGCACCCGCGAAGGTCGAGAACGGCGCGCCCCTCGTGCAGCCAACAGCGAGCCCATGCAGATGGCCCAGTCGCTGCTGGAGGGCATCGACGCGGCGGCCACCTTCCCGACGGAAGAGCGTCCTGTGGCAGCACCGCCTCCAAGCGACCCGTGGGCTCAGGCAGCGGCCGCCAGACGTCCTCCTGCTGCTGCCGCTCCTGCTGGTGACAATGCTGGCTTTCATGTGGTGGGCGATGGGCCTTCAGTATGGCGCTCATATGTCGATCAGACTCGCAACGACATCCTTCTGTCCGTTTCGACGCTGCAGGCGACGGTCGCTCAGTTGTCCACGCAGGTCGCTACCTCCTACGAAGGCTTTGGTAGGCACATGGAGCAGCGCCTCGGCACCGTGGAGGCGACGCAGAGCACGCCGGCCCGCGACCTGGCCGCGCTGCGCTCCACCGTGGACCGCCTTCGCGCCGACTTCGGCCACCCAGGGGCGCTGACCCGCAGGAACACCCGAATTTCAAGAGGCCCATCGAGCCTGCGGTGCTGGTCATCACCTCGAAGGCGCTCGTCGCCAAGGACAAGGTGCACACCATCCTCAACCCGTTCTTGCAGAGCTGTAGCATGGCTCCTGATGATGATAATAAGTGGGAGGGAGATCCTACAGGCAAGCGCTTCGTCATTCGCTTCAAGAGCGCCGCCAACTACGCGAACAGGCAGGTCGGACAATGCCTGGGGGCCCTCAGGCATTCCGACGGGCGCTGGGGGAACTTCGCCTGCAGCGGCGTGGGCGGCGAGCACACCAACCTGTTCGTCAGCGGCGACAAGAACCCGTTCAACATCAAGAGAGAGAGAGAGAGAGAGAGAGAGAGCTGGCCCTGCGCGCGGCTCGCAGAATGGTGGAGGAAACCTACCCCGACACCAAGTTCTTCAGCGACAAGGGCAAGTGCGCACTCAGCTCGAATTGGCTCCCCTTCCTGCGGATCACCCCCACGGACAGCGGCGACAAGCCCACCGTCAAGTGATTGCCGACAACCTGCGCGAGCTCCAGATCTCTACGGACAAGCTCGCCCCGCTGGTCGAGGACACGCTCTCTGGCGCCTCGGCGATGCCCACGGAGTGGTCGGTTTTGTAACCTGCCGACGTTCCTGGCGTGCGATCGGCGAGACCGAGAAGGACAGCCCTTTCCCTTCAGAGTGGCCACCTGGAATGCACGTGCGTTATTCCTGGCACCCCGATCGGAGCAAGAGCGCACACTACGCATCAATAAGGTGAAGTATCTTGCTAAACTACTTGGTGGGGCAGTAGTTGGGGTGCAAGAGACTCATGGTACCAAAGCCGAGGCACGCGACCTGCTCAGGTGCCTCAACGAGAGGGACTACTACCCGGCCTCCTCCTTCTGTCGCAGCCAGCCGAACGCGGGGGGAGTGGTCACGTTCTACCAGCTGCCACAGTGAGGCTCTGAAAAGGCCGCGCAGCTCTTCGGGGGCGTTAGACCAGCTGCGGAGCATCGCGAGCTGGTCCCTGAGAAGCGCTGAAAACCAGGTTTTTCTTTCGACACTCTGTATTCAGTGACGCATCATAACATTCACAATTTTGGTCTGAATTGCGCTCAGGTGTTGTTGATTCGTCAGGACATTGAGGCCTCGCTGGGAATGGCCCAAGGGGCCCCACCAGGCACGTAGTCTTAGCCGGTGGAGACTTTAACATGTCCCACTCGCCTGCGACCGACAGTGCCAGCGAGGCGACGTTCGTGGATCCCGCTCCGTTTCCTCCACGTGACCTCCCCGCCTGCCCTTCGACCCGTTCTTCGAACCTGAGGACCTCCACCTTCCCAGATAACAAGTACTTCAGCGCTAGGGACCCCTGCAGGAACCCAGGTTACCTCCTCGAGGGCCCAGATTGCGGCCCCCTCCCCGCCTGCTGGTGCCAGTGCTGCTCCCCTGAGGGTTTCTACGGGAATCCAGATGGCTACTCCTCCTCCCTCGGCCCCCCCTTCCCCGGGGCCGCGCAGGAACCCGAGAGCCCCCCGCAGGAATCCCACTTCGTCTCCCGCGGGCAGAGCGCGGGAAAGCATCTTCCAGGGCCTCCTCGAACACGTCGTCAGTGACCCCTCGCGCTACCATCCTGAGGCGGGCAAGCTCAACGGCGTGGGTCGTCTCTTCTCGTCTGCTCCTGGGTGGTCTGCTCTGCAGATGTCTGAATGAGGGGCCGTTTGAGGGGGCCCTGCAGCTTTGCGTGCTCGAGGCCTGTCCGACCGCGCCGCGGTCGCATTCGCGTTGAAGCCCGGGCGCGGCCTCGCGCCTCGGGCCCAGGCGATGCATCCCGAGATTTTCAAACACCTTCGGTCTGCTGCCTTCCTGGACGAGGCGATGGCGGCCGGCGACTACGATCGCGTGTCGCCCCCCCATCGAGCACGAGTATTTCAATATGGCGATGTGGGAGGCTGCCCGACGCGCGAGGGATGCCGTGATCTGGCGCGAACCCACAGCTCTGACGGCGCGCTTCATGGTCGCGGGGGGCATCTCCCGCATCGTCATGAAGCTTGATTACACTGGTGCCTGCAAGCTGTACCCCTCGCGCCCGCTGGCGAACAAGTTCCTGGACCTGGACCGCCGATCGGGGGCGGTGGGCCTGGCGGAGCGCGACGAGCACCTGTGACTCTCCAGGGCCCTCCGCCGCGAGATGAACGGCCGCCGCCTTCGGGAAGCAGCGGCTGCCGCTGCTGAAGCTCAAGCGGCTGCGGGCGGCGTCCCTGGCGGTGGTGCCGCTCCTGGCGGGCTCCCGACCGCTCTCCGACGCCGGCTGCGGAGTGCGCGGGCCCGAGCTGCCAACCTGCGGAGGCTCGGCACGTTGTGGGCCCCTTTCGGCTCCAGGGTCTTCCTCCGCGTCGTTCGCGATGGGGCCGAAGTCGCGACCGAGCCGAAGGCCATGATGATGTCGCTCGCCGAGCGCCCCCGTCGTCGACCCGAAGGAAGGCGACGAGTCGGCGATCGGGGTCATCCTCGAAAACTTCGACCCGAAGATGGACTGCTTCCACCTGCCGCCGCCCGCCCTCGGCCAGTTGGAGCTGTGCCTGATGTCCCTCCCGCGTAGCGCGGCGGGCCCTGGCGGCCTCCCGTGCCTGGCCTGGCAACGGGCCCCTTGCGCGGTTGCCATCCTAGATGGCGCGCTGTGGTGGATGCTTGGTGGCGGCCCAATATTCGGGGGGTTTCACGATTCATTGGGCGTTTTTGCAAAGAAAGGTGAGGGGGGGGGAGACGCGGGGCGATGCGCGACGAGGGGCGCCGCCAATGCCCGACCGCTGGGCCTCAAGAACTCCGACAACAAGGTGCTAGTCGGAGTCTGCGCGAGTGCCCTGGCGACTGCCCTCCTAGTAGGTCTCGCGGCTCCATCGACGGGGCTTCGTTCGGGGACGGAACGTCGGGGACAACGTCATCCAACTCGATGCTGAAGGTCGCTGCGCGCCGTTGGCTCCAGATGCGCAGAACAATCTCCGCGTCCAGATCACCTGCGCTTTCGCTCAGGCCTTCCCCGGTGTGGCCCGCAACTGGCTCTTCGCGGTGCTTCGGTCTGTTCATCTCCCACCTCCCCTCCTCGCCTTCTTCCAGATGATCTGCGCTGGGTTTGGATGTTCCGACTTGGTCGGAGACTCCCTCGCCTTCCTCTTCCAGGCCCTCTCGGGAATCATGCGAGGGTGCCCTGGGGGCGGGGCCTTTTTCGCCCTGGCCATGGGCCCCTTCGTGCAGCAGTTTATGGATCTGATTGACTCTCGGAAGAAGGGCATGGCTAGTCTGTGCGCGGACGATATAGCTATAGTTCTGAGGGCGACCGCGCCATTGCATGCAGTGTTCCCAGTTTTCAGGAATGTCGCGCGTCTTGCACGGGTAGAGCTCAAACCAGCCAAACTCTTCATTGCTATTTCTCTGAGACCGTTGAAGCACGGGTCCAAGGTTGGCTCGACCTTCAGATCCCCGACTGGGGCTCTTTTCGGATTACCGCTCCCGCGCAATACCTTGGCTGGCTCAGCAAGCACGAATGAGTCTTGGCGCGCTCCGAGAATCAAGTGGGGAGATCGGGCCCTTTTCCTCTCCTCGTCTGATCCCCCTCCTCCATAGCTGCCCGCGTGTATTCTCACAAAGCGGTGCCTGTCCTCCGCATGCGGCCCAGTTTTTGCCGCTGGACCCGTGGGTGGTTGAGCGCGAACCGGCCATCCTTGCCAGCCAATTTAATCAGCCCTACCGTGCCATCCGTGACCGCGACTGGTGCGCGCTGCGGCACAGGGGCGGGCCTCGAATCCCCTCTATCCCGCTCCTCTGTGCTGCTGCCTTCATGCGTGCCTCCCTTATCACCTTCCGCTCGTGGCCAGATGCTCTAGAGCGACTCCAGGCGGCGGAAATCCAGCTCACCTTACAGGAGGCTGCCGAAGGCAGGCTGTCCCCGCGGTGGTGACGCTCGCCCTTTATAGCCGAAACTATTCAAGTCGTGGCTTTGGGGTACCCAGGGGCGAGCTTCGCGAGAGCTGCTTCGGGGGCCCGTGATCGCCTCCTGGCTGCCTGCGCCGACCGTGAGATCCCGTGCGTTCGTGCCCCAGGGCGCCCGACCCTGGCCCCAGCTATTGACAGCCGCGCCGTAAAGTGCCTCCACCCGCAGAGGATACTCCACGGCGCCGTAATCGAAAGTGTGTACCCAGACCATCTTGCTAGCCTGTTCTGACGTAGGCTTCGCAGTTGTTTCCCGCTCTCGATTGAGAACCTCGAGCGGATTTCGTGGGATGCGGAGCGCCGTCACGCGGTGCACCCCTGCCCATGTCAATGCTTGCCTGACAACTTTAACAGGGTGCTGGGTTACGAGCCATCGATTTCACGACCCTGTCCCTGGCGTGTGCCGTTTCGGATGTCCTGCTGGCATTTCTCAGGGAGGCCGAACCTGCACTGACTCGTTCCTGCGCTGCTGGCTCTGCCCCCACTTCCGACGGCTGGTCTCAACGATCATAGAACGCCCCGTCCCTCTCTGCCCTCTCGTGGCTTGGGGTCTCCTCGCCCCCTCCTCTCGTGCCTTCTTTCCTATGATTGCTGGGTATTTTTTCAACAACGCGTTCCGCGGCGAATCGAAAAGGACTTCCGGAAGAGGTCGCAACGATTTCCGACCGCGAGGTAGTGCCGCTCGTGAAGTGGCAAATCCACCGAGCGCCCTCAGCCTTAGAGCCGACGGCGGAGTCATAGCCTGGTTGCGCCCCCCTTGGCTACGCAGGAGGAGGAGGAGGAGGAGGAGGAGGAGGAGGAGGAGGAGGCAGGAGGAAGAGGGAGGAAAAGGAGGAGGAGGAGGAGGGGGAGGATGAGCAGGATGAGGAGGAGGAAAAGGAGGAGAAGGAGGAAGAGGCGGAGGAGGAAAATGAGGAAGAGGAGCAGGAGGAGGAGAAGGAGGAGGAGGAGGAGGAGGAGGAAAAGGAGGAAGAGGAGCAGGAGGAGGAGGAGGAGGAGGAGGAGGAGGAGGAGGAGGAGGAGGAGGGGGAGGAGGAGGAAGAGGAGGAGGAGGAGGAGGAGGAGGAGGAGGAGGCGGCAGGAGGAAACGGGAAGAAGAGGGAGGAGGAAGGAGCTGGTGATGATGCTGGCGGTACTGATGATGCGGATGATGGCGATGATGGTATTGACGTTGATCATGATGATGTTGATGATGATGATGCCGATGATGCTGCTGTTGATGTTGATGCTGATGGTGATGATTGTGATGATGATATGATGATGATGATGATGGTGCTGACAATGATGATGATGATGATGATGATGATGATGATGATGATGATGCTGATGCTGATGCTGATGCTGATGATGCTGATGATGCTGATGCTGATGATGATTATGATGATGCTGATGCTGCTGATGCTGATGCTGATTGTCATGATGATGATGTTGATGCTGCTGATGATGATTATGATGATGCTGACGGTGAATTGGTGATAAGTATGATGATGCTGTTATGCTGGTGATGATGCTGTTGATGTTACTGCTGCTGATGATGATGGGTGACGATGATGATGATGACGATGATGGCGGTGACGATGCTGGTGATGATGATGATGCTGATGATGCTGCTGCTGAAGATGATGATGATGATGATGCTGGTGGTGGTGGTGGTGGTCGTTGTGATGGTGCTAATAATGGTGATACTGATTATGATGCTGATGTTGATGCTGATGCTGAGGATGTTGCCGACGCATTGTAAAACACTATTACTTATGATGAAGGAGATGATGATTCGCATGGTGGTGGTGGTGGTGGTGGTGGTAGTGATGGGATGATGGTGATGATGATCATGATGATGCAGATGATGCAGATGATGATGGTGATGATGATGATGGTGATGATGATGCTGATGATGGTGATGCTGCTGATGCTGCTGGTGATGACGATGTTGATTGTGGTGGTGGTGCTGCTGTTGATGATGATGATGAGGAGGAGGAGGAGGAAGAGGAAGACAAGGAGGAGGAGGAGGAACAGCAGAGACACCGAACCACATGCCTGACCAACGTCAAAGAAGGAGAAACAGGGGGAGTCCGATAAAACGAACATAGGAACATGCAGTGGGAAAAGGGAGGGGGACAGCCACTTCTCTTCCACATTCCCCTACTATCGTGACTTCTCCTATGACCTCTACGCCCTCCCGTTGGGGTGCCGCGACGGCCGTTACGATCGACTCCTGAGTTCGTCCCGACATCAGACATGCGCGAAGAGGCCTCGCTTCCTGGGGCCTTCTAGGATCTGCCTCCGCGGCTCTCGTGGGCCCCTCTTGGGAGAGTCGGGGGCCTCTGGCGGTGGTGGTGGTCGTGCGGTGCCGCCTGCGCCAGTCCTGGCTCGATGGGGCGACTGTCTTTCTGCCATGAATGTTTTCCTTTCCTTTCCTCCTCCTCCTCCTCCTTTCCTTCTCCTCCTTCTCCTCCTTTCCTCCTCCTCGTCCTCCTTTCCTCCTCCTCGTCCTCCTTCTCCTCCTCCTCCTCCTCCTTCCTCCTCTTCCTCCTCCTCCTCTGCCAGGTGAAGAGACCTGGCCTAGAGCGCAGCCGCCTGACGAGCTGGCGCCGTCCGCTCAGCGGCGGCGCGCTCGCTCTTCGTTTTCTTCTTCGGGCAGCCAAGACTCAAGGCATCTTGCTGCCCTGCGCACGGCGCCAATTGGCCCCGGCCCCTCTCTCTGAAGTCAGAGCAACCACCTCTTGGGGTCCTCTTGGGGTCCTCGTGGCGGTCTTCGGGGCCCTCTTGGAGCCCTGTGGGTTCCTCTTGGGCGATAGTTGGCGCCATCTTGGGGCCTCCGAAGCCCGCCAAAAGCGAACGGGCGAGAAGCTCAGCCTAGTCAGTTTTTGACGGGATCCTCTCGCCTCGCGGGGTGCACGTCCAGAGCTCGTAAAGACCAGGCGTTGGGTGGTTTGCCCTGCTCGTCTGCTGCGCTGTTCTGTCCGCCCTGGGGCGCTGCCAGCGCCGCGGGGGGCGGATGCGCCCTGGCCACCACGTTTCAGCTCCGGGACGATCGTGCGAATGTCCACGGGGGCACTGAGCATTGACCGCGTGTCAGCACAAGGTAACGCCAAGCTTGAATTCCGATGAGCATAGCATCGGCGCGCCATTCGTACGCAACTGCGCGGGCCTCTTGGTGGTTTCTTGGGGCCGTTTGGGGGTTTCTTGGTGGCCTCTTGGAGGCTTCTTGGGGGTCCCTGGGTGCCTCTTGGGGGCCTCTTTGGGGCCTTTTGGAGGTTCTTGGGGGCCTCGTGAGCTGTCTTGGGGCGCTCTTGCACCGTCTGGCCCCTTCGGAGGCCGTCTTGGGGGCCTCTCGAGGGCGCCTTGTGGCTCTCTTGGGGTCGTCTTTGGCCGTCTTGGGGGCCTCTGGAGCAGTTTTTGGGCCCTCTTTGGGCCATCTCGGGTTTTTTTTGGGGGCTGTCTTGGAGCTCTCTTGGGGCCGTCTTGGGCCGCCTGGAGGCCATGTTGAGCCTGCTGAAGGCCCTTTTGGATCCCCAGAGGCCCCAGAGGCCGATATCGTAGATGTCCCGCACGTTTTGGTACGTTTTTCGGTCAGACAAGGGTGCCACGTTTGCTGCGCGGGTGTGGCGCGACTCCAGGAGGGGGGATCAGGGCGCACACGTATAATGTAAAAGTCTAAAGCATGTAGCAAATATGCAATATTTGGATGTACGGAATCTGTTGCATCAGGGCTTCTGCTCCGCTCCGCGACATGCCTCCGGCAACACGTCACTTCTGGACGTGGATTCCTCTCGCTTCGCGGGGTGCACGTCCAGAGCATGCTGAGACTGGGCTTTGGGTGGTTTGCCCTGCTCGTCTGCCGCGCCGTTCTGCCGTGCCGTTCTGCCCGCCCCAGGGCGCTACGAGTGCCACGGGGGGCGGATGCGCTCCCTTCCGCTTCGGCGCCGGGACGAGCGCGCAAATGTCCACGAGGGCAATAAGCGTCCACCGCGTCCACCGCCAAGTTCAAACTCTGGTGAGCAGCGCCGCGTGTCGCCATTCATATACAATTCCGCGGGCCTCTGGATGGTTTCTTGTGGCCGTTTGCGGGCTTTTTGGCGGCCTCTTGGGGGCTTTTTGCTGGCCCCTGGGGGCCTCTTTGGGGCCTCTTTGGGGCCTCTTGGGGCCTCTTGGTGGCCTCTTGGGCCGTCTTGGGGCGCTCTTGCGCCATCTGGCCCCTTCGGTGGCCGTCTGGGGGGCCTCTCGAGGCCGCCTTGTGGTTCTCTTGGGGTCCTCCTGGGTCCTCTTTAGGGCCTCTTGAGCCGTCTTGGGGGTCTCCACAGAGGCCTCAAGAGTGCCCCCGTAGCTTTTTTGGCTTAATTCCGTTTGGTTGGAAGCTCAGTTTGTCGATCTTCGGCCATTCTGCAACATCACAAGAAAGTGCAGCGGAAAGCTCGGCGCATACTATGTCAGCAAGGTCTGATCACGCTGCACCGCTGACCTTGCTGACCTTGCTACTGGGACTCGGCCCTTGCCACGCAGATTGGGGCACGCTTGTGGATGCTGCAACGAAGGAAGCTCTTGCCATCACATACGCGACGCATTCAAGTGATGGTTTCTGCCTCACGGCCTTTTCTGAGCTTTATCAGGGGACTGAATTGGTTGTGCTGGGCTTCGGTGGCTTCGCGACGAAAGCGCCGGATCGTCTATCACGGACGGATCAACTTGAGCGGTGGTTGCACGTAATTGGGCATAAGATGAAAGCCCACCAAGCTTTCGTCTCGCGGTTCGCAGAGGAAGCCGGGCGGTCTCTATCGGACGCACGGTTCATCATCCATGATGCTGAAGATGTCGTTGTCTTGCGCAACGCATCTTTTTTTCGTGATGGGTTGGCCAGATCCAACGTTTCCATTCTGTTCGCTGCTGAGGCCGGATTCTGGGTCGGTTTTGATACAGACTACGCGCACAAGTATCTGCAATTTCTTAAGGTCTTGTTCCCGGAGCCTGATGGCGCCAAAAAGGCGGGCGGGTACATTTTGCAATTTGCAAACTCTGGGGCATATGTCGCCAGAGCCGACGCTCTGCTTTCAATGTACCGTGCACTGCTTGACAGCCCTGATTCCCGCTTTACATTTCACAAGCACAGTGTTCGCACACAGGATTTGAATGATCAGGCGCTGGTGAATCTGTATTACGTTTCGACTCTGCCATACCTCGGTGGCAAGGGCGACACGGCGCTCGACCACCACACTTTGTTATTCCAATGCATGAACCAGCATGTTCGCGGGAGGGACTTTTCGATCGAGCACAGAACGTTCAAGAACGCGCACACTCTCGGCACGCCAGGGCTTCTCCACTTCAACGGCGACAAGCACATCGATGGCCTGCGGCAGGTGGTTGCCCAGCTGGGCCTCGATCGGCCGGCGCGCGTCGCGCACGTGCTCAACGGCTCCGTCTGGCTGTGGGAACCCACGGGCGGCCCGCGCACGGTCCCCTTCGCGACGCTGTGCCCAGCCTTCCGGCCCCCAGGCGTGCAGGCTGCCTCGGAGGCGCCCGCCCCTCCCGCGGCCGCGCGGCACGCGGGCCGCGGCTGCGCCCGCCCGCGGGGCTGGTGCACCGCCCCCGGCGGCGCCTTCGCGGTGCGTGACTGCGACGGGGACGGGGTGCCGGACCCCTGCCCCGGGAAGCAAAGAGCGACACGTGCACAGCCTCCCGGAGGTCCGCGCGGATTTCTCGGGTCGGCGCTGGAGCCCCCTTCCCCCCCCCCCCGGCGGCGTCTCCGGCGCCCGTCCAAGAAGTCCGCGTGGGCCTCCAGCAGTTTTTGTCCGTGTTCTTTTTGTTCCCCGATTTCTGCTCCAGCCACGACTCCGACGGGCACTCGGGCTTCATCAGCTCGGCGGACGGCTGTCGGGACACGTGGGCGCGCGGCCCGCGGCAGTGTGAGGTGTCGTGCGGTCCGCTCTACAACTCGGCGGGCTGCGAGTCGTGTCCGCTTGGCAGGGGGGCGCTGTGGTGCCAGGGTGACTGCCGGTGGGTGAACGAGTCCTGTGTACCCGACAGGGCCTCCGAGGCGGAGGAGGGTCGCCGATTGCCGGGGCAGGCGTGCCTGGTCCCGCGGGGCTGGTGCGGCGGGCATGCGGGCGCGCTGTCCAGCCTCTGGCGCCTCGCCGGGGCGGCCGGGGCATACGCGGTCCAGGACTGCGACGGGGATGGGCTGCTGGACCCCGTCTGCTCCGGCAGGGGCGGCCTATCGTTCCTCAGCTCTGCGGAGGGCTGCCGCCAGGTTTTGGTCGAGGGGGCGCCGTCGTGCCAGGTCTCGTGCGGCGGCCACAAGGCAACGCACTGCTCTCTCTGCCCGCGGGGCCACGGGGCAGGCTGGTGCAACGGCGATTGCCGCTGGATAGGTGGTCTCGACAAGTGCGTCCCCCTCCATGAGCTGGATCCAAGGCTGACGCGCCAGAGTGATCAGTGCGGGGCGAAGAGCCAACAGTGCAAGGGGGGGTTGCGCGAAATTAAGGGGGCACTGCGGCAAGGGGGAGGTTTTCCTATCCCCCCAGATGGCGAGCAGGTCGACTACGTCGAGGGTGGAACGTCTGAACGGCAGTTCGAGTATCTCGGGGAGTTGGCAATCAACGAGACAGCGCGACTGGATCGCCCAGCGGAGTCGGTGCAGATATGCCAAACTGGTTTTAATTATGGAACCTCCTCTTATGCTTTTCTTTGCTACACAGAGGCGCGGGTCGTGTCGTGGGACCTTGGCTCACACAAGTATGTCCACATGGCTGACGACTTGTTGCAGAACGAGTTTCCAGGTCGCCACACACTCATTCTTGGAGACAGTCGCGAGACGCTGAAGGATGCAATTGCCGCAGGCAATATAACCTGTGATTTGGTCTACATCGACGGTGGGCATTATGAGGACATCATTGTCGCTGACATAGTGCACTTTTCTATGTTGGCCCGCCCGTCGGCGCTCGTTGTTGTTGACGATTGCTGGCACAGCGGGCCGCAGGACTGGGCTGGCGGCATGGCAGGCCTAGTCTTCGAGCAGGCCCTGGCGAACGGAACTATCATCGAAGAGCGGTCGTTGGCCCGGAATTTCGGTAAGGACCGCGACATATGCGTGGGTCGTTTCCAGTCAGGATGAGCGCACGGGTGTTCTCGTCACGAGCAGGCCGTTAACAGTTTGCTATCGTCCGCAGGTCTTCGAAGCAGAAGCTCCACGGGCACAGCACAGTATTAGCGAGCGTCAGCGGTACTACCAAAAAGCGTTGCTTGGCGCGCGCGATCTATGGGCTCCGTCGGCGCATGATGAGGAAACAGAGGCTTCAAGAGGGCCCACAATACTCTGGCAGCGGCAGCGGCAGCGGCAGCGGTAGCAGCAGCAGCAGGAGCAGCAGCCGCCGCTGCGCAGCAGCAGCAGCAGCAGCAGCAGCAGCAGCAGCAGCAGCAGCAGCAGCAGGAGCAGCAGCAGCCGCCGCCGCAGCCGCAGCAGCAGCAGCAGCAGCCGCCGCCGCCGCCGCAGCAGCAGCAGCAGCAGCAGCAGCAGCAGCAGCGGTTGCAGCAGTTGTACCAGCAGCGCCACTACAACCATCTCAGCAGCAGCAAACTCAGCATCAGGAACAGATTTCGGAGCCGGAGAATGAGCAGGAGGAGCAGGCAGGAGCACGAATGAGCATGAGTTGGTGGCACAGGAACAGGATCAGGACCATGAATTCTCCAGGACCTATGTGCACCGTAGTTCTTCCCGTAACATCCGTGATTGATTTTCTTTCTCAACTCGTGAACTCGAGGTATATCCCCTCGGAGCTTGGCTACGGCGATCGCGGCAGCCCTCCCAAGATCGGCGGCGGCGACGTGCTGGTGTTCACCATGGAGATCATCAAGATCAAGGGGGGCAAGGTCCCCGCTAGCCGGTGCGACGTCAAGAGCCTTGAGGGCTGCAAGGACAAGGAGAAGGACTACATCGCCAAGCAGAAGGACAAGCCGAAGGAGAAGGTTGAGGGAGAGCTGAAGAGACTGACCGGAATGAAAGGCGGCCAGATGAAGGACGACAAGCTTTCTTGGATTAACCAGCGCATCAAGCTGCTCGAGAAGCTCAAGGACGAGTTGTGAGATCGCCTCTGGCGATTTCGGCCGACAGCTACTCAGGAGGCTTATGCCATTCCGCCGACACCCAGAAGGTGGATGGGCGAATGCAATTATGCTCGCGTCCAGTATCCACAGCAGCCAATCCAGAAACGAAGCCCAGGCGAACCGTCGGAAGAAAGGAACTATATAAGCATACAGTAACACACAAGAAAACAATAGTGCCGATCTTAGAGACCTTCGGAATCCTCTTGGGGTCATCTTGGAGGTCTCTTTGGGCCCGTTTTGGAGACTCTGAAGCCCTCTTGGGGATTAGTCGAGACCTTTTTGGGACCGTGGCGGACCTGTTGAAGACATCCTGGAGGCCATGAATCCAAAACGCAGGGTCCACAATTAGGGTTTCCCTTCACTTGGAGGCTGAACATTTCGCCTCTTGGTCCTTTTGTGGGATGCTCTTGCAGCGCTCTTGAAGGTCTTCGAGGCCAACTTGTACCGGTTCTTTGCCCCTGTTGGGGCTCTCTTGGGCGATCTTGGGGACATCTCGAGGCCTCAGAAGCCCATCGGAAGCGAAGCGAAATGACAAAAATAGTAAAGGCATTTGGGAATTTCATTTTGGACCCCCAGGGAGGGAGAAAGGAGGAGGAGGAGGAGGAGGAGGACAGCTGATCATCTCACACACCTTCTCGCCCCTGGGAAGCGGCTGTCGGCGGACTTGCTTCGGGGCTCCCTGGGACGGGGCCCACAGGGTGCTGGAACGCATTTTGATTGATACCAGATGTGCATTCCATGGCCTGCCGCAGTTGGGTTCGACAGGTGTCGGAATTTCTTTTGGCTGACAGCTATGTGCTGCGGGGTTCCATGGAGCGGGGCTGGGAGTGTCATCTTGGCCCCGGGCTGGCAGTCACGCGATTCGGTGCTCCCCTGGACGGATGCAAGAGCTCTGTCAGAGCAGATGCAACATGTCCTGCTCCTTCGTCCTGGGTTCAAATCGGCGTTGCGGCATGACGTTTTCGGCCTGCGTCCAACCTGCTCCCCCTCCTCACCCCTCTTCCTCCCCCCTTCTCCACCTTCTCCCGCTCCCTCCTCCCTCCGTCTCTCTCCCTCTCTCGCCTTCGTTCTCTCGCTTGCAGAAGACAGAGCATAGGAGTACTACTAAGACGAACAATGACAATAAGACGTTAGCCAGTGTGGACGCAACACAGTGCGTTTATACCAGCATATGTTATGCAACCGATGTGGAGCTATATATGTGGTGCAATATTTGCGGTGTAATCTATGAAGTGCAATAGAGGTTGCGCAACCGATGTGGTGCGATCTAGGGCGGGCGCAAGCTATGTGGAGCAATCTATATATATATATATATATATATATATATATATACATATGTGCGGTGCAATCTATGTGGCGCAACATCAGTTATGCAATCGATGTTGTGCAACATATGTGTTGTGCAATACATGTGGGGCAATCTATGTGGCGGGGCACATGTGGTGCGCAACCTTGGTGGTGTAATCGATGTCATGCAACCGATGTGGTGCGATCTATTTCGTGAAATCTATGTGGTGCAAGATGTGCGGTGCGATCTGGTGCCATATGTTTTGCAACCGATGTGGTGCTACCTATGTTGTGCAATCAATGTTGTGCAATCGGTGTTAGTCAACCTATGTGGTGACGTCTAGGTTGTGCAATCTGTGTGGTGTAACATGTGGTGCAATCTATTTGGTGCAACCTATGTGGCGCAATCCATGTGGCGCAGTTGGTTTTGACAAACGAGTTGACACATCCCATACGCTTGCAAAAATCCCACCAACCTGCCCGCAGCTTGGTTTGCAGAACCCATGCGGTAGCGATTGCGATGAGTGCTTGGCGTTGGCTGGTGCATCTCTGCGGCTGCGCCAACCCAAGCACGCGCGCAAGGGCGTTTAAACGATTTCGACATGCGCGCGTGCGAAGGCCGCTTGATTTTCTGAAAGTTATGAGAATCGTATGGTTTTCTTGAGAATTAGCAAGAACGCGCGCAGGAGAAAAGAGAAGAGAAGAGAAGAGAAGAGAAGAGAAGAGAAGAGAAGAGAAGAGGAGGAGGAGGAGAAGAGGAGGAGGAGGAGGAGGAGGAGAGAGGAGGAGGAGGAGAAGAGGAGGAGGAGGAGAAGGAGGAGGAGAAGGAGGAGGAAGGAGGAGGGAGGAGGGAGGATGAGGATGAGGGAGGATGATGATGAGGAGGAGGAGGAGGAGGAGGGAGGAGGAGGAGGAGGAGGAGGAGGAGGAGGAGGAGGAGGAGGAGCAACATCAGCAGCAGTGCCTGGGGGGTCGCCCCCCCATCGCCAGCTCCTGCGCGCTCCGTTCGGGGGGCCCTCCGAGGCCCCTTTCTGTTTTCCAGTTCCGCTGCCCCGGCACGTCGGCGGCGCGCACCGGAGGGAGCGGGGCGAGGGCGGCGCGGCCGTGGCGCTGCTCTGCATGGTCCTGGCTGCGTCGACCAGGGGCAAACAATGACATAGTGACCGTTTCCTTGCCAATTGTTTTGCCGATCGGCGCGGGCCCTCGCACCCCCCCCCCAACCCTCCCCCCCCACATGGAGTAGAGCTTGGCTGTTTTTGGCGCCTGTTTCGAGCAGGTGGGGTCTCCCCCGTAGGACGTACTGCTGCAAACAGTCGCATTGAGCAGAGGTCCGGAGCCAGACACCCCCGTTCCCCCCCCTCCGCCCAATGTCGAAACGCCGAATGAGAAAATGTTTGCGTACACATGAATTTTCGCGGCGGTCCGCGCGGACTTCTCGGATCGGCGCTGGATCCCCTTCCTTGGCGCGCGGAGCGCGCCAGGGGCGGCGCTGGAGGCGCCGCCAGGGGGCCCCAGCGCCGATCCCTTCAATTCGCGCGGACTTCGGAAACACGTTGTGTTTATGTCATTGTTTGGTCCCCTAGTCGAAGTGGTGTTTTGGTGTAGGCGTCAGAGCCACGAGATCAGACTCCCACCTGTTCGGGTTCCAAAGCACCGAACCACCACATCATATCCACGAGGAACTCGAGATCCACGCGTCCAGATGGCAGATGGGGTCTGGTCTTGTGGTTTTGATGCCTGCGTGGACGACGAGGTTTCCTTGTGAGAGCGGCGACGTCGTTTCGGAAGTTCTGGGGGCGCTTTTGATCGTTTCTGGAGTTTGTTGTCGCCACGGATGGACCAACCTGGAAAACTGGCCACCCTGAGATCTGGCGTCGCAGCAAACGTTGCAGCAACGTGGAGCATCAAGACCGGAGCCCCTGGCCAGATTTTTCGCGGCAGTTCGCGAGCCGGAGCGGTCCGTGAGAGTTCTGGGGCCCGGCGCCGAGGGAAAGCGCCCAGAGCGAAAAATTGCAACTCCCAGATCCCAGCCCCCCGACGTCATGATTTTGTCATCACGTGACCCCCAGAGGTCTCAACCCGTCCCCCAGCACCAGCCTCTCATCCAGAGCCGCTTCTTGATGGCCCCAGGGCCCAGCGAGAGCCAAGCAGCAGCCGAAGGATCTCGGACCCCCGACGCCGTGATCTTTTCAAAGCATCGACCCCCAGAGGTCTCGACTCCTTCCCCTGGACTGGTTCGTCATCCTGACTAGTTTTTTGACGGTCCCGGGGCCCGGCCAGGGCTCCCGGAGGCTGAAGATAGCGAAAAGCCTCCTGTCGTGACTCTTCCACAGCGCGAGGGAGTCTGGGATCGGCGTCGGAGGCGGATGCGGCACCAGCTGGCGGACGCCGCGCTCCAGAGCCTCGGATCGAGCGCCGCCGACGCGGCCCAGAACGGCCCAGAACTCGGCCCAGAACGGCCCGGAACGGCCCGGAACGGGCCAGAACGGCCCGGCCCGGAACGGCCCAGAACGGCCCGGAACGGCCCGGTAGCCCGAAACAGCCCGGAACGGCCCGGAACGGCCCGGAACGGGCCCAGGACGACCCGGAACGGGCCCAGGACGGCCCGGAACGGGCCCAGGACGGCCCGGAACGGCCCGGAGCGGGCCCAGGACGGCCCGCAACGGCCGAGTGCCCACTCGTCCCTCGCCCCGGCGCCCCCCCGTGCGCGCCGCCCGCGCGGCGCCCGCGCGGCCGCCGGCGTGCCCCGCGGTGGGAGTTTTGGGGCCCCGGACGTCGGTGGCGGCGCGCACACGGGGGTGGTCGCATGTCGGGCCTGTCCCTCTCCAGGGGGTATATTACAGAAGAGCAAAGAAAGATTATTTTTTTTGAGTATTCGTGGGCATCTTTTGAGAGCATTTTTTGTAAGTATTTTCAATCTTTCGTCCACAATTCCCCCTGTAGGGGGGCAGGCCCGACCGAAGGGCAGTCAGGGGCAACGATATGGGGGGGATAGGCGTAGGCTGAAGTCGGGCCTGTCCTTCTACAGGAGGAATGTTCAACAATAGTTGAAAAATAGTCTGGGGACGGTTTTTCGATTATGTTTGAGTCTTTATGAACTATTTTTAATTTTTCGCCCCAAATCGGCCTGTAGGGGGACATGCCCGACCTAAGCATAGGGGGGGATGCATCGACCCCCAATCGCCCATGGATCGCCGCTAGAGGCCCGATAGCCCCAGCCTGCCCAGGACCGTGCGGATTCGCTATCGGGGGCCTATCGCGGACCTATCAGCGATGTAGCGCCGATTCCACGTCGATGCATCCCCCCTATGCCAGTCCCCCCCCATCGTTGCCCCTCAGGTAGGGGGAGGGGGGAAGGCTTCTTGGAAGGACGCTGCTCCTCAGGGGGCGCCGGCCCTGCATCTGCGGACAGGGCCCGCGCCTTCTGAGCAGGGGTGCTTCTAGGACGCCTTCCCCTTTTTCCCCTCCCCCCCTCTTCTGCGCGCCGCCAACGTCGGTGGCTCGAGGATCCCTGGAGGTCCCGGCGATGCCGTTGTCTCCCTCACCACCCACCAAACCACCCCAACCCAACCCGAAGGCCCAAATTTATCCTCGATTTCCAGTGGGGGGGGGTCGGGGAACGTTGAGAAAACACATGGTATCCGTACCCCCCCCAACCCGAAATTCGGGTCAAATTCGGGTCTTCGGGTTGGGTTGGGGAGGTCCCGGCGATGCCGTTGTCTCACAGCGTGCGCCCTCGCCCCGCTCCGGGCCCCTGCAGGGGCCCTCGCGGGTCGACCCGCCGCGAAGAGCGGCGCAGCAAGACGGGGCCCCGGGGCCCTGGCCGTGAATGTCTGCGACGCCGCAGTGTTCCCCGCGGCGCCGGCTCTCAGGGGTGGGGTCCTGGCGGCGGCGGGTCGGGGCCTTCCCCTGGCGCTTTTCGGCCCTGGTGGTGGGCTGCCCGAAGCCTGGAGGCCTCTCCACCGCCACTGCCGGCTCCGCCTCGAGACGCGGGCCGGGGTGGGCCCCGGGCGGGCGGAGCGGGCGGCCTTCTCAGAAGGTGGCGGGGCTTCTCGGAGGCCCTCGCGCCTGCTGAGAAGTCTCCTTCTTCTTCGGGGCAGGCTCAGGAAGCTTCCCAGAGGGCCGGGGGACTTCCGAGCCTTCTGAGGAGGCCCGCCCCTTCCCACTTCCCCCCGGGTTGGCCGCCGATCCTGAGGAATGGGGTTCTAAGGATAGGAAGAGGTCCAAGGGTGGATTTACGCTGTTTGGGCCACCTCGCCCTTAGGACCCCATCCCTCAGGACTCCATCTTTAGCCACCGACGCCGCCGGTTGTTGCCAGGGGTGTCGCTGGCCCAGCCCACAGGGTGTCCCCATCTCAGACGTGCTCCCGCCGTAACAAAAATCGGGACCGGAGGTTTATCGTCGTTTTGGGCCTCTGGGGGCCCTCACCGGGCCCCAGGACGATCGTGAAAACGACTCAGGATGAAAAACCAGCCCCGGGCAATGGGTCGGGACTCCCGGGGACCGCGTATTGAAAAAATCAGGGCGTCTCATGTTTGGGATCAGGTTGCAACAGTAAGGAGGGCATACGCCGAGGGGGGATGCATCGACCCCAATCGCTCATTCATCGCCGATAGGGGCCCGATGGCCCACACCGCCCAGGACCGTGCCGATTTGCTATCGGGGTCGATCCCCGATCTATCGGCGATGTATCGCCGATTCCGAGTCGATGTTTCCCCCTCAGAACCAGTCCCGCCTCTCGTTGCCGTCACCACAGGGTGTCCCCAGGATTCCCGAGGATCGCAGGCGACAAGCATATTCGTGTTCGCGGCCTGGCGGGCCAGGCCTCTGGGCCGCGACCCTGCGGATACGTGGCGTAGCTTGGCCGTGCGCCCGCGTATACTATCCGCGGGATCGCGCCCCTGGAGTCCAGGCCGCGAGGGTGCGGATACGGATACGTTCGGCGCTCGTGAGAGGAGGCGCAGATTTGGAGCCGGGGGCTGGGGGCCTGAGGATGGACCCCCAGGGACCGACTGGGGTTATCTCCCCCTCTTGAGAATTCCGAACCATCCTGTGGTGTTGGGTCCTCGTTTTGAAGAGAGGGCGCGCTCCCTCCTCTCCCTCCTCTCTCCTCTTCACCCACCCAGTACACCGTTTCGTGGCTCCATAGGGAGCTCCACCGAAGGCCCCAGTGCCCGCGCCCGCATGCGTCACCCACACCCATTTCGGCACACCCCTCACACGTTTCGTGGCTCCATAGGGAGCTCCACCGAAGGCCCCAGTGCCCGCG
Organism: Prorocentrum cordatum; assembly: GCA_963575745.1. Taxonomy (NCBI): domain Eukaryota; class Dinophyceae; order Prorocentrales; family Prorocentraceae; genus Prorocentrum; species Prorocentrum cordatum. The sequence goes on from CAUYUJ010016124.1 coordinate 53,436, forward strand.
GCCGCATGCGTCCCCCACACCCATTTCGGCACACCCCTCACACGTTTCGTGGCTCCATAGGGAGCTCCACCGAAGGCCCCAGTGCCCGCGGCCGCATGCGTCCCCCACACCCATTTCGGCACACCCCTCACACGTTTCGTGGCTCCATAGGGAGCTCCACCGAAGGCCCCAGTGCCCGCGGCCGCATGCGTCCCCCACACCCATTTCGGCACACCCCTCACACGTTTCGTGGCTCCATAGGGAGCTCCACCGAAGGCCCCAGTGCCCGCGGCCGCATGCGTCCCCCACACCCATTTCGGCACACCCCTCACACGTTTCGTGGCTCCATAGGGAGCTCCACCGAAGGCCCCAGTGCCCGCGGCCGCATGCGTCCCCCACACCCATTTCGGCACACCCCTCACACGTTTCGTGGCTCCATAGGGAGCTCCACCGAAGGCCCCAGTGCCCGCGCCGCATGCGTCACCCACACCCATTTCGGCACACCCCTCACACGTTTCGTGGCTCCATAGGGAGCTCCACCGAAGGCCCCAGTGCTGCCGCCCGCATGCGTCACCCACATCCAATTCGGCACACCCCTCACACGTTTCGTGGCCCCATGGGGAGCTCCGCCGAAGGCCCCAGTGGGTGGCCCGCATGCGTTCCGCACACCCATGTCGGCACACCCCTCACACGTTTCGTGGCCCCATAGGGAGCTCCGCCGAAGGCCCCAGTGCTGCCGCCCGCATGCGGCACACCCAAGTCGGCACACCCCTCACACGTTTCGTGGCCCCAGTCCGCCGAAGGCCCCATGCTGCCGCCCGCATGCGTCACGCACACCCAATTCGGCACACCCCTCACACGTTTCGTGGCCCCAGAGGGAGCTCCGCCGAAGGCCCCAGTGCTGCCGCCCGCGTGCGTCACGCGCACCCAATTCGGCACACCCCTCACACTTTTCGTGGCCCCATAGGGAGCTCCGCAAAAGGCCCCAGTGCTGCCGCCCGCATGCGCCACGCACGCCCAATTCGGCACACCCCTCACACGTTTCCTGGCCCCATAAGGAACTCCGCCGAAGGCCCCGGCGCTGCCGCCCGCATGCGTCACGCACACCCAATTCGGCACACCCCTCACACGTTCCGTGGCCCCATAGGGAGCTCCGCCGAAGGCGCCCGTGCTGCCGCCCGCATGCGTCACCCACACCCAATTCGGCACACCCCTCACACGTTTCGTGGCCCCATAGGGAGCTCCGCCGAAGGCCCCAGTGCTGCCGCCCGCATGCGTCCCGCACACACCCACTTCGGCACACCCCTCACACGTTTCGTGGCCCCAAAGGGAGCTCCACCGAAGGTCCCGTTGGGTGTGCCCGCATGCGTCCCGCACATTCATTTCGGCACACCCCTCACACGCTTCGTGGCCCCATAGGGAGCTCCACCGAAGGCCTCAGTGCTGCCGCCCGCATGCGTCCCGCACACCCATTTCGGCACACCCCTCACGCGTTTCGTGGCCCCATAGGAGCTCCGCCGAAGGTCCCAGTGGGTGTGCCCGCATGCGTCCCGCACACCCATTTCGGCATGCTCTTCACACGCTTCGTGGCCCCATGGGGGGCTCCACCGAAGGCCCCAGTGGGTGTGCCCGCATGCGTCCCGCACACCCATTTCGACACACCTTTCACGCGTTTCGTGACCCCTCACACGTTTCGTGGTCCCATAGGGAGCTCCACCGACTGCCCCAGTGGGTGTGCCCGCATGCGTCCCGCGCACACATGTCGGCACACCCCTCACACGTTTCGTGGCCCCGTAGGGGGCTCCACCGAAGGTCCCAGTGGGTGTGCCCGCATGCGTCCCGCACGTTCATTTCGGCACACCCCTCACACGTTTCGTGGCCCCATAGGGAGCTCCACCGAAGGTCCCAGTGGGTGTGCCCGCACGCGTCCCGCGCACCCATTTCGGCACACCCCTCACACGTTTCGTGGCCCCATAGGGAGCGCCACCGAAGAAGATATTCACAATTGCGGTATTCACAATTGCATATGGTTGGGTCCTTCGCCAGGATAATTTTTTTCGGGGCTCATCCAGCTCAGATACCTCGGCCGCCTCCAGGCCTAGATGGCCTCCTGAGAACCCCTGGCGAGGCCCAGAGGGCCCCAGGGGTTCCGAAGTGGTGCGAAGAGCAGGGGGCACCTCGTCGGCGGCGAGCCCGGGGGGGAAGTGTGAGGGGGCGAGCCTTCTCAGAAGGCGGCGGGGCTGTTCAAAAACCCTCACATCTTCTGAACAGCTCCCTGTCTCCTCGGGGAAGGCTCCCAGAAGGCCCGGGGCCCTCCGAGCCTTCTGAGAAGGCCCGTCCCTCTCCGCACAGTCAACACAGATGGTAAGGATGATCGGCTTCACTACAGTCGGGGCGCTGAAGAAGGAAGCCTTTTCGTTTGGGAGGGGCTCCGTGTTCCTTAGTTGTTTTACTGTTTGCCTTGGGTTTGCCTTCGGTCTTGGATCGGACATCGAAGTGGAGCTTATGGAAAAAAGGGGCCCCGTTCCTTATTTACGGCTCCTTACGTCAACGCCCCCACTGTAGGGTCCCCTGGCATCCTTGCCTCTTCGGCCATCTCCTGTCCATCCTCGGCCGCTCTCGATGGCCGGCCCCGCCCGAACAGCTGCGGCAGGGGCGTCCGAGGGCCTGGCGTGCTCGTCGCGCATCCTCGCTCTCAGCTTTGACCGTAGGCCCCCCCTGGGCCCGCCGCCGACCCCGACACAAGGAGCCGTCGATCCGATCCCCAGGAACATCTGGGAAGAGATGGGTCAGTGGGGGGAAGACGACGCTCCAGGACAACTACTGGGAGAGGCGGGGAATCCTGGGGCTCGTGTGGCTTTTTATCGGTGTGTCCGGGGGCCCCTCCGTGCATGCCCCCCTGGGGGCCCGCCGCCGACCCCGGGGCAGGGCCACTCCCTGCGGCACCCGGCCGCGCGCAGGGCCTCCGGCAGCGGCTCCCCGCTCGCCCGAAGGGGCCCCCTGCCGTGCCCCGAGGAGGGGCGCCGGTCTCTGGCGGGCGGCTCTCGGCCGCCCACCGGCCCCTTCACCGACAGACCCGTCGCAGGCCATACGAGCGACGCCAAAAGACTGGGGCCGCTGTGCGGTGCGGCTGGGATGGGCCTTCCTCTATATGTTGCGAAGGCCTTGCGGCCGGTGCCGCCGACCCTGAGGACGACGAGGATGAAAACGAGGGGGGGGGGCAGGGGGAGGAGGAGGAGTGGGAGGTGGAGGATGGGTGGAGGAGGTGGATGAGGGAGGATGGGGGGGGAGAAGCGCGGACGACAGAGGCGACGACCAACGAATGACGGAGATGACGACTTGAACGGACAAGCCTCACACACGCCGACAGGGTCGGGGATTGGCACAACTCTATTCGCCTTCGTGGGCGTTGGCTTCTCATGGTGGTGGCGATTATGATAGTCCAGGGCTTGCAGCTCCTGCCCCAGCGCATGCTCGCGTAGAGGGGCCGGCATCAGTGTGTTCGCTGCTGGGAGTGGTGGAGTGATGGGGGAGCGGAAGGGAACAAAACGGGGTCGACTGCGATGGGCCAATGTTCCACCACCACTGCCAAGGGTAGGAGGAGGGAGGATGGGGAGGTCCTCCTCCTCCTCCTCCTCCTCCTCCACCTCCTCCTCCTCCTCCTCCTCCTCCTCCTCCTCCTCCTCCTCCTCCTCCTCCTCCCCCTCCTCCTTCTGCTCCTCCCCCTCCTCCCTCTGCTACCCTCCCTACGCTGGGCTCTTCCCTCTGCTACCTATGTTAGTGGTGGTGGGAAATCGGCTCATCCGACTGCGCCGACATTCGCGCGTAAGCTGCCCGCGCAAGGTCGCGCGTACACGCCCTCGTCTCCGATGTGGCGTGCCGCGCCGGTGGCCCGCGTAAGCCGCCGCGTAGGTCGCTGTGCCATCTCGCGTGAGACCATCGTCGTCCACCTGCCAAGGGAGGACATTCGAAGGACAAACAAATTATAGAACCATGAGCCTTCGACGGTCCGCGCGGATTTCATGAGCGCTGGGCCCCCCCTGGCGGCATCTCCGGCGCCGCCCCTGGCGCGCTCGGAGCGCCAGGGAGAGGTTTTGGCGCAGACCCAAGGAATCCGCGCGGACTGTCAACAGGCTATGTTTGTGCAGTTGGTCTTTCTAGAAAACAGAACCCGACCCCCGATAGCTGGCGTTTGCTGCTCTCAGACCCGGGCGCTGCATTTTTTTCACAGCGGGCGTGTTCGCCCCGTTTCGGGCCCCAGGGCCCTCACAGATCGATCTCGCTCAAAACATGTAGCAGAATGATGGCTTCTAGGGCTCAAGTCGTGAGTTTTCGCGATCTCGCATTTTTTTGGGCAACGTCAGATCTTAGGGTGAGCAAGCCTGGACGTCCACGGAGCAGTCCTGGCCCTGGCAGACTCCCTCTTCGGGTGCGCTTGCCGACGGGCCTCCCTTGTAGGGGTGCTTCTTGTGAGGGTGGTCCTTCTGCCCTCTTGATTTGCGGTAGGTTCATGCGGCGATGGCGCGCAGGCGACGTCGGCGAAGGCGTTCAAGGTTGAACTCCGCAGGAAGGAACGACGCGGAAGCGTCGAGGGGCACGGTAACGCAGGACCCGACGGAGTCCACTCTTGAACGATCGGGGAGGCGGTCGGTTCAAGGTTGAACGATCGACGCGGTGTCAAAACCTTGGCGCGTGCCGACGCCGCGCGGACCTCTGGCCGGACCGAGGTATAAGATCGAGGCCGGTTCGGGGAGGGTACCCTGAGGCTCTTCGTGCCTGGTGGGCGTTCCCGTGCATCCTGGGGGATTCTGGCCAGCGGAGGGTCCCATGTTCTCGAAGGGCGTTCTTCTGTCTTGGGTTCAGGGAGGAGAAACCACCCGGACCGGACAATTGGCGTTCACTAAACAGCCCTGGGCGTTTATTAAACAGCCCTGCCCTGTGTGATTCCTTCTTTGGGCGCGTTTGCTGAACGGCTTGGCGTGTCGGGGTGGTTATTGTCGAGTTGGATTTTCTGCCTTCTACTGGGTCCGGCCGTACCGTACCGCGGATGGACCACGAGGCCGGGCAGCGCCCTGCCGCCGCGTCGATGCGGGCAGCGCCCGGGCGCGCGTCGATCGGCGGCTCACCGTGCCTGCGGGAAGCGGCTGTTCACCACCCACCAAACCACCCCAACCCAACCCGAAGGCTCAGATTTACCCTCGAGTTCCAGTGGGGGAGGGGGTCGGGAAACATAGAAAAAACACATGTTGAACCCTTAACCCCCCCAGCCCGAAATTCGGGTCTTCGGGTTGGGTTGGGGTGGTCTGGTAGGTAGTCAGCTGTGGACCCGCCGGCCGTCCGAGGTCCTGGGCGGCCCGGGTCCGATTTTGTCTTTGCTCCTGCGTAGGGTTTCCTCCCCCTCCCCCTCCCCCTCTCCCTCCGCCTCCTCCTCCTCCTCCTCCTCCTCCTCCTCCTCCTCCCCCTCCTCCCCCTCCTCCTCCTTGTCCTCCATTCCTTTTCCTTATGAATAACTCCTCCCTGTCGCACCCCGAGGCCAGTCGAAGGGGCGGGCCGGGCGTTTCGCCTGAGGCGTTCCCACCATTTATGACCTTGAAGCTGAAAAGCTGGCAATAGTTTCACAGATGGAGGGCGGATGGTTTTCCAAATGTGGTTCTCGCCTTAGCAACGCGCACATTCGTTTTAAACAGTCACAAGAGTTTCACGGATTGAGGGCAGGTGGTTGTGAACATGTGGCTCTCGCTTTAGCGCCGCGCACACTCGTTTTAAACAGTCAAAAGAGTTTCACGGATTGAGGGCGGGCCGTTTTCAAAATGTAGCTCTCGCCTTTGCGCCGCGCACATTCGTCTTGTGAAAATGAAGGGGTTTCACGGATTTTCATAATTAACATTCCAAAAGTGGTGATTTGGAATGAGTGCAACAGTGACGTTGATTCGCGGTGTTGAACTCCCAGGAATGGTGTTCTGGAGTGATTCGGGATCGACGAGACGCAACAGTCAGATTGACTCGTGGTGTGGCAGTCATGAGAATGGTGTTGTGGCACGCATCAAGCAACGGCGCACTGCCCTCAGTGGAAATGAACCCTTGTAGGAGCCTATGAAGAGGGAGCTTGGAGGGAAGGGCGTATTCCAACATCATTGATCAGTCTTGGGTTTACCCTGGTCCTCCTGCTCCTCCCCCTCCTCCTCCCTCTTCCCTTTTTGACGTTAGGCAGACTCCAGGAGCACGGCCTGTAGCGGTATGCCTCCTGCTCCTCCTCCCTTGTTCTTGGTTCCTGACGGCATGTGAGTTCTCCGAGCGTTTTTCTCCTGCCCTCCTCCTCCTCCTTCTTCTCCTCCTCCTCCTCCTCCTCCTCCTCCTCCTCCTCCTCCTCCTCCTCCTCCCCCATCCAACTCATTCACTGCTGCCGAACGTAATACTAGAGTCAGAGGGCCCTCTGGCGTGCGGGGTGCAGTCGAGCACACGTCATTCGTTGCCATGCCCTAGTTGCTCATGTGCCTGCTGGACACACGGCGTATTGTTTTTCTTTGTCGTCTCCTTCTTCTTCTTCTTCTTCTTTTTGCGTCGTGCCGTGGCGTCCAAGGTTGGACATCGACCGCCTTCCCAAGAGGGTCCCTGGCCAGGTGTCCAGTTCCAAGATCGGTTACCCAGCTCCCGTCGTCCGTGCCGTCAAACGTCCAACACTCAAGCGAGAGGTTTGGGCCCTCCAATGGTGGAGGCGAAGCCTGCCGTCTATAACATGCTCTGGGCCCCCTGCTGGTGCTCCCTCTTCCTCCTTCAATGGGCGGGTCGGGTCGGGTCGGGCGGACCCTAACGGGCGGGTCGGGGCGGGCGGGCGGGACATGAAAGTAGGACGCATCATCGAGACAGCACGCGCGAGCCCTAACGGGCGGGTCGGGTCGGGCGGGCGGACCCTAACGGGCGGGTCGGGTCGGGCGGGCGGAGCTGGGTGAATCAAGACCCGGGCGAACTGAGCCTGGGCGAATCGAGCTGGGCGACTCGAGCCCCAGGCGAATCGAGCCGCGCGAATCGAGCCCCGAGCGCATCGAGACTCGTGCGAATCGAGCCCCGAGCGAATCGAGACTCGGGCGAATCGAGCCCCTGGCGAATTGAGCTGGGCGAATCGAGCCCCTGGCGAATTGAGCTGCGCGAATCGAGCCCGGGGCGAATCGAGCCAGCCGAAACAAGCCCCAGGCGAATCGAGACTCAGTCTAATCGAGCCGGCCGAATCAAGCCCCAGGCGAATCGAGGCCTGGGCGAATCGAGCTGGGCGAATCGAGACTCGGGCGAACCGAGCCGACCGATTCGAGCTGGGGCGACTCGAGCCAGCCGAATCGAGCTCCGAGCGAATCGAGACTCGGTCAAATCGAGCTGGGCGAATCGAGCCATGGCGAATCGAGACTCGGGCGAATCGAGCCAGGCGATTCGAGACTCTGGCGAATCAAGCCGGGCGCCATTCGACGTTCCCCCCCTCATGCCGGTCCCCCCCGATCGTTGCCAAGAGGAAAATTAGATAAACCAAGCATGGCCGCGAGGCTTGCTTGATTGAGTTTATTTTTTGGTTTTCAATTTTTTAATAGATAGATATAGAACCAATCGTTGCCCCTCAGGTATGCCGTGGGAAGCGCGCCCTGAGTTCCGGGCCAATGACGGGAGCGCATGCCCAGCCCGGTGCCTTGCGGGCTCTGGGCCTTTTTGTGCTCCCTCCGTGCCCAGCAGAGCGCGCCTCCAGGCAGCAGGGGCGCCAGACGCGGCGGGCCAGGCGCCGTCGGCACCGGGCGGGGGCCTCAGACGAGTCTGAGATCTGTCGATCGGGCTCGCTCGGGCCGCTGGCCCGGTTGGCCCGTGGACCCCGCGGGATCGACGGCTCTGGGGAGGGGGCCTGGCGGCGAGCAGGGCGGCCCGTGGAATTCTGCACCTTGGCTCGGTCGGCGGGGCCGGCGAGGTCGGGGCCTTGGGTCGGGCGAGGGACCCGCCCGTGGTCGGCGGATGCTCCCGAGGCGGGGACGCCTCGCCGCTGCCAGGCGGCCAGGGCGGCCAAAGCCCCGGTGCAGTGGCGGCCGTGGCCAGGGACGTCGTCGTCGTCGTCGTCGCCGCCGCCGCCGCCGCCGCCGCCGCCGCCGCCGTCGTCGTCGTCGTCGTCGTCGTCGTCGTCGTCGTCGTCGTCGTCGTCGTCGTCGTCGTCGTCGTTGTCAACGTCGTCGTCGTCGTTGTCAACGTCATCGTCATCGTCGTCGCCGCCGCCGCCGTCGTGTCTGCGGTTTCTTGTCGCCACGGCCGGGCGCAGCTCGGGAAGCTGGTGAGCTCGGTTGCTTGGCCGTGCTCGGGGCTCTTCTGGCGGTCGCTCCTGGGCCTCAGGGGCCGTCAAGACAGCTCAGGATGAGGAGGCTGGCCCTGGGTCGACTGTTGCTAGAAGTGCCCCTGGCCTTAAGTCGGGCACGTCCCTCTACAGGAGGAATGTCAAGAAATAGTATAGAAATCGTCAGGGGACGACTTTGTGAGCATTTTTGAACCGTTTTCGAATATTTTTTGATAATTCTTCATTTGTTGTCGAAAATGCCCCTGTAGGAGGACATGCCCGACCTAATCTTGGGCCCATCTTGGGCCTGTTCTGGGGTGGTCTGGGGCTGTGCTGGGCGCCTCTTCGGCAGTCTTTGAGCCTTCTTGGCCCTTCTTGGGGCCGTCCTGAGGGTCTCTTGAGTGGTCTTGCGGCGGTCTTGGGAGGCTCTTCGGCGCTCTTGGACCGTTGGAAGCTCGAAAACGCGAGAAGCCAAAAACATTGAAAAGACCATTGAACATATACGACTTTGGCCTCTTCGGGCCGTACCGTGATACCTATCAGACATCTTGGGGTCTCTTGGAGGCCACCTGGGAGCCTCGAGAGCCGTCGGAAGACTGACTTGGGCTGCTCGGGAGCGTCTTGGGCCATCCTTTCGCATTTTGGGGGCTCCTGGGGGGCGTCTTGGGCCCTCCTGGAGCGCTGTGGAGGCTGCCCGGAAAGGCTGGGGGAGCGGTGCCGGGAGCGTCCCCGAGATGTGGCCATATCTTTTCAGCGCGTTCCGGGATCATCTTCCCGGAACGCGCTCGTGGCAGGGCGCCCACGTCCGAGGACGTTGGCATGGGAAACCGCAGCGCGTGATCATTCCAGCGCGTTCCGGCGAAAACCGTCCGGAACGTGCTTGGGCAAGCGCTGGGTTTGGGGAAGGCGAGTGGGAACCGTTCAGCCAGTTTGGGATGCTCGGGGCAAGAGGCGGCAGCCATCCTCATACGACATGCAGTCTTCCACGCATACGACCCCCAGTCGCTTTGTCGCACTATCTCGTCATGCCTCCCTCTGCCTTTGTTAAGTTTGTCTTCTCTATCTCTCTCTATCTCTCTGCTTCTCTCTCTCCCTCTCTCTCGTTCTCTTGCGCTCTCACTCTCACTTTCCCTGTCTATTTCTCTCTCTGCCTCTTTTCCCTTCTCTCTTCAAGTCTTTGTCTATCGGCACATGCGCATTGGTATTGGCCTTGTTTCCTATCTGACCTTTTGTGATTTCCCACTCGCTGGCGTCATTGTTCGAAATCACCCTCTCGCTGGTGGAACTGCCGAGGTGAGATGCAGATGCACGACACCAGTCCTGCACAGGCGAGTGCTACCTGCTCGCTAGTCTCCATGGGCACACTCACATATGTTTTTTTTCCTAGGGCGTTCGGTCGTACCTTCCGACCAACATTTTGTCGATGAGATGCGCAGTTCACTTGGACGGTTACGGGAGCGAGGTGGTGTACTACATTGATTTGTCCGGTTTCTAGTAAACGCGCTGCAGTTGCAGTGGCGAACAGATGGTGCTTCTGCGAATGCTCTCGGCCATCACCTCGCCTCGACGAGGTTCAGACGGTGGAGTCGCGACTACGAATTGTCTCATGTTGCCGCCGAGCCGACATTATCTGGTCCTGGCTGTGCCAGACGCCTGTGCCCAGCTGTCCAGAAGAGATGCGTGGATTCCTCCTGGGGCTTTTTGGGGGGCTTGAGGGGCTTCGAAGGGGGCTCGAGGCTTTCGGAGGCCGTCGTGGAGACCCCACTGCGCCGTCTCAGGGCCCTCTTGGGGCGCTTTGGGACTGTCATTGAGGTCCCTGGGGCTGTCTTGGGACCCTGTTGGGGCCGTCTTGGGGCCTCTCGGGCCGTCTTGGGGTCCTCTTGGCCTGTCTTGGGGCCCTCTCTTGGGGACTTCTGGGGCCGTGCTGGGGCTGCCCTGGAAGCCTACGGAGCCGTCTTCGGCTGTGGGCGGCCCGACGAGGCGAGAACGACAACAGCCTTGACACACCTCACGGAAATCAGTGATTTTGACATCTCTGTTGCTTCACATGATGGGACTGTTTTCCACCACCACCACCGTAAGTTGGACGGGGGAAGGAGGAGGACGAGGAGGAGGAAGAGGAGGATGAGGAGGAGGAGGACCCCCTCCTCCTCCAACTTATGGTGGTGGTGGTGGAAAACATGCCCATCATCACACTCAGTCACCAGACATGTGCACGACATAGCTTGCGCCACTGTCCACGCCGCAGCTGCGCTTCCCGCCATGCGCCAGCCCCGCTCCCCCGGTGCGACCCCGTGCCCTGCACAGTTTGGAGTTTCATGAAGTGACGAAGCAACATGCCGTAAACCACAGTCTAAGGCGTCTCCCGTCATCCTTTCGCCTCGGGCATGTCTGGAATCCGTGAAAGGAGGCCGTCCCAGACACGGCGCCACAGGCTGCTCTCTTGAGAATTCTTGACCTTCTTCTCATTCCCTTCCCGTTGCTACCCGCCTCTTTGTCCTCCTGCTATTCTTCCTCACGCTTCTGATTCTTCTTGACTCGTATTTCCCTCTGTCGTTTTTCTTCCTTCGGTTCGTCCCGTCCTCCCCTCTGTTTCCCCCAAGCAATGCTTGCTCTAAGGGTTCGTGCATGGTTCGGCAGGCGGTGTTCCTGTGTGCGAGACTGTCCAGCTGTCGCCCATGGCCCATGGCCCCCCCATCGGGCGTTGTGTGTCGTATCCCTCCGTTCGGACCGCTGACCCGACTGCCAAGGCCTCAGTCGTCCCCCTCCCCTCTGACAGAATGCTCCAGGGGTTGGCGCGCTGCTCCCGCCATGCAGTCGGACCGAGGCACAAGATCGAGGTCGGTTCGGGGAGGGTGCCCTGGTGTTTTTCGTGTCTGTTGGACGTTCTTTGCCTCCTGGGCAGGGTGCCCTTGGACGTTCTGTGTGTTTTGGCCGACGGAGGGTCTCAGGTTTCAGAGGGCAGTTCTTCTGGCCTAGGGCCGACTGTAGTCGCCCCCCTGCCCTCGGGGGGGGGGTCCGTCACCAGGGGAGGAGGGACGAGGAGGAGGAGGAGGAGGAGGCAGGAGGTACCAGGAGCGGAGAAGGAGGAGGAGGAGGAGGAGGAGGAGGAGGAGGAGGAGGAGGATTACCAGGAGCCGGAGGAGGAGGAGGAGGGGGGTTGGCGCGCTCCCCTTGCCATGCGAGCGATGGGGGGGGGAGAGCGGCCGCCGAGCGAACACGCCGCCCGGGCCATCGCCAGAAGCCCGAGGCGCCCGGGCCGCCCGCCGTGGCGCGCAGGCGGCTGCGCCCCGAGGCTTCGCGGCCCGGCGCCGCGAGCGCGGCGCTTCCTCCGAGGGGGCGGGGCGGTGGCGCGAAGACAGCCGCGCGGCGTGCAAACTCATTCATCAACGGACTAATCCGCAATAACATCTGCTTCTGATGGTTCGTTTTTGATAAAAATAATTGAAAACTGGGCGCGGGTTCTCAAATCGAACCGTGCACTGCTGCGTCTGCGTTTCTGCAGTTCAAACATACGTACTTATAAGAACCAACGCCAGAAAAAATGCAAACAGGTGGGTTTCTTGCAAAACGCAGCTGTGCATTGGACGATCGCGCGGAGCTGGGAGGCCTTGGGTGCGCCGCGGGGACTGCCGATACCCAGTCTGAAAGCTTCGCCAGCGCCAGCCCTCGACGACGACGACGACGACAGGGTCCACGTGGATCCGATCGGTCCGATGCGATGTCCATCCTGGCTGGCCCGATCCGATTCGGTTCCGATGCGCTGACGATCCGGTCTGGACCGATGCTCGCACGGCGCTGCTGTCCGCCCCCGGCGCGGCCGATCCGATCCTGCTTCGCCCTAGTGCCGATACGGCCCGACCCGGCGCGCATCCCGATCCGACCCGATTTTTCCCGATTCGACGCCGACCGCTCCTGCCCTCGACGACGACGATGGCGACGACGACGACGACGACGACGACGGCGACGTCGATGCTGACCGCTGCTGCCCCCGACGACGGCAGCGACGGCGGCGGCGGCGGCGACGGCGACAGGCGAGCGGCACGCCGCTGCTGGGCCCGCACGGCGGCCAGAGCGCCGACCAGGGGCGGGGCGGGGCGGCGCGGGGCAGCACGTGTGGCCCCCCCTATCCCTATCCCTATCCCTAATCCCTATCCCTATCCCTATCCCTATCCCTATCCCTATCCCTATCCCTATCCCTATCCCTATCCCTATCCCTAATCCCTATCCCTATCCCTATCCCTATCCCTATCCCTATCCCTATCCCTATCCCTATCCCTATCCCTATCCCTATCCCTATCCCTATCCCTATCCCTATCCCTATCCCTATCCCTATCCCTCCCATCACCAGCCTCGAGCCTATTCCTATCCCTAAGATTGACACGCCAAAAGGCGATGACAACCTGAGGGATGCACCCTCAGAAACTAAGGGAACCCCTAAGATCGCCATCGTGATGAGGCCATGCCCAACATAGGGATAGGGATATGTTCCAGGCTGGTAATCCCAGGGCTCGTTCCGATTCCTTCGGCTCGATTCGACCTCGGCCTCGATGGCCTCCGGTTCCGACTCGCCTCGGCCTGGGGTCCCGAGTGGGGTTCCGAGTTCTCGCTGGAGGCCTGCTAGCCTGCCGATGTCCGCCGGTTCGACTTTTTGCCCGACTCGGCTGCCGATTTCCGCCGCTTCGATTCATTTCGATCGCCGATTCGCCTTGTCGAATCGAGTCTGGGCTCTCCGGGCTCTCCCGCTCCCTCCCGCTCTCCCTCCCCAGACCCCCTCGAGCCTCTCTGGCCCGAGGGTTGGACTCGTCTCTTCGGGAACCTCCGAGGGCACCTGCCTTTATCCTTTGGTTGTGCTCCCTGTTGAGTGCGTGCGTGTGAGCACAGCTTGACGTTCATGCCACCGTCCACCACCACCACCCCCTCGAGCCCTGAAGGGGCCACGAAGGGCGGCTGCTCGCCATCTTCTGCCTCCGGGGGGCCCTCACCTGGCCGCGAGATCGGCAAGCGTCATGGCGCCAACATCGCAGAGCGGATTTCGTGCGGAAAGCGATCGGGTAGGCCGGCCCGGAGTGTCCTGGAGAATTTCGCTCCAGATTTCGAGGGGAATTTCGTGCGGATTTTTTTTGGGCAGGAATGAAGACCAAGAGTCCACGCGGAAGTCCACGCAGAAATCCTCTGCAGCACGTCTGCAAGGCAGGTGCAACGACAAACGACGAGAGTCGTGGCGAAGAGCCGGTCCCGGGGCCTGGGTCGAGACTTTCTGGGTCGACGTCGTGAGAAGACCATGGCGTCGGGGGTTTGTGTCCCACCTCCCCTTCCTGGATTATGGCCTGCCTCCAACCCTCCCTCCGTCCCAGCCCCCCCTCCCTCCCTTCTCCCTCCCACCCTGCCACCCTCCCACCCTCCCTCCGTCCCGTCCTCCATGCCGCCCCCCCTTCCTCCCATCCTTCCTGACCGAACTGCTGCGCTGACCACTGCAACTGCAACTCCCCGCAGCTCACTCGTGCCAATGCTTGCACGAGAATGCGGATGTTCCTCCACACCGGCCGCATCCCCACTGCAGTGTGCGCGTCTGGAGGCTAGACACTTGAGCGTCGCCCTGATGCTTGTCAGCCTTTCGTCACGAATGGCTTAAGATCGAGCCAACATGCGCTGGAGCATGCCCGTTCCATGACACAACTCCACAAAAGAACGGGCTCTGATGTTTCAAACCTTCAACCCTCATTCGAGAGGAGCCCGAAGATACGGAGATCACATTCCCTCCCTCCCTTCCTCCGTCACCCCCTCGTCCCCCGCGGGGGGGAAGACGTCGCGGTGAGGGCATTCTCAGCCTCAGAGGCCCCGCGGACCCTAAGATCAGACATTGCAAAAAGAAACATCGCGAACAATTGCGACCGTGACCCTAGACCCTATCTTCCTGCCCCATTTTTCGAGCCGCATCGATCCGCGAGGGTCCCAGGGCTCGGGAACCGTGCAAAAGCACCCGGAGTGAAAGACTGCAGCGCGCAGAGCTGAGGGGACGTCTCCTCGGCATCACCCCCACATTGCTAATACCATGTGTGGTTCTGCACCCCAGGGGGGCGCCGCGCTGGCCAACACGTCTTTGAGTACGTGCTCCGTGGCGGGCGCTTTCTGGCCACCGCGTGCGGGGAGCGATCTGCTGCAAGATGTTGTCCTTCTCGGTCCGGACGCACGCCTCCAAGGAGGACATAGTTGTCGGGTGTTGCTAGAAGTACCCCTGGCCCAAGGTCCCCCCAGGATTCTCAGAGGTGGCCCGGGCGGCCTCCAGGGCACTCCTTACGAGGCCCAGAGGGCCCCAGGGGCTCCACAGCGGAGCGAAAAGCTGGGGGCACCTTGGGCCAGGGGCACTTCTAGCAACGCCCGAAGTCTGGGGGCCACATGCGAACCTTACCCCTGCCCCCCTACGATTTCTGAGGGTGGGGGAGAGGGGTAGGGCTCGCGTGTTGGCCCCCTCATGGTACTACTAATGTGTGTCCTGTTGCGTCCCATCTCTGGCGAGCCCCGGGGCGCTCCAGGACCTGTGCAGGAGCTCTCCGGGAGCCGCTCCAGGGCGCCCCTCGCGTCGGCCGCGGCGTCCACGCCGGGGCTCTGCGAGCTCTTGCGAACCCTACGCCTGCGGGTCCACTCGACGCTGGGGTGCCGGGCGGAGGAGGAGGAGGAGGAGGAGGAGGAGGAGGAGGAGGAGGAGGAGGAGGAGGAGGAGGAGGAGGAGGAGGAGGAGGAGGAGAAGACTCATCAACGATGTTGGAATACACCCTCCCTCCAAGCTCCCTCTTCATAGGCCCCTACAAGGGTTCATTTCCACTGAGGGAACTGCCCGTTGCGGGACAACCGTGTGAAAATCCTGAAGCGTGCCAGGACACCATTCCCAGGACTTCAACTCCACGAGTGAACTTGGCAGTTGCGTCTTGACGATCCTGAATCGTGCCAGATCACCATTTCGGGGACTTCAACACCCCGAAACAACGTAATTGGCGCGCCCTGACGATCTGGAGGTTTTAGGGTTTAGGTTTAGGGCTTGGGGTGAGCAGGGCGAATCTGTCAACATACTGGACGTGTCATACTCTGGCGCGGTGCCCACATCCCACCCACCCTAGCAACGCGTGCGGGCTCGCATGGGATGGGAGAGTAGGGGTTAGCCGCCATGGGGGAGGGGCGAAATCCGTGCGCGGGCGCGCATGGGATGTGAGTTTAGAAATTCGCCGCCATGGGGGAGGGCCAGAATCCGCGCGCGGGCGCGCATGGGATGGGAGTTCAGGAATTAGCCGCCATGCGGGAGGGGGCGCGATCCGAGTGCGGGCGCGCATGGGATGAAGGTTTGGGAACGAGCCGCCATGCGGGACGGGCAGAATCTGTGTGCGGGCGCGCACGGGAGAATAATGTAGGAATTCGCCGCCACGCGGGAGGGGCACGATCCGCGTGCGGGCGCGCATGGAATGGGGGGTTAGGGATTCGTTTCCCGAGGCGGAGTCCGAGGGCCAATTTTGTTCATCCTTTTATACTTATACGGATTAGCAGTGTTCAGGGCTTCGGTTTTAGGGCTCATGGCCAGCAAGAGCGCGAACACGCCAGCATACTGGACGTGTCATACACTGGCGCGGTGGTCACATCCCACCTACCCTAGAAGCCTATTGCTTATTGCGCCGCACACTGGCGCACGCCAGCCAGCGGGGAAAACCGTGTTGAGCAGGGGGAGCAGGAAGGAGCAGCGAGGAGCATGCAGGAGGAACAACATGTAGGAGAAGCGGCACAGGAGCGCGTGGCGGCCGTTGGGAGGAGCGCGCGG
>CAUYUJ010016124.1:74517-104517 GCA_963575745.1 Prorocentrum cordatum
TTGGCCAGAGTCTTGATTATTCTTAATGTTTCAATGTAAATCCTAAGATTTGAGTGGGATTTTTGGGTTTTTACTCAAGTTCTGAGACTATGAATTTCTTAACCCATGATTTCTTAAGCATCTCGCAGGGTGTATTGTGCTCGAGGAGGGGTCGGTTTTCTGGCGTGGTCGTCCCGTGGCGGGGGTCCCGTCGGGGCTGCTCTTCCTGGGTGGGCCGGCGAAGCTCACGGGCCTCGACGGGCTCGCCGGGGCCGGTTGGGCTGTCGTTTCGGTCGGCATCCTGGGGGCAGGTCGGGCATGCGGTGTTTGGTCCAGTACCTGTGATTGTGGAGGGCGAGCAACGGAGAGGAAGCATGTTGCCAAATAATTTTCAGATCTCTAAAGCATGTGTTAAACATGTACAATCATGTAAAACCATGTTTAACACATGTTTTCCGACATTTTAAACACATTTTAAATTCAATGATCGGACTATTGGGGTGTCTGTTGTCGTGGCATCCACAAATCTATGGGCGCGGCCCCAGCCCAGACAAGTCCATATGAGGAAGGCTGTGCGGCGTACCATCCTGCGCAGTTTGGTCTCCCCCCGTTTCAGCTGCACATCGACGGAAACTGAAGCGTCTGCACTACCAGTGGAGGGCCGTTTTTCAATCCCATGATTTTTTAATGGTATGCGACGACGTCGGGGTGGTGCGGCATATGCGTTTTTCCACGTTTCCCCAGGGAAACAGCGAAACATGTATACACCAGGATCACGTGTACGCCAGGATCCGTTCTCTTGTGCGAATTTCGGTGCGGGGCTGGAAAAAGCGTCGGTGTATAGAGTTCGGTTCCCTACATGCTTGCGCAGCCTGAAGACTTTGAGGTTTCCACAACGAAGGCGCACGCCACGTCTAGCGACATCGACGCTGGCAGGTCGTGTCACTGGGAGCGGACTGCCAACGATGCGGCCGACCGCTTTGCGAAGGCTGGGTCCGATAAGCACGGGATGACCGAAGATCACGCTCACTTTTTTCGCGGGCTCCGGAGCCTGGCGCTCGAGGCGGGGCGCTGGGCTGGCACGCTGGAGGCCCACCTGTCGCGCCAAGGTGTGCGCGACACAGCTGGGCTTCCTGCGGAGGCAGCGGCGCCCCGCGGGGCCCCGCCCGAGGGCTCCGACCAGAAGCTGGCCGAGGATTCGCGTCCTCTGGATGCCTCGGGGGGCGGGCGGGGGTCGGACTTGGGGGACGGGCGGGAGGAGCACGCTCGTTCTGTTTAGAGGTGCCGTGGGCGCGCCTTCTTTTGCGCGCCCGTCCTGACGGCCCAAGGAGGCCCCTAGGGGAAAGCTTGTCTTCTGTTGCCGGTGCGGGGTGGTCACGGGAGGTGGCTCGGCCTCGAGAGCTTCGGCGAGCGCGTGCCTCGGGCCCAGGAAAGGACTTGGGGGCCTCTCCGACCAGCTTCGCAGACTTCGTTTGCGCAGGCTCCCGTCTAATGAGGCAGGCAAGCCAGACTTGGCGTTGGGGGCCTCCAGGGGCCTCAGCCTCGCCGAGCGGGAGGATTCGGCCGAGACGCTGGAGGGGGCTGCTGGCCCCTCTTCCGGTCCCGTGGAGCCTTGGTCTGCCTGTGAATTCGCTGCCCCACGGGGGCAGGCCCTGGACGAATTCGGCTTGAGTGCTGAAGACCTCCCCTGGATGAAGGCTCTGGGGGAGGCGCTGGCTCGTCTTTCGGCCCACCTTGGGGAGGAGGGAGGAGGAGGAGGGAGGATGGGAGGGGGAGGAGGGAGGAGGGAGGAGGGAGGAGGAGGAGGGAGGAGGGAGGAGGGAGGAGGGAGGAGGGAGGAGGGGAGGAGGGAGGAGGGAGGGGGAGGAGGGAGGAGGGAGGAGGGAAGGAGGGAGGAGGGAGGAGGGAGGGGAGGAGGGAGGAGGGGAGGAGGAGGAGGGAGGAGGGGAGGAGGGAGGAGGGAGGAGGGAGGAGGGGGAGGAGGGAGGGGGGAGGGGGGAGGGGGGAGGGGGGAGGAGGAGGAGGAGGAGGAGGAGGAGGAGGAGGAGGAGGAGGAGGAGGAGGAGGAGGAGGAGGGAGGAGGAGGAGGAGGGAGGAGGAGGAGGAGGAGGAGGAGGAGGAGGAGGAGGCGGCGGGCGCCGCGGACAAACACTTATTTTCCACTATTGGTGGGGCCCCAGTCTGTCAATAAGGACGTCAAATTGATAATTCGTTTCCGCTACTTTTTAGGGGGCGAGGGGGTTCTAAAGACAGTCCGGCTACGCAGTCAGGCTACAACACTTCGCTCCGTCCATAGCCCGTCCGCGCCTTAAGACAAACTACCGCAGTTGTTGATAGCCACAAGGTGAGGCGGCTGGGCAGGACCCCTGACGCGCTTGAGCTAAAAGGATCCTCGCGCGTTGGGCCCCGTGTGGTTGCAGGGCCCAGAAGGATGACGATACGAATAAGAATGCTAATAAGAAGGAGCAGAAGGAGAAGGAGGAGGATGAGGATGAGGATGAGGATGAGGATGATGAGGAGGAGGAGGAGGAGGAGGAGAGGAGGGGGGAGGAGGAGGAGGAGGAGGAGGAGGAGGAGGAGGAGGAGGAGGAGGAGGAGGACGACGAGAGGCTCGAGAAGGAGGAGAGGTTGTGGAGGCGCGGAGGATTCGAGGCCGCAGCCCGCAGCGGCGGCCGCCCCGGCGCTGGGGATGCAGCGCCCTACACCGCCCCGGGGCCAGTCGCGCTGCAGCTGCGTGGGCGCTGCATGTCGGAGGCCGTGGCGAGCACTGGCCCGGGGCCGCCCCGGGGCCTGCGGCGCTCGAAGTCGGTCGTGGAGCCCCGGGGGCACGACGAAGCCACAGGGATCTCACTCCGTGACCTTGCTCCTCTTCCTCGTCCTCCTCCTCTTCCTGCTCTTCCTCCTCCTCCTCCTCCTCCTCCTCCCTCTCATCCTCCTCCTCTCCTCCTTCTTCTCCTCCTCCTCCCTCCCTTCTCTTCTCCTCCTCCCTCCCTCCTCCTCCCCTCCTTCTCCCCCCCTCCTCCTCCTCCACCTCCCTCCTCCTCCTCATCCTCCTCCTCCTCCTCCTCTCAGCCTCCCCCCTCCTCTTCCTCCCCCTCCTATTCCTCCTGCTCTTCCTCCTCCTCCTCCTCCTCCTCCTCCTCCTCCTCCTACTCTTCTTCCTCCTCCTCCTTCTCCTCCTCGTCCTCCTCCTCCTCCCCGTCGTCCTCCTTCTCATCCTCCCCCAGTTCTCTTGCTCTGCCTGGCTCCCCAGAGCGTGTCGAAAGTCTTCTAGATTGGAGCCTCGGCGGCGTGAGCCACCGCCGCCGCCTCGGCTGCTTGAGCCTCTGCCGCCGCAGCTGCCCGCTCGCTTTTTGTTGTTGCTTTTGTACCTTGTTGTTGTATGGAGATCCCTGCGCCCAAGGCCTCTCTGTGGAAGTTTGCGCACCTCCCCTCTCCCCCCGTCCCCTCTCCCTTCCGCTCCTCTTCCCCTCCACGTCGTCGCCGCCGTCGCCGTCGCCGTCGCCATCGCCGTCGGCGCCGCCGCTGTCGTCGCCGCCAAAGCCGCTGTCGCGGTCGTGGTCTTCGTCTTGCTCCTGCTCATGATGTTTCTGCTCCTGATGCTCCCCCTATCCTCCTTGAGCCTCTGCTGCTTATACATCCAGTGGCTTTCGGTCCATCCTGCCACCTTGCCTCGGTCGTGGGTCATGCGGTTTCTTGGGGTGCCTGTCGGTGGCCGCTGGGATGCCTCTTTCGGGGCCCCTTGGGTCTCTTGGCTGGGGGGCCTTCAGGGGCATGCTGGGGGTCTTGGGGGCAATCTCATCTCAAGGAAAAGGCTCCCAGGGCCACTTCGCTTTCCCACTCTTGGACTCCGCTTGGGACACTTCTGGAGTCCTCTTGGGCCGTATTGGAGCTCTCTAGGACCGTGTTTTGGGGCCTTGGGCCCCTTGGGCCGCGTTGGGTCGTCTTGGGGTCCTTTGTAGGCCTCTTGGGATGTTTTGTTAGCGATCTTGGGGGCCTCTGGGGCCGTCTTGGAGAATCGAAAGCCGGAATTGGCGAGAACGCCGATATCCCTGAAGAACGGAAATCAATGAATATTGGCCTCTAGGGACCCCCTTAGAACCCTCTGGGAACCCCCTTGGGGTCTCGGAGGCTTCTTGGGCCGTTTCGAGGCTCTCATGAGCCGTCTTGCGGCGCTTTTTGGACTGTCGTCTGGCGCTCGGCGCTTTAGGGTTGTCTAGGAGTCCTCTTGGACCGTCCTGGTCCTGGACCGTCTTGCAAAAAATAAGGCAAAGTGGACATTTCTTGTTCTAACATGACCAAACTTCAAGAATCCCTTGCAAAAAATGACACGAAGTGCATATTCGCGCGCGCAAGACGAAATCCTTCCAAAACCTTAGTCTTTGCAGCGATTTTCACATAAAAACATGAAAAAACCCAATGTTTTTTCAAAAAAAGGGTTTCAAACATTCACCCCGCGCGCTCTTGCGGATTTCTTAGGAAACCCAATACTTTTTCAACATTTCTGTCAAACGGGCTCTTGCGAGCAACTTTTTCACGTGCTTCGAACTTCTGCAACAAAGGTTGCGCGCCTGCCAGGGCCATCATCCCTGTCAAATAATACCATGTGGGACACATTCGTTTTTTCTTCGCGCGCGCACGCCGTCGTCGTCGGCCGCGGGGCCCTGAATAGTAGCCACGGTCGTCCGCATGCCACGAAGTGAAGTGTCCGAACGTCATAGGGCGGGAAGCTGGGTGTGGGTGGTGGCGAAGAGTCGTTTGGAAATTTGGTAGAGCTTGAACCGGCCCCCCCACAAAGTGGGGGTATTGCCCGCCTCCTATGAAAACCCTGGCACTGGTGAGAACGGAGTGTCCCCAGTCTTAAATGATTGTTGTTGTTGTTGTTGTGGTTGTTGTTGTGGTGGTGGTGGTGGTGGTTGTTGTTGATGTTGCTGTTGGTGGTATTGTTATTATTGAACTTTCATTTCTGCAGAAAATTGGTTGTTGATCCCCCCTACAGTAACACATGTGTTTTTTCAATTAAAGTGCCCCTCCGGGGACTCGCACCCTGCTCAAACTATGCCCCTAGCCCCCGAACCACAGCAACAACGACTCCCGCCTGATACTTCCTCGCGATGTATTAAAAAACCGCGCTCTCGCGTGGGACTCCCTCACAATTTATGGACAAATCGCGCTCTCGCGGTGGACTTCCTCGCAATGTATTCAGACGATGCGCCCTCGGCGCTCACGAATCACGCTTTCGCTTTTTGGGCTTTCTCGCGATTCACTTGGGAATCGCGCTGTCGCTCGAGACTTCCCCGCTAGGACGCACGCTTCAGCAACCCGCCTGCTCGACCTGGTCGTCTGGGCCCGCCTTCCTACCTGCCCGCTATGGGTCTGCCCACCCGAGCTGCCCGCCTGGTTCTACTACTTGTTTTCTGCTCCTTGCCTCCCTTGTGCTAGTTTATGTTGTCCTCCCCCTTCCCTTCCAGCCGTTTTCTCTTCCCCCGTTTTATAGGCTGCACTAGAATGTAAGGACAATACACCCCCAAGGGGGTACGATCGAAGGCGACGAGGGCGGGTACCGAGGGTTTGGTATATACGTATTGATTGGCACGTGAGCAGATCGTAGACAACAGTCTTATCATGATTGTTGTTGTTGTTGTTGGTGCTGTTGTCGTTGTTGTTGTTGTTGCTGCTGTTATCAGTGTTCGTATGTATGTCGTCGTTGATGATGCTGTTGATGATGCACATGACGATTATGCAGCTGATGATGGTGACGACGACCAGGACGATGGTGATGGTCATGGTGATGGTGATGGTGATGGTGCTGCTGCTGCTGCTGCTGATGGTGCCGATGATGATGGTGATGCTGATGACGATGATGCTGCTGCTGATGATGATGAAATGGTAGTGGTGGTGGTGATGGTGGTGGTGGTACTGATGGTGATGATGATGCTGATGCTGATGATGGCGCTGCTGCTGATGATGATGATGATGATGATGATGATTATGCTGATGCTGCTGATGATGATGAGGATGCTGAGGATGAGGACAACGCTGATTATGGTGACGATGCTGATGCTGATAATCATGATGATACTGATGATGCTGATGATGCATATGATGATGCTGATGGTGCTGCTGATGATGCATATGGTGCTGATGATGACGGTGCTGCTGCTGATGCTGATGATGCTGATTCTGATTATGGTTATGGCGATGATGATGGTGACGATGCTGAATATGATGACGATGAATATGATGATGCTGATGCTGATGCTGATGCGGATGCGGATGCTGATGATGCTGCTGATGCTGCTGATGATGCTGATGATGCTGATGATGATGATGATGCTGATTATGCTGATGATGATGATGATGCTGTTGATGATGACGATGATGCTGATGATGATGATGATGCTGATGATGATGATGATGATGATGATGATGATGTTGATGTTGATGCTGATGCTGATGCTGATGCTGATGATGCTGATGGTGACGATGATGCTGATGGTTATGGTGATGCTGCCGATTATGATGATCATGGCGATAATGAGGACGAGGAAGAGGATGATGATGATGAGGAGGAGGAGGAGGAGGAGGATGAGGAGGAGGAGGAGGAGGAGGAGGAGGATGAGGAGGAGGAGGTTGGGGGAGGCGGAGGAGGTCCAGGAGGACAGAGAAGGAGGGAAAGCTGAGGAGGCGGGGTGAGGAGGAGGGGGAGGCGGAGGAGGGAGGTGACTCGGAGAAGGAGGGGGGGGGGGGACGGGGAGGAGAAAGGACGAAGGGGGAGGACGAGGAGCCCCGTGGAGCTGCCTCTTCAGGAGCGGCTGGACGCCCACGCTGCGGCCGCGGTCCTCTTTGACAGGAGCCCTGCCCCAGCTGGCTGGTGTCCACAGGATCGGCTTGGAGCCAGGAGGAGCCAGGAGGAAGTGCGAGGAGGGTGGGAGGACGACCCCATCTATTCCGACCCCATCTAAGATGCCTCTAGGGGGGGGGAACCTCCCTCGTCGCCCTCTTTCTCGCTTTCCTCCTTCGCCTCGCCTTGCCCTTCGAGGGTGAGGTGGTCGAGGGTGAGGAGGAGGAGAACAAGGATGAAGACGAGCAGGATGAGGAACCAGGAGGAGTAGGAGGAGTAGGAGTAGGAGTAGGAGTAGGAGTAGTAGTAGTAGTCGTCGCCGCCGTCGTCGTCGTCGTCGTCGTCGTCGTCGTAGTAGTAGTAGTAGTAGTAGTAGTAGTAGTAGTAGTAGTAGTAGTAGTAGTAGTAGTAGTGGTAGTGGTAGTGGTAGTGGTAGTGGTAGTGGTAGTAGTAGTAGTAGTAGTAGTAGTAGTAGTAGTAGTAGTAGTAGTAGTTAGTAGTAGTAGTAGTAGTAGTAGTAGTAGTAGTAGTAGTAAGTAGTAGTAGTAGTTTAGTAGTAGTAGTAGTAGGTAGTAGTAGTAGTAGTAGTGTAGTAGTAGTAGTAGCAGTAGTAGTAGTAGTAGTAGTAGTAGTAGTAGTAGTAGTAGTAGTAGTAGTAGTAGTAGTAGTAGTAGTAGTAGTAGTAGAGTAGGAGGAGGAGGAGGAGGAGGGAGGAGGAGGAGGAGGAGGAGGAGGAGACCAAAGAAAACAAACGAGAAAGAGGATGAGGGGATTGAGGAGGAGGAGGAGGAGGAGGAGGTGCAGGAGGAGGAGGGTTATGAGGAGGAGGAGGAGGAGGATGAGGAGGAGGAGGAGGAGGAGGAGGAGGAGGAGAAGGAAGAGCAGGACCAGGAGCAGGATGAGGAGGAGGAGGAGGAGGAGGAGGACGAGGAGGACTTTTTCAGGAGGAAGAGCATGAGGAGTAGGAGCAGTAGCAGGAGGAGGAAGAGGAAGACTCCTCTTCCTCTTCCTCCTCCTCCTCGGTTTACGTTCGACCAATGCAAGGAACGAACTTGTCGCGTTTATGCTGTAGTTGGGGAAAACACGACTCGTGCCAAAAACACGTGGTGGGCGCCGCGGGAACTGTAAGAGAACGAGCGCGGCGTACTACAATTAGTGAGAGTCGGCGCCCGCCAGGTGTGACGACACTCTCCTTAGTGGAATCCAGCAACACCATGAAGTACACTAGTAAGGGTATCACTTATAATATCGATGGTGAGTGCCGTCGCGGCTGGCCAAATACAGTAGGACGGTACTGACTTTAGCAAGCAAACGAGGTAACACAGAGAAGACGTAAACTTCATAGGTCGTGCCGTCATTGTATGTAAAATAATGATAAGTGCAACGACGCCAAGCGTGACAAAGAGCGGCATTGTAGCAGCTCTAGGGTCGTTGCTCAGGGTTTGGGGTGTACTCCCAAACCGAAGCTCAACTCCCCATCCACCATAACCCATCACACGCCATACTTCCCCCGATTCCTATCTCTTTGTCAGAGTAAGTGCCATCTTGGCACTCTGCGTCTGTGAGCAAGAGAAAACTGTCTTTGCTGTTCCCACCATGTGCTTGCTGCCATAGATGGTAAGACTGGGTGGGGAGCAACATGGAGGCGCTGCGTGCATAAACACGTGGCGTCTGATGACTGCCAAAGAGTGCTCCCACGCAACCACCAAAGTAGCTAAATGCAGCGAGTACTCCACAGTGGTTGCCAGGAGTGCTCCAATGTAGCTAAACAGCGTGCGTGAGCAGTTCTTGGGATGCTGCCGTAGACTATTGCGTAACATGCGCAGCTAGCAACGTGAGTGTTGTCCTCCTCTCTTCTGCTTATACACCCCTGTGAGACCCTCCCCTTTATTTTTCAGTGCATGTTCCATCTGGGGGCGCAGTAGGACAGGCTGCAAATGGGGAACATACGATAAGCCGAGAAGCGAAACGTGTTGCTGCTGAGGGTCAGGAGGCAAGATTGTCAGATACTTAACTGGCTGTAGCAGTTCTTGGGTTGCTGCTCAGCTTTTTGGGGTTTACCCCAAACCACATTGGTTCCAGGGCCCTCGTGCTTTTGTAATTCTGCTTGGGTTTCGACCGAACCCATTGGTATCAACTGCGTGCTGGGCTGGTCTTAGGCTGGCCTGTGTCTAAGCAGGCTGGACTGGAGGCAGTACTGCTTAAATCTCAAGTGCTAACTGTCGGTGTCTGCTGAGAGTGTTGGCAGCAGAACAGTAGAGGTACGGGCGTCAGGCAAGATAATAACAGTCCTGGGATGCTGCCCAGGGTTTAGCATCCCAAACCTTGGGGAGGCGGAGGAGGGGAATGTAGGAGGAAAGCCGAGGACAGAACGGCCGATCTGAGGAGTAAGCGAAGTACAGGTCAAAGAAGAACAAGCTGCGGCTGACAGGTAGTACTGCTGCAAGGATGGGGTGCAGCTTGTCCACCACGACCGCGCCCGTGGGCAAGTTGCTCACGTGTGCGGTGTTGGACAAAAAGAACGCCAGCTTGTATGCACATCTGTACAGGCCTGCCCTTGCCGGCACCCATTCCCCCACCTCCTCCTCCTCTTTCTACTCGTCCTCCTCTTCCTTCTGATGCGCCACTGCCAGCTGCCCGCGAGGAGGCCATTTCGATCGCCCTCGAAGCGGTGTCCTGGGAGCCGCGGTTGGCCATCAGGGGTGGCTGGTCGCGAGCACTTGGATTCCTGGTCGAGCGGTGGCGAGCTGCCGCGGGGGCCCCCTGGGGACCCCAACGGCGAGGCTCCCGGGACGGAGGGGCACGAGCCATTGGGCAGGGCTGCTGGAGTGGGGTGGTCCGCTGTGTATAGCGCGGCTTCGAATGGGCCGATACTGTGTCTAGTATCCCTGCGCCCTCCCAACGGCTTATTCGGAGACACCATATGGTCACCGAAGGCCCAAATGTCCACTGTCTGAACTGCGGGGGATCAGCACGCACCCGCCAGTCCCCAGTGTTGAACGTCCAGTGTAATGGCCCCTGTCACCTGGGAGAGCAGTAGGCTTCGTTCCACGGCCCTAAGAAATCTTCAGGCAAAGTGTCACCCGCGCACGGGGATTCCCCTAAGTGGTGACACCCACACGGCTTCGGGATGGCCCTCTTTTCTTTGAATCAGTCGTGGCTTGCTCGTTTCGTCGGCGGAGTCATTCGAATCGCGTATCCTCCTCCTCATCCTCCCTCCTCCCCCTCCTCAGCTCCTCCGACTCCGACTCCGACGACGACGACGACGACGACGACGACGACGAGGACGGCGGCGGCGGCGGCGGTGGCGGCGGCGGCGGAGGCGGCGGCGGCGGCGATGGCGGCGATGACGACGACGACGACGACGACGACGACGACGACGACGACGACGACGACGACGACGACGACGACGACGACGACGACGACGACGACGACGACGACGACGACGACGACGACGACGACGACGACGACGACGACGACGACGACGACGACGGACGACGACGACGACGACGACGACGACGACGACGACGACGACGACGACGACGACGACGACGACGACGACGACGACGACGACGACGACGACGACGACGACGACGACGACGACGACGACGACGACGACGACGACGACGACGACGACGACGACGACGACGACGACGACGACGACGGCGACGACGACGACGGCGACGACGACGACGACGGACGACGACGACGACGACGACGACGACGACGACCCTGGCCGGCAGCAGCGGATAGCTCCCGCGGCAGGACGATGCGGTCTTGCGCCGGCTGGCGGCCAGCAAGAGCCGCCGCTCCGCGCGCCTGCGGCGGGCGCTGCGGCGTGCGGCGGAGGCCCTGCGGGACCCGGACTTCCTGGTCACCGTCGCCCTCTCCGCAGGCAGGAGCAGTCGTCGCGGGGAGGAGGGAGGGAGGGAGGGAAACACGAGATGAGGAGGAGGAGCATGAGGAGGAGGAGGAGGAGGAGGAGGAGGAGGAGGAGGAGGAGGAGGAGGAGGAGGAGGAGGAGGATTTTTTTACCGCTCCACCACTCTGCCCGCCCTCCCGTGCACGCCCATGCCGACGATGCAGCACTCTATGTCAACGCACTCCGAGATCGAGAAAAGGCACGCGGACTCGAAGCCGACGCCGATGCGGCCGAGCACGGGCAGTGGGTACTCCTGGCTGTGATACCACGCCATAGCCAGGCAGCCCTCGAGGAAGGCACTTCCACTTCATCAAATCATTGTTGACGACATTCGGCAGTAGGGTCAGGCGGGGATATGGTGTGGCACTCCAGCTGCGCCTGTGAGAAACGGAAGGGTACACCATGCCGCCCCCCTTCTCCGCAGGCCTTCCCGCCCATGCCGACGAGGGAGACGAGAAAGCAGCGACGTAGAAGCCGCTGTCGAGGCCTCTCCAGTCCACGGCGGACACGTCGAACACGTCCTCGGAGACGGGCACCCGCGCCTCCGCGTCCAGGCTGCCCGCGGCAGGCGGGGGCACGGCCGCGGCGCGGAGTCCCACCGCGTCGAGGCGCGCTCGACGACGGACGCATGGCTGCGGGCAGCTTCGTTCCACAGCAGCGGAGGCGAGCATCTGCTCATGCAACTCCTCCAAACGGCACGAAGCACTCCACGTCAGTGCGGAGCCACGCCGTGTTGCCGTCGTTCTCGGTGGACCCCGACTCCAGGAGGTACTGCTTGTCCTGCGTGGAGTCCTCGATCTGGTCCTGCAGGCAGGTGCTCCCGCCCTTCACCAGAGACGAGAAAACAGAGGCACCGCAAGTGCAGACGATGCCAAAGGTGGGCTCCGACGGGCACGCGATGGTCCTATCGGCAGCCGCCGCCTCCGCCGTCGGCACAGCCCGCGCACTGGCCCGCCGCCCACGCGGTCGCGCCTTGCGCTGGATGCGGCTGAGCTGCGTGAGTGTGGCCTCTGCCAGGGTGTCGGCTGACACGTCGAAGCAGTGCGCGGCGGTGTTCCGACGCGCCACGTCGATGGTGCGGACCTTCTCCCCCGACAGTTGCGCCGCCAAGACTGGCGCTATCAGAGCATCATTTCTGGGACCTCAAACCGCAAATCAACGCAAATGTTGCGCCCTCGCAATCCGGAGTCCTCCCAAAACAGCGTTGTCGGTACGTTGACCATGGGAATCAATGAAACTCGTGCGAATTGTTCAAACGAATGTGTGCGGCGCTAAGGCGAGAGCCGCATTTTGAAAACAACCCGCCCTCAATCCGTGAAGCCCTTGTATTGTTTTGCAACACATGTGCGCTGCGCGAGGTCGAGAGCCACATTTTGAAAACAACCCTCCCTCAATCCGTGAAGCTCTTGCGAGTTTTTACATCGAATGTGCGCGGCGCTAAGGCAAGAGCCACATTTTGAAAACGACCCGCACCCCATACGTGAAACAGCTGCCAGTTTCTAAGCTTCAGGGTCATTAGCTCTGAGGAAGTCTTAGGCGAAACGCCCTGCCCGCCCTTCCGATTGGCCTCTGGGTGCGACAGGGAGGAGTTTTCTGTAAGGAAAAGGCAGTGAGGAGGAAGAGGGGGAGGAGGAGGAGGAGGAGGAGGAGCAGAGCAGAGCAGAGCCAAGCGCCGCGTCTGAGGCACAGACTGAGCGCAGAGGTGTGGGCGGCCTCGACGCCGCCCCGACTCCCCCCGAAGGGGGCGCCAGGGAGACGGCGGGGTCGTCCACGGCTGGGCGGACTCGTCGCCTCCCACACGCCCGCCGAGTAGCCCCGCGCCAAGCTGGGGTCTCAGGGGTCGCCCTGGGAGACGACGGGCCCGTCCAGCGGGCGGCCCTCAGAAGAGGAACCCATGGATGCCGAAGGCCAGCGCGAACACCGGGCCGTCCAGCGACGGCGGCAGGGGTGGCTACCGCGGCGGGTGGCCACCACACCCTGCCGCCAAGGCGCCGATGTCGATGCCGCTGGCGCGGAACTCCGCCTCCAGCGCCTCCACGATCGTCGCTGGCTCCGCGTCGAGCCGCCCAGCGACGGCGCGGACGCAAGCCGCAGCGACGTCCTCCGGCATCTCCGTCAGCGCCAGCCCCACAGGAGCCGCGACCGCCTCCACGGGAGCCGCCAGCGCCAGGGGGGCAGCCGCCACCGCAGCGGCCCGAGGCTCACCAGCGAGAGGAACATCACGACCAGCAGCGTCTCGCCGCAGGTCATCAGCCCACTCATCGTTGATGGCGTCCTCGTCCATGGCGTCCGCCGCAGCAGCCGCCGTACGCTTCGCCTCCGCCAGACGTTGGTGGCGGCGGCGTCTCCGAAGGACCTTGCCCATGTTCTTGTCCTTGCCCTTGTCCTCGGAGTCGTCCCTGACCTGGACCTCGGCGCAGGCGCCCACGGCACGACCGGAGCCCGCAGGCGGCGGCGACGGCGCAGCGCGTGCCGAGAGCACAGCCGCGGCTGTCGCACGAGCCACAGCGGCCACCGTGCGCCTGGCGCCCTTCGCCAGGATTGCCGCGCGAACGGCCGCCTCCACGAGGTCGGCGCCGCTCAGCGCAGCAGGAAGAGCCCCTCTAGGCTTCGCCATCGCGCGCAGGAGGGCACGGGGCGGCACCTTGCGGTCGCTTGAGCCAAAATGGCTACGGAGAGGAGGAGGAGGAGGAGGAGGAGGAGGAGGAGGAGGAGGAGGAGAAGGAGGAGGAGGACCAGTATAAACCCAAGACCCATCAACGAGATTGCAATACACCCTCCCTCCAAGTTCCCTGTCCATAGGCATTTAGAAGGATTCACTCTCACTGGGGGAAGTGGCTTCTTGGAAGACAACGGGTCAGACAACCGGTTGAGAACTTTGAAGTGCGTCAGAACACAATTCCTGGGACTTCATCGCCGCGAATCACCGTCCCTGTTCCGTCTTGACGACCTTGAACCGTGCCAGAACACCGTTCCTGGGATTTTTAACACCACGAGTTGACGTAACTGTTTCGCCCTGACAGTCTGACATCGTGACAACACGCCATTTCTGTGACAGTGGCCATGGGATTCCTTGAAGCTGTTGTGAGCTCTTAAAACGAATATGCGCGGCGCTACGGCGAGAACCATACTTTGAAAAGGAACCGCCTACATCCATGAAGCTTCTGTAGATGTGCAATACGAATGTGCGCGGCGCTAAGGCGAGAGCAACATTATGAGAATGAACCGCCTTCCGTCCGTGAAGCTCTTGCAATTGTATGCGACGAGTGTGCGCAGCGCTAAGGCGGTAACCACATTTTGAAAACGACCTGCCATCCATCCGTGAAGCTCTTGCAAGCTTTTAAAACGAATGTGCGCGGTGCTAAGGCGAGAGCCACATTGTGAGAGCCACCCGCCTTCCATCCGTGAAGCTCCTGATTTGTTTAAGACGAGTGTGCGCGGCGTTAAGGCGAGAGCCACATTTCGAGAGGCGGAGAAGGAGGATGACGAGGAGGATGCGGATGCGGATGCGGATGCGGAGGAGGAGGAGGAGGAGGAGGAGGAGGAGGAGGAGGAGGAGTAGGAAGATAAGGAGGAAGAGGAGGAGGAGGGAGGAGGAGGAGGAGGAGGAGGAGGAGGAGGAGGAGGAGGAGGAGGAGGAGGAGAGGAGGAGGAGGAGCGCGCTCTGGCGCGCATGCGAGCGTCCGTCCGTCCGTCTGTCCTCCCTCCTCTTCGGCTTGGGCCGGGGCGCCACTGCAGGCGGAGGCGCGGCCACGCTTGGCACCGTCGGCGCCACCGGCGGCCTGGTGATGGGCGCGTCCGTCGGGGCCGGTGCCCCCCCCTCCTCCACCCCGCCTCCCTTCCTCGCCCTCGTCTTCCCTCGTCCTCGTCCTCGTCCATCTGCTCGTGCCCGTCACCCTGCTCCTGCTCCCGGGGGGGGGGGGCTGGGTGTGCCAGTGCTCGGAGAGACGCCACACATGCACCACCACCAGCCCTGGCCAGGCACTTCCTGGGCCCTGGATCAGTGTGCAGACCTTGTGGCCTAGGCCAGGAGGGCCTGTGCACCAGTCCAGGGCCCAAGACAGGCCTGGCCAGGGCTGGTGGTGGTGTATTGTTTGGAACTCTCCTCCTAAGTGCTGCCCTGCTTCCATGCGTTTTTTTTTTTTTTTTTTTTTTTTTTTTTTTTTTTTTTTTTTTTTTTTTTTTTTTTTTTTTTTTTTTTTTTTTTTTTTTTTTTTTTTTTTCCTCTCTCTCTCTCTTATATATATATATATAAAACCATATATATATATAATTTATATATATATATATATTAATATTTGTTTGTTTTTATTTTTATTATATATATAATTATATAACATATGTATATACATACATATCACTTTACATACACATTATATATATATATTGTTTTTTTTTTCCTTTCTCTCTCTCTCTCTCTCTGCCGTGAGCATCGGCCGCATGCGTCCTCCTCGTTTGGCTCCCCTGCAGTTCTCGTGCTGCCACCGGGGGCGCCGAGCACGGAGCGGCGGGGGCTTCTCTGGCCCCCCGCGAGCCTCGGCCGCGCACAGGCTCCCCGACCCGGCTCCGAGGAGCGGCCCGACGGCCCGAGCCCCTCCCCGAATCCAGGCTGTGGGCCACGCGCAGAGGGGGCAGCCGCAGGCGATTTCTCTCCCCCAATCCCCGACTTCCGCCAGAAAAGTTTGGTCGCTCAGAAAAGGGGAGGAATCTTGGGATACATCCCGAGGGGGCTATTCGGACGCACCCCTGTCGAGGATGGACGCCCCCCCCTCGTATATCCCAGGGTTGGGCCCCAAATTATTGATCCTCTCGAAAACCTCACGGAGCCTGGGATAGGGGTCGACGCATCCCCTGTTAGGCAGCCTGGCATCGCTCGGACGTGTGCACTTTTCCTCGGCGAGAACCATCGACTGCCATCCTGGACCAGCGAGCAACAAACACACACGCACGAGGCCGAAACATGCACGGGAACTGGGCGTCCGAGCGACGGCAAGGTAGGGGGAGGTTGATGGACCTCCTACCCTGACACGTCGATCAGTGGATGGGCCGTTTTCGGTTCGCGAGAGGGCGTCGCGGCCGTCATTTCTGCGGGTCCAGGTCCGTCGGTTTCGGTCCCAGGCCGTTCCACTAAAGGGTGGTTTGCTGAAGGGAGGTTTGTCCACCGCCGAGGTAGGGGGAGGGGGGAAGGCTTCCTAAAAGCACCCCTGCTTCTCAGAAGGCGCGGGCTTGTCTGCAGATGCAGGGCCTGTGCCTTCTAGGAGGCAGCCTCCTCCCAAGAGGCTCCCCCCTTCCCCTACCCCCTTGTGCGCGCCGCCGCAGGGGGGCGGGGCGTGACCCGTCCCCGTGAGCGGCTCGCTCCCTCTGCCCCCTTTCTCGCCCGCGTCCTCCGCCCTCTCCCTACTCTTGCGTTGCGGCACGCTGCGGTTCGACGACACCCCCGTTTAGGCCTTCCCGCTAGCGTTGTAGAGGGCGATCCATGGAGAGGAAGCATGCTGCCAAGTAATTTCCAGCTGTCTAGAAGATGTTTAAAACATGTTTATAAGCATGCAAAAAACAGGTTTGACATATTGGTAGAACATGCTTTACACATGTTTTAAACACATCTTTGATTCGAGCATAGGATTGTTAGGAGTGTCCGCTGCCATGGCATCCGCAACGCTGGCGCAGACGACCCCTGCCTCGCCGCCGCTGCCGCAGCGCGCGCCGCCTCGGCGCCCCGACCGGGCCTCCCCTCCCCTCCCCTTGGTATGGGCGTGCCGCTGGCGCCCCTGACGCTGGGGCTCTCCATACCGATGGGCTTCGCCGCGGGCGCCGTCATCGGCACCGGCGTCTGCGGCTGCACGTACTCGGGCATGGGCCTGATCGGCGGCGGCGCGGCAGGAGCCGCTCCCGGTCGTGCTCGGTCGCTGTCGAGAAGGAGGCGGTGGAGGAGAAGGAGGAGGAGGAGGATGGAGGATGGAGGATGGAGGATGGAGGGTCGTTCATGGAGCATGGAGGATGGAGGAGGGGGAGGGGGAGGAGCAAGAAAAGGAAAATGAGGAGCAGGTGGAGAAGGAGGAGGAACAGGAAGAGGAATAGTAAGAGGATTGATACAACAAACCAGAGAAACGTACACATAATATATGGATTACTTAAGATCACGAACTGATCATACACACACACACACTCTAACTTTACGAGGCATAGTAATAAAACATGCGATGCACAATAATGTCAATGGTCATAGTTTTTTCGAATGATCACGCTCGTCAGAATAAGAAGACGAATCGAACCTACGAGTAATAACAGCATTACGGAGCAGAAGGCAGCGAGTGGTAATACTTACACTAAGAAGACATAGGGCATTACTCATGATTACTCATCATAGCCATAGGAAGAGGAATGTCACGAACAATATACATAACCAGAACAAGTTTGGTACCAACATGTTAAGAACACTTGAGACGAACAGAAGGAGGATGACTATCTAGGACAACGCCACCGTTACCATTGCGACGAAGAAGAAGCCGAACGTTGATAGGACAAACAATAAGAACCTGACGAACATTACAACGAATGGACTCATACTGTGACTGTTACTAACCAGACGATTTAACACCCAATCCACAAACATAAGTCACAATGTCCAAGATACGGATGTCCATAAGAAGAGTACTCATCCTAGTAATACAAAGAAGAGGGTGACAACGAACAGCAATACGAACAAGGCACATCTTGAGACTACGACTAAGGCGGGTACTACGAGTCCTACGAATAAGAAAGCAAATGCTACTACTAGGCATGCGAGGCCGGCTGCTATTGATATCAGCAAGACTAATGCCGGTAGTGATACGAAGAAGCATTCGAATCATATTATTATGAGGAAGAATCTGAATCATAGGAACACCCTTGACACCATTGAGAACATAACAGTAACGCGACGACTGAGACGACGGATGCGACGAACACTGGTAATCACAAGGGTACACCGCCGTACGAGTTTGACGACGCATGCGCATAATATTTGTTTTAAGCAGACGAATAGGATGCTACTACGACAATGAATGAGGTGATCACGCGTACGACGAACACGAATACGAATACGACGAATCTCAATACCACGGTTACGAACAACAGCAAGACTACGTGTACTCATACTACTAACATGTACACAGCTACTACGACGATCAATGCTACTATAACGACGTAGCACCCCGCAATTGCGGATAAGAGTGAGGGGGCGGGCGCGGGCGACGCGGGCGTCGAGCCGGCGGGCCTCGTGGCCCTCACTTTCCCTGTCCTCCTCCTTCTCTTCCTGCTCCTCCTCCTCCTCCTCCTCGTCTTCCTCGTCCGCGTCCTCGTCCTCATCGTCGTCGTCGTCCGCCTCCTCCTCCTCCTCTTCCTCCTTTTCCTCGTCCTCCTCCTCCTCGTCCTCTTCCTCCCCATCCCGATCCTCTCCCCTCCTTCTTTCCGTCGTCGTCGTCCTCCTCCTCCTCCCTCTCCTCCTCCCTCCTTTCTCGTCGTCCCCCTCCGTCCCCCCTCCTTTTCCTCCTCGCCCTCGTCGTCGGCCTCCTCTTTGTCCTCGTACTCGTCGTTGTCGTCGTCGTCGTCGTCGTCGTCGTCGTCGCCGCCGCCGCCGCCGCCGCCGCCGCCGCCGCCTACTCTTTCTCCACATTCTCCTTACATCCTCTCTTCTTCCGCGTCCTCCCCGTCCCCTGTTTACTCCTCTGCCTCGCCCTTCTTTCTCTAGATAACGGCAAACCAATATTTTGTTCGACTGGATGCTCCCCGATTTCTCTGATCCAGGCAGCTCGCCAGGGTAAAGTTGCTGGATGGGTTGGTGTGGATGAGCGGAGCTTGAAGGGGTCTTGGGGGGCTCAGACGGCATGCAACATCCGCCGCCGCGCTTGTGCGGCACTGGCGTGCTGTGTGGTAGGATTCGTGGACGCCACCCTCAGGAGGGTCCTTGAGCGCCCCGAGGCCCCTTAACTGTGGGCGCCTTGAGGCAGCTTCCCCTGGACCAGGCTCTGGGCACGGATGCCGAATTGCAGCAGGCAGCTGGATTGTCAATGAACGTGTTCAGACACAACCCTGTCGCAGGCGCCGATGTGCGTTTGTAGAGTCAACGTTGGCCGGATCGGGGGAGGCGCTTTCCCAAACCAGTGCGAGCAAGCCCGCCGCAGGCGCCGATTTGCGTGCTCTGACAAATTCAGCGCGGGGGGGATCGCTGGTGGGCCACCCGGAACGAATGCACAAACAGCCCACCGCAGGCGCCGCATTTTTTGGCTTGCGGGTGGGTCGCGGGTGGGTCGCGGGCTCTCCACCTCCACCTGGAAGGAATTCAAAAACAGCCCGCCGCAGGCGCCGAACATTTTGATTTGTATACTGAACGCGGTTTGGGTCGCAGGTTCCCCACTTCAAACGAATATTACTCCGACGGTAGGACCCCACACGAGAATCTGTTTAGCTTACCCTTTGCCCTTTCCTCCTCCCCCTGGCGGACACCCTCTCCTCTCGCCCCCTGCACTGCCTTCTCTTCCCCCTTCTATTTCTCTTCCTCCTCCTCTTTCTCCTCCTCCTCCTCCTCCTCCTCCTCCTCCTCCTCCTCCTCCTCCTCTCGCGCCACCTCCTCCTCGTCGTCGGCCTCCCCCATGCCCCTTCCCTCCTCATCCCCTCTGCCTTTTCTCCATGTGCACCTCCCCTTCCCCCTCGTCGGGGCAAGCAAATCCATTTTCCTCAGCGCCGTCGCCGCCTCGGCCAGCGCGCGCGCGTCTGCCGACGGCTACATCGCGAAACCGTCGGGGCAAACTTTCGGGCTGGGCCGTAGTCTCCCGCTCGAGACTTCTTCCATATTCAGGTTTCAAGAGCCCAAAAGTGACGACAGTTCGGGCTGGGCCGTAGTCTCCCGCTCGAGACTTCTTCCATATTCAGGTCTCAAGAGCCCAAAAGTGACGACAGTTGCACGTTGCGGATGACCCGCTCGGATTCGAACATGAAGTGCGGGCCCCATAGGGAGGGGGCTCCCGCCTGAGACTTCCTCACAATTCACTCACAGACGAGGCTCCCGCTCGAGACTTCCTCCATATTCAGGTTTCAAGAGCCCAAAAGTGACGACAGTTGCACGTTGCGGATGACCCGCTCGGATTCGAACATGAAGTGCGGGCCCCATAGGGAGGGGGCTCCCGCCTGAGACTTCCTCGCAATTCACTCACAGACGAGGCTCCCGCTCGAGACTTCCTCCATATTCAGGTCTCAAGAGCCCAAGCGTGACGACAGTTGCACGTTGCGGATGACCCGCTCGGATTCGAACGTGAAATGCGGGCCCCATAGGGAGGGGGCTCCCGCCTGACACTTCCGCACAATTCACTCACAGACGAGGCTCCCGCCTGATACTTCCCTCATATTCAGGCCTCCAGAGCCCAAAAGTGACGACAGTTACACGTTGCGGATGACCCGCTCGGATTCGAACATGAAGTGCGGGCCCCATAGGGAGGGGGCTCCCACCTGAGACTTCTTCGCAATTCGCTCACAGACGAGGCTCCCGCTCGAGACTTCTTCCATATTCAGGTCTCAAGAGCCCAAAAGTGACGACAGTTGCACGTTGCGGATGACCCGTTCGGATTCGAACATGAAGTGCGGGCCCCATAGGGAGGGGGCTCCCGCCTGAGACTTCCTCACAATTCACTCACAGACGAGGCTCCCGCCTGATACTTCCTCCATATCAGGCTCAAGTCAGCGATGATGATGATGATGATGATGATGATGATGATGATGATGATGATGATGATGATGATGATGATGATGATGATGATGATGATGATGATGATGATGATGATGATGATGATGATGATGATGATGATGTTCGATGCCGATGATGGTGAGTGATCGTGCGATGGTGATGGTGATGCTGATGGTGATGATGATGATGAGTGGGGAGTGATGGTGATGGTGATGATGATGCGGAGGAGGAAGCAAAGAGGAGCAGAGGAGAGGGAGGAGGAGGAGGAGGAGAGATCCTGCGCGGAGGGTGTGCAGAGAAAACAAGAACCCCACTTAGGATGTGGGGAACAAGAACCCCACTTAGGATGTGGGGAATGATGATGATGATGATGATGATGATGATGATGATGATGATGATGATGATGATGATGATGATGATGATGATGATGATGATGATGAGTATTATGTGAGTGACTGAGCGTGTGAGAGAGCGCGAGTGATGATGCTGATGTTGATGATGAGAGAGTGTGAGTGAGTGTGAGTGTGAGTGAGTGGTGATGATGATGATGAGTGAGTGAGTGAGTGTGCGAAGGCAGAAGAGGAGAGGTGGTGGGGTGAGTGTTCCTGCGCGGGGGGTGCAGAGAAAACAAGAACCCCACTTTGGATGTGGGGAAAAAAAGAAACCCGCCGCAGGCGCCGAAGTTTTGGCTTGTTCAGTGAACGTAGTTTGGGTCGCGGGTGGGTCGCGGGCTCTCCACCTCCACTTGGAAGGAATTCAAAAACAACCCGCCGCAGGCGCCGAACATTTTGATTCGTACACTGAACGCGGGATGGGTCACGGGTAGGAGCAAGCGGAGGAGGAGGAAGAGGAGGAGGAGGAGGAGGAGGAGGAGGAGCAGGAGGAGGAGGAGGAGGAGGAGAGGATGATATGTTTTTTTTTTTTGGTGATTTTGTTACTGCCTCCAGGGGGGGGCTCGCCACCACGGCTGGATCCTCCTCGAAACCCTGGTCAGAGCGGGCTTGGGGAGTTTCTTTGACGGGGTGGTCTCCTGGAGGTCTGGACAGCAGTTCCCCGATGCGGCTCCGGCTGCGCTGCATCGGTGCACTGGTCAAGCCGACGCCTTGACCGTGTTACTGGCCGCCTGGCCATCGGACACCGGATCCACACGGGGAAGTCGGCGCCGTGCCAGAGGCGCTAGCGTCCTGCGGCGAGGCTCCCTAACTCCTCGTTGGTTCCTCGGAGGCCTCCTTCCCCGAGATGCAACGCAGAGAAGTGCGATGCAGTGCCACGCGACGCGAAGAGGCGTAACGCCAAACGGAGCAGAGCAATGTAATATTAAGCACAGCAATGCAAGACAATGCAATGCAGTGAAACTCAGCACAATCCAAATCACTGCCATGCACGGCAGTGCAACCGGATGCAATACGAGGGAATTCAACGCGAAACATTGCGAAGTTGTGCAAAGCAGCAAAGGGAGGCCAGGCAAAGCAGAACAAAGCAGCGCACATCAAAAGCAACGCAACGCACACCAAAGCAATGAGGGCAATGTACTGCAAAGCAGGGCAATACATCGCGCTCTGAAGCAAGTCGATCCTCCTCCTCCTCCTCCTCCTCCTCCTCCTCCTCCGCCAGCTCGGCTCGATCCCTCCGCTTGTCCTGCCGAGCCCGCGCCACGGGGGCCCCTCGCCCCACCTCCGCCTTCTCCCCTTCCCCAACGTGTCGTGCTGTTGGCGCCTGCGGCCGCGGCGCCGCGCTGGCGCCAACACCGTGCGGCGCCTGCGCGGCGCGCCCACTGGCCGCGGGCGGACGCCCGGGCTGCTTCGCGCCTCCTCGGCGCTCTCGCGGAGGCCGCCCGCCAGCGCTGGCTCGGCGCTCTTCCGCTTCGGAGCGGCCATGGCTTCGGCGTTGGCAGCTGTGCGCCAGCCCGCGCCGCGGCGGCGGCGGGGCTGGCGGCCGCGGCGGCGCGCCGCCGCAGCTGGCGAGGGGCGCCCGAGGTGGCGCAGGCGGGCGAGCTCGGCGGCGCGGCCTGGCGGACCAGCTGGCTCGCCCGAGCCGAGCGCCCCGCCACGGACCTTCGTGCTCTCCGCGGAGCCGAGCGCGATGCCGAGGCCGGCCCCATCCCGCCTGCTTGTCGGGAGGGCGCCCGTCTCGAGCGCGGGGACAGCGCCGCTGCCGTGCCGCTGGACGGGCCAGCTGCTGCCGCGGAGGGCGCGGACCCAGGGCCCCGTCGGGGGATGACTGCCCAACCGCTGGCCGCCGCGGCTGGTTGGGAGGGCAGCGCGGCGCGCGAGCTGCTCCTCGGTGACATGGAGGCGCTGCGGGGAGTTCCGCGGGCCGCGGTGACGACGGGGCCGCGAGTCGAGTGAAGTGCCATCCCGGGCCCTTGGGGCGCACATGCTGCAGTGGCCGTACAGCCGAGATTCACGGCAACTGTTACGGGGAGCACGCCTGTCATGCCTCCCGCGGGCGCGGAGTGCCCGCACCAGAGATGCCGTGTCGTGTGTCTCCTGGCGCTCGTCGCGCTGGTCGGCAATCGGTGCTCAATTTTGTCACGTTCTTCGTCGCCGGCTATGCTCGCCGTTCGAGATCGTGGAGTTTTCGGGCTAGCTTTTTGCCTGCCCCCGCCTACCTGCATCACAATATCGGCATGCTTCTAGTCTATTGTGCAGTTGGTGGCCTTCTATGTAGATCTGTTGCCCTCCTCATTCTGCCATCGGGCCTTCTCGGCTGATGAGCGTTGCCGTGGGCTTCGCAGGCGTGATATACGTCACGTTCCTTGGAGTTTTGGTCGCGCAATATGGTGAACAGTCATTTTGTCTCGCAGTGGAGTGTTCTCGAGTTCTTCGTCGTGGCGCTCGGCCTCAACGCCGTGGTGTCAGTGGCGCTCAGGGGAGAGGCTTGTGTGATGTGACCTCGTCGGGGCGTCCACTCCACTTCGCTCCTCCTCCTCCTCCTCCTCCTCCTCCTCCTCCTCCTCCTCCTCCTCCTCCCCGTCTCCCGGGAGCGCGATCGCATCCGTACTCGCCCTCGCTGCCGAGCTCCACCGTGCCTCTCGCCGAGGGGCCGTCGCCTATGCGTACGAGCCCCACGACGCCACGGTCAGCGCTTGCCCGCCGCTGGAGGCGGCCTGCGGCGCGAAGGCGGGCGGGCGGCCCGGCCTGGGCGCGAGGGCGCTGGAGGATTCGGGGGCGTCCAAAAGGCAGGGGCGTCGCTCGGACGTGTGCAGAAATCACGCACGAAACCGAAAAATGCACGGGGAATGGACGTCCGAGCGATGGCGAGGGGGTCATTTCGACTCCGCTGGCTCGGTTCGATTCGATCTCGATCGATTGCCGTTCCAGTTTGGTTCGGTTTCGGATTCCGCTCCGGTTTGTCGGTTTTAAGTGGGGGTCTTTCCAGCCAGCTACTCGCCGCCGATTCGTCGACTTCTTCCGACGTGGCTGGCTGTTTCCGCCGATCCAATTTATTTCGATCACTGGCCTGACTTATCGATTCGATTTTGGGTTCCCCTGAAGAGGGGGGTGAAGACTAAGGGGGAGATAACATGGCCGGGGCCATTGCGTCTACCCAGATCTTCTTGCCCCTTCTTTACGTGCCTGCGGCATGGTCTCCGAGCGTTCCTCTCGGTCGCCCTCCTCCTGGACGCCCCGGAGAGGACACCGTGTGCGCCAGCAAGAACCGCGCGGTGGGCGCCTTCAGGCCGGGGCCGGTTGGAAGCCCGGGACTAGACGTAAGAGTGACCTTTCGCCGGAGTGACATTTGGTGCGGGCACAGATTGGCCCTCGGATGGCTGAAAACGAAGCGGTAGCAGCGGCTTGCGCGCCCAGGTTTGGTCTCCCCCGCGGCCCCCAAAAAGCCGCGCACCAAAGGTCACTCTTACCCAGGGTCACTCTTGCGTGTAGCCGATGAGCAGGGCTCAGGGACATGGGCAACTTCAAGGGGGATGGGCTCAGGGGGGAGGCCTCGACCCCCAGTCGCCCATTCACCGCCGATCGGGGCCCGATGGCCCACCCCGCCCGGGAACGTGCGGATTCGCCACTCCTCGGCGAAGGGGCCAGTCGCCGATCCCTGGGCGGCGTGTTGCCGATTCCGGCCCGCCATTGCCCTCCCCGAGCCGGTGCCCCCCTGGACGTTCCCCGCACAGGGGTCGGTTGCGCGCAGGAGTCGAGGGTGCGCAGAGGAGGTTTTGAGCCCGCCTGCGGGGCCATGCGGCGGGCCAGGCGGGGAGCTCACAGCTCCTCTCTCCAGGGGCCGTTCGCAGCGATCTGAACGTTCGGCTAGCCCGCGTCCTCCGGCCCCTCACCCCATTTCTGGCGACCTCCCGAGAGAGCGGCCCGTCGCCGGGGGGACCTTTGAGTGCGGGCCCGCAGGGGCCCCTCCGAGGCACTGGCCTGCGCGCCCGGATCCGGCCCCCCCCCCCCCCCCCAGCGGCCTCCTGACGCCGCGCGCCAGAGGTCACTCTTGCCCAGACCGAAGGGAGCAGGGTCGAGGATCGGCGATCGAGGTTTCCAGCGCTGTGTTTGGCCCTCTTTGGTCTTTGGGCCCACGGAAACCTCCAGGCTGTTCAGGAGCAAGAGGAGGAGGAGGAGGGAGCGAGGAAGGGAGGAGCAAGAGGACGAGGCGCCCATCGAATTCTCTTGCCTTCCGGGGCGGTTTTGCCCCATGACGTCCCCGCTTCTGTGTACCTGGCCTCAGTCATCAGAGAATTCGTCTAGAGCCTGCCCGATCTGTGCTTTCAATGTGCGGTGCCCAGAGGAGGGACGAGAAGGTAGATTACACCCGAGAAAACCCCAATCAGTGGATGATTTGAAAACTAGTCCCATGGATCTCGAGATCGATTGTGAGATCGATAATGAGATCGATAGTGGAATCGATAGTTGGCGATTGTAAGGTCATCGTGAGACCGAGAGTGAAATCGATTCAATGAGATCGATAGGGAGATCAATCGCGAGATCGCTCGTGCGATCTCTAGTGAGATCGCTTGCGAGATCGATTGTGAGATCGATTGTGAGATCGATGGTGAGATCGATAGAGAGATGGGAAATGAGATCGATGCTGAGACCGATCTATAAGTAGATCGACCAGGAACCCGGGAACCTGGGAACCTCGCCGCCCACCGAAATCGGCCCGGGAACCGGGAACCGGGAACCCGGGAACCCGGAACTGGGAACCCGGGAACCCGGCCTGCCACCAACATCGGCGTGAAACAATCGCTTTCTCTTTCAAAATCCGCTAGGACCCCTTCAGTGCAAGCACTGATTGGGGAATGGATGAAAAAGAGGAGGCAGAGGCATTGTACCGTGATGTACTCAGTCAGAGCAACGCGATGATGAATCGGATGGTGACTTGGCTGGTGATGATGATGCTGCTGATGATGATGGTGATGGTGATGGTGATGGTGATGATGATGATGATGATGATGGTGATGATGATGATGACGATGATGATGCTGCTGCTGATGATGCTGATGATGATGATGATGATGATGATGATGACGATGATGATGCTGCTGCTGATGATGCTGATGGTGATGTTGCTGCTGCTGATGATGATGAACTTGATGCGGCTGATGATGACGATGCTGACGATGATTATGATGATGTCTACGATGATGGTGATGAAGTTCATGTCTATGATGATTGTGATCATGGCGATGCTGATGACGATGATGATGCTGATCATGATGATGATGGTGATGATGATGATGATGAGGATGCTGGTGATGATGATATTAATGCTGATGCTACTGATGATGAGGATGATGATGATGATGATGATGATGATGATGATGGTGGTGGTGGTGGTGGTGGTGACGCTGCTGCTGCTGATGATGCTGACAATGATGATGAAGCTGATGATGATGGTGACGCTGATGCCGATGATGGTGCTGATGATGACGATGATGATGATGCTGATGCTGATGCGGATGATGATGATGATGATGATGATGATGATGATGATGATGATGATGATGATGATGATGATGATGATGATGATGATGATGATGCTGGTGATGGTGATGGTGATGGTGATGGTGATGGTGATGGTGATGGTGGTGCTGATGGTGATGGTGATGGTGATGGTGATGATGACGAGGAGGAGGAGGAGGACGAGGAAGAGGAAGAGACGGAGGAGGACCAGGAGGAGGAGGAAGAAAATGATAATCAGGATGAGGAGGAAGACGATCGTTCGCCGCCCAATCAGGGGCGCGGTGGAGATCGTCTCCACGGCGGCGCGGGGCTGCGACGGGGCCAAGGCGCCTCGGGTCTCTGATGCCGTCAGGGACTTTTGGTTGGCGTGCCGCGCCCCCGGTTTGGGCCCATCACGCTTCGGCGCGACACGCTAGCGTCAATGTCCGGAGCCGTTTTCCAGCCTCCCGTTCAACGACGCAGGGCGGCTCGATATCAGCTCGCACGGTATAGCGTGTCGACGGGGCCGCTGCCGCGACACGTTACGCAAAACTTCCTGACCGTAGGGGGGAGGGAGGAGGAGGCGGAGGAGGAGGAGGAGGAGGGGAAGGAGGAGGAGTAGGAGGAGGACCAGTACAAACCCAAGACCCATCAGCGAAGCTGCAATACTAATCCCCCCCTCCAACTTCCAGCTTCATAGGTCCTAATTCTATTTGCACTGCTGGAAATTCCCCGTTGGAAGTCAATCGTCTGAACTCTTTGAGCCGTGCCAAAACAGCACCCCCGGGACTTCAGCGCCGCAAATCGACGTTATTGTTACTTCCTGATGATCCTGGACCGTGCCAGAACACCATTCCTGGGACTTCATCACCGCGAATCACTGTATCTGGTGCGCCCTGGCAGTCCTGCAGCCCCAAAAACTGCTTCAAGGTCTTAAGACGGATTTGCGCGGCGCTAAGGCGAGAGCCAAAGGTATCGCTCTCCATCCGTGAAGCTCTTGCAATATTTTAAGAGGAGTGTGCGCGGCGCCGAAGGCGAGAAACAGGTTTTGCAAGCGGCCCGCACTCCATCCGTGAAGCTCTTGTGAGCGTTTGAGACGAATTTGTGCGGCGCTAAGGCGAGAACCAAATTTAGAAACGGAGGTGCCCTCCATGCGTGAGATTTCTGCAGACTTTCAAGATGATATGCGCGGCGCTCAGGCGAGAGCCACGTTTTGGAAATCGCCCGCCCTCCATCCGTGAAGATCTCGCGCACTTTTAAAACGAATGTGCGCGGTCGCTTGGGCGAGTGCCACATTTTGCAAAGGAGCCGCCCTCCATCCGTGAGTGTCGTCTGACCTTTTATATGACGAATGTGCGAGGCACTAAGGTCATGACCACATGGAGACGGCCCGCCCTCTGCCCGTGAAGCTCTTGCAGCAAGTTGTGGCGGATGCGCGCGGCGCTAAGGCGAGAGCTATGTTAAAAAAACCGCCCAGCCTATGCCAGTGCAGCTTTTTCAATCCTTTAAACGATTGTGTGCGGCGTCGAGGTGAGGCACACACGAAGCAAGAAATGCCCTCCATTCGTGAAGCTCGGACAAACTCTTAAAACGAGTGTGCGCGCCGCCAGGGCGAGAGCCACGCATTGAACACGGCCCGCCCTCTACCAGTGCAGCTCCTGCAAACATGTGTGGCGGATGCGCACGGCGCTAAGGTGGGAGCCACAGTTTGAAAACCGCCCGCCCTCTATCCGCGAAGTCATTGCAAATTGTAAGCTCTAGCGTCATGAATGGTGATGAAGTCTCATGCGATACGCCTGGGCCGCCCTGCCGACGCGTCTCGGGGTGCGGTCATCTTGGGCGTCGTGGGCCGATC
This sequence comes from Prorocentrum cordatum, assembly GCA_963575745.1. Taxonomy (NCBI): domain Eukaryota; class Dinophyceae; order Prorocentrales; family Prorocentraceae; genus Prorocentrum; species Prorocentrum cordatum. The sequence continues at coordinate 102,727 of CAUYUJ010016124.1, forward strand.
TTTCGGCCACTCCCTCTTGCACCGTCTTCAGGGCCTCTTGGGGCCCTCTTGCCCTCTTGGGCACGAACAGTTCACGCGCCACCACTTGGCAACCCACCGGGGGGCACGCGACAAGCCCCAAGAGATTTCGGAATGATGGGGCTGCCCCCCTTAAAGACTCCTTGGGACTGAGGACTGAGGCTCCAGCGATTAGTCGCAGAACCTGAGGGCACGCCCACTCCGTGCCCAGCGGCACGGTGGCGGATCAGGAAACGGGGCGGGGGAAGAAGAGGAGCAGGAGGGGACGGGGAGGAGGAGGGGGAGGCGGAAAGGGAGGAGGAGGAGGAGGAGGATGAGGAGGGGGAGGAGGCGGAGGAGGAGGAGGAGGATGAGGAGGAGGCGGAGGAGGAGGAAGAGGGGGACGGGGCGGAGAGGGAGGAGGAGGCGGAGGAGGGGGAGGAGGAGGAGGAGGAGGAGGAGGAGGAGGAGGAGGAGGAGGAGGAGGAGGAGGAGAATGGGGATGGGGATGGGGATGGGGATGAGGATGATGATGCTGATGATAATGACGCTGCTGCTGATGATGCTGGTGGTGGTGATGCTGATGCAGATGCAGATTATGATGATGACGATGATGATGATGATGCTGCTGATGATGATGATGATTATGATGATGATGCTGCTCCTGATGATAATGGTGATGCTGCTGATGATGCTGCTGATGATGCTGCTGATGCCGACGATGATGGTGTTGATGCTGCTGATGATGTGGATGATGCTGTTGATTACGTATGCTAATGCTGTTGCTGATGCTGATGATAATGCTGCTGCTGATGGTGGTGATGCGGATGCCAGTGATGCTGCTGAGGACGAGCCTTATCATGATTATGATGATTCTGATTATGATGATTATGATGATGCTGATGATGACGATGCTAATGATGATGCTGATGCTGATGCTGATGCTGATGATGCTGATGATGCTGCTGATCATATGATGAGGTTGCTGATGCTGATGATGATGCTGATGATGCTGATGATGCTGATGCTGACGATGCTGCTGTCGCTGATGAGGACGATGCAGCTGCTGATGATGCTGCTCATGATGATGATGGTATGTTGCTGAGGATGATGCTGATGATGCTGATGATGTTGATGCTGATGATGATATTGATAATGTTGGTGCTGACGATGATGAGGATGATGATGATGCTGATGCTGATGAGGATGCTGCTGCTGACGATGATGATGCTGATTCATTCGATGATGGTTATGATGCTGCTGATGCGGCTGATTATGATGCTGATGATGATGCTGATGCTGATGGTGATGCTGATGATGCTGCTGATGATCATGATGATGCTGATGATGATGCTGATGCTGATGCAGATGCTGGCTGATGATGATGGTATGGGGATGATGCTGATGATATTGATGATGACGTCGATGCTGATGATGCTCATGGTAATGATGATGCCGATGAGGATGATGCTTTTGCTGATGCTGGTGATGATGCTGCTGCTGACGATGAGGATGATGATGACGATGATGCTGATGACGATGATCAAGCTGATGCTGATGCTGATGATTACGATGCTGATGCTGATGCTGATGCTGATGCTGCTGATGATACTGATGCGTATGCTGATGATGATGATGACGATGATGGTGGTGATGACGATGCTTATGATGATGATGGGGATGCTGATGATGATGATGGTGATGTTGCTGCTAGTGATGATGATGATGCCGTAAGTGATGGTGATTACGACGATGATGATACTGATAATGCTGATGATGCTGATGATAACGATG